>JAUTXW010004461.1:0-77973 GCA_030620095.1 Kuschelorhynchus macadamiae | reverse complement strand
ATGTTATGTAGTCTACTGGTTCAAGTTGCGTATTACTACTAATTTTTATGCTAACAAAATGATATGTTTGAGTTCTAAAACTTAGTCCACATTGTATAAAGAGTACAAAAATTATGACTAATAATTATATATTTTAAAAACACAATTGGTGTTCCTCATGCAAACTATGGTATTTTGTGAGTTTTTGCTGTTGGTCAAATGGGAATATTTAGGATTATGATTTATGGCAGAATTTTTATAAAATAAAATGTAAAGCATTTATAAAAACGGTATTTATTCTATACATATGTACATCAACAAACTTATTAACAAAAAATAAAACAAAATTTATATTAAAATGACTTAGAATTTCTTTGGTTTAAATCAAAATATATAAAATAAAATGACAAGCATTAACTAACATGGAATGTGAGCAAACAAATAACCTGATTGTTAAGAAGGATTCGCAAAATTTTATATATTCAGATAATTAATAAAAGAAAATAAAAATAATAAACATTGTTCTTTGGCTCTGGCACCTTATAAACATCGAAAAGGAATTGACGAGGTTTTCATTGATACATAGTTTTAATAATTGAAAATTACGAAAAATATACTTTCAAAACAAAATACGTATATAAATTTGTTAATCCTTAAAAACGTATATATAATATAATCAGTGACAGTGGATACATGGATTCTCGGTTCCTTTTCTTCGCTTATAACTTTAATACTTATTTTGAGTTTTGTATACACCGGATGTTCTAAAAGAGTTTTACAATTTTCGTTGCTAAAAACTTTTTCAAGAAAATCTTTTTTTTGTTTAAAAAAATACATAAGCAAATCAGGGCAACACATAATATTTACTATCAACTGTTATATTATCTTTTGTTCGCACGTTCATAAAAATAAACGTTTCTATAGAGCACCGAGTTAATCCAGCAATGACTAGAATACTTAGTTTTTCTAATTATTATTGGGTCAGATATGATGAGGAACTTGAAACCATCCTTATTCGTTCTGGGATCTTCCGAACCCAAACCTTCGCATGCATTATACCATTTGGTTTTGTTGGGTTCTTCTCCCTGAACCACGATAGGGAGTGAGCTGTGGGGAGACCTCCAAGACCTGAAATAAAACAAAATTGATATAAACAAAGGCCAATTTTTACAGTGTGTCCAAGATTTGACTTGCATGTAATACTACCTCTAAAACTATTATTGCTAGAAAGATGGTTAAATTAGAAAAGTTGTACAAAAAATGTACATTTTCAATTTTTCTGTTGTGGTTTTATGGAATAATATATTATTAAGATATTTTTTTAGAAGAATGCGATAGAGGTAAAATGAAATTTCCAGCTCTCTCTGTTTCCGATATACATTTTTCAAAATTCGTATAGAGGCCATATTGGTATTTTGCGTTTTTTGAAAGAGCTCGTTAGGAGTTTTCAAATGATGTATTATAAGTCAAGATTATTATATTCCTTAAGGTCTAAAAATCAAAATTACTTTTTTTTATAGTAGGCTTTGATCACACCTGGTCGCCATAATGAAACAGTAGACAATTAAGGCACACTAACATTGACCTAAAATTAAATTAAGCAACAGTGTTAACTGAAAATTTATAAAAAGAATATTTAAAACCTCAAAACACATGTCTGCTTCCATTTTCCACACATTTTTCGCATAGCACTAAAACTTTACGGGTAAATCTCCTTAAGGTGTTTCTGTCGATTCTAATAAGACCATCTCGTATCCTCTAATCTAATTATTTGCGATTATCTGGTGGAAAAACCTCGGAAATCACCGAAGACAATTTAAGTCTTCAATCAGAAACAGATTTGTAATGAAATTCTCTACAACTTTCCTGATTTAACCATCTTTCTAGCTATAATAATTGTGGAGATAGCAATACATGTAAGTCAAATCTTGGACACACTGTATTCAGTGGGCCTGGGCTAACATTGTATGAGTGCCTACTCAGTTAATCCAAGTTTGGGTTGCTTGTAATGACTCACTCCTAATTCTGCCGAAAATTGGTTTTGTTTAATGGTAAGAGCTACCCTATACTGGGTTATTTACGATGAGTGGTCTATTAACCGATTTCAGTGGCGCAATTAAGGGGGGCTAGGGGGAGCTTAGCCCCCCCAACCCCGAAATTAGCCCCCCGCCAGGCGATTGGTGAGGGTCAACCAAAACACTTAAACTCTATTTTGTTTGTAAGGTATTCTTCCGTAGCATAGTTTATTTTTCTCTTGCATCTTCCATTTTTTAGTTAAGAGATCAACATAGGTTTTTTTTTAATTTATCAGCTTTTATACTGTTGACCAATTTAATTGGACTTTATCTGGGCTTACGAAAACGAAAATTACTGGCTCTTGGAGTATACAAAATCATGAAGGTGTGAGGATGTTTGCAACATGGAAATGTTTATGATCGTATATGGGGACCAGGTTACGAGTTTCGCTCAAGGTTAAAAGACGGCGGTGTCGAGGTCAATTGATCGGCAGTGATGATTTTTTGTTGATATTCTCGCTTAATGCAGTAGTGCTCTTAGTTGATAGGGCGAACGGCAAGCGCGCTTATTTTGAAGTTCTGGATCCGAAAAGTTTGAGAAATAGCGAAAAGTCTAAGTCTTTTTTTTTAAGGGGTTAAAAAGAGTAAAAAACGTATTTAGAGGACGCAAAACAGAAAATAGTCAAACAGGTGGGGTAAATAACATTAAAAAATAATGGAGGTTATTTATGTAGATACTTAATCTTTCTCGACTATACATATTTAAGATCAAAATACAAGAGTTCTAACTACACTACACCACAACTTGTTACTTTCTGCTACATATTTAAAATAAAATTGAGGTGATATTCCAAAAAACGGCGAAACTACTGTTATTTCATTTTTTGTATCAAAATCATGTTTGTCCAGTATACATGGTAGACCTAAAAGGAGGAGGCACTTTGGCAGGTTTCCAGTTAACAGGTCAAGTAAAGCATATATTATGTTATACAGAAGAAGTCATAATTGACCTTCTTAAAATTTTTATATACGAGTTTCATCGTTCAGCGTAACAGCTGTCATAGATATTAATCAAATCGTATATAGCCCAAACATAAAAACTTTGACAATATCAAAAGGTTATAATTAAATCATAGACGTACGAAAAAATGAGGCCTTATAAAATGTAAAAAAAATATTACTAAAAACTGGATGAACTGGTAAAATTTAGAAAGCGTAGATATTTTATATTTTGAGAACCCCAATTATAGTAAAATTGAAAATAGAGACAGTTGGGGTAAATGTAACATTAAAAATTTGCTGAAGTCATTGGCGTAGATTCTTTCTTTTGATTATACATATTTAAAATAAAAAAAGAGGTAACTTTTCGAAAAATGATAAAATACGGCAAATTCCTAATTTTTCGTATACATTGTAGTGTTAAGATTTAGATAAAGTTAATATGAAAATTTTCATGTCATTATTAACTGGGAAAAAAATATCATGGAAAAAAATCATTGTTTCTTTAAAATATTATCTTATAAGTGTCAGGGCTTAAGCCCCCCCAAAAGTCGGTGACTAGTTGCGCCACTGACCGATTAATGGATCGTTTTAAAATTTTGGTTACAAACGTAACCAGCTATGATCTATCTTTATTAAATATTTTCAGTTTCGCGGTGTTGCCGCTTCTATCCGAAACCGGTGGCAACATCGTTATTTTAAATGGAATACCCTATATATGTTTGAATTTTCAGAATCTACGTTCATTTCTGACTAACTTTCGCAAATATCTTGCTATCCCTATCTATAGCCATTCTTCAGATGTTAATTAATTTATTTTTTTTTTTAGCGAAAACGGGGCATTCAAAAAATTCAAATTTTGTTGCGCATTTTTACGGAAAGCATCCTTAATACGAACTATCAAATGTTTTATAACATAATTCCTATTTCTAATTTTGCCCCTTTACTAGTTAAAAGTATTTAAACATCCACAAACAAATCAAAAGTTTTGAATATGAAAATTTCATTTTTGAGCAGTGGGCCTTGGCGAAGGCGTTCTTGTCTTTGAATTGGACATTGGTCTTTGTCGTCGAATTGTCCGTTTACTATAATTTTGAACATTTTGGTTTTGAATAACGTGGGCAATTAAGATAGAACGGCAAATAGTTACTCAAATTCCGATATTCTAAATTTATTTTATATTCATGGAGAATGTCTGCGAATTGTATCGAGAACATGTCGAATTTTTAATGAACGTTATCCCCAGTTGCCAATAATGACTGGAAAAAAGTTTAGACGGATTCAGACTAATTTATATAAATTTGGTACTAGTAGAGCCGAAAGAAAACTACCAAAATCCATCACAGACTCTGAGGAGAACGAAATCACGGAACTAGGATATCATATTGTTCAATTCAAAGGATTCTAAAAAAGCATAATATGCACTACTATAAATTGATCACTTTGCAAGCTCTTCAAAGCAAAGCGAGTTGAATTTTGTGAGATGATGTTAATTCGAACTCAGGAAGACCCGGATTTTTCGAGGAAAGTTATTTGAACTGACGAATCTAAATTTTTACGAGAGTGAATTTTTAATCGGAGAAATTTAAAATTGAGAATTTTTTTGGCTTCTAAAAACCCAAAGTTTGTACGAGAACGGGCGTTTCAACACAGGTTTAGTTTTAATGTCTTTTGTTGATAGACAGTCAGTTCAGGTTTTGTATGTACGATGACAATTTGAATTTGGTTGGAGTATTTGCAAATTTTAAGAACAACGGTAACCGATTTTTTGGATAGGATGCCGCTTGCAATTTATCGAAGTTGTTGGTACCAATTGGATGGTGCACCAGCCCACTGCACAAATGAGGTAAGCTTACTTACAAACATATTTGAAGATCATTGAATTAGACGTTTGGGTCCATGGAATTGCCCCCCCCCCCCCCCGTTCCCCGGGTCTTACCCTTTGCAATGCATATTTATGGAGTGCCATTAAGGAAAGGGTTTAGTCAACACCAGTGGAAACGCGAGAGGATTTGGAAAATCATGTGAAGCGCGCATTTCATCAACTGGATGGTAATGATAAAGGGGGTGATGATTCGAAGGGCAACAACGGCTAACGTTATGAAGTCAATTCATAATTGCTTAAAAGCTAATGGTGGCCACTTTAAACAAAATAATTATTAAATTTTTATAGCAAGTCTGTTATTACAATATTGTTTTGAAAATAGTATGTTTTATGTTTATTTTATAATAACGATTTTGCTATTTGTTGGGTTTCGATAGTTTACTTGCTGCTCTATTGTATCGAATTTATGAAAATCGTACTTTAAGTCATAAAGAAATGCTTATAAATCGAAAACTTGACGTGTTAGGTATAGGGAACCTAAACATAGTTGAAAAGCTACATTTATCGGCATTTCAAATCAGTAATCATATACAGCGTGTCTCGTTTAAAAAATTTCATATTAGGCCACTTTTATAAGTTGCTAACAAACTTATACTTCTGGACCACCCTGTATGCTCTGGTATTGATATGGCAAAAAATGTAAATATTTACGAGCATTGTCTAATTGTAACCAGAATTTCAGCTTCAGGTTGTATTAAAGCATGGAAATATTAAGGCTTTTTGAAAGTCCTGTTTGCGCTAAAAAAAATTAAATTGATTAATATCTTAAGAACGGCGACAGATAGGTATAGGAAAATATTTACAAAAGTTAGTCAGAAATACAGGGTGTTCTATTTAAAATAACGATGTTGCCACCCGTTTCGGGTAGAAACGACAACACCGCGGAACTAAAAATAAGATATATCATAGATGGTTACGTTTGTAACCAAACTTTTAAATCGATCCGTAAATCGGTTCTCCATAAACATCTAATAGACCACTCACCGTGAATAACCCTGTATACTACGAGTTAGAGCGCTTTAAGCACATAAAATTATAATCAGAATGGCGACTCGTAGCAGTGTCATAATGTGTCAAATTTTCAACAAACAAAAAAGAGTTCTAATAATAATGTTTTGCTTAAAACTGTATAATATACAGGTTGCTTCAAAAACATGGTCCTTAAAATAATATAAAATAAGACGAAAATGTTATACGAACACATAGGTATTTCCAAAACGGCTTCATTTTCAAGATACATGGTGTTGATTTTTTATTGGGTTATTTCCCTTTTTTATTTAAACCGAATTATCAGATTGAAATGAAACTCTTTGCAGTAAAAGCATACGTAGAAATACATGTTAATATGAAACATTCTCGTCAGTATATTACCGATAAGTGTTGTTATCTCCAATAAAATTATGATTTTTTTCCATTTCTCGGTCTTACATTTTTTTGTTCCGCAATATTTGACAGGTTTATTTATGGCAACTCTTCTCAGTTAATTATGCACGAAGAGGTACTTTCATTTTAATTCCATACATCTAAGCATATACAAGCTATCTTAATTTGAAATCATGTATTTTGTTCTTAAAGAGGAAAATATAAAGTATTAAACAAATGTCAAAATTAATAACTACTTGACTAGTAACTACCGCAATTAAGCTTTGATTGATTCTTGTTTTTAATATTCTAATAACCACATGCTTTAACGCTTTTACTAATAATACATCGTTTGAATTTTAAATTGATTTTAATGATTCGCCATTATTTAAAATTAAAATATCTCGACTTCAATTACAAAATTAATCAGTTTCCCTGTAATCTAATAATCCGGTTTTCATGTAAAGGGAAACAACATCAGATAAAATAAAATATTTTTTTTTGGTTTTACTCCCTGTATTATGAAAGTGAAACTGTTTTGGACCGATATGTTTTGTCTTATTTTATGCCAAGGAATCTCCAGTTAAAAGATGATCCTTGTTTTAAAGAAAACCCTGTATAATAAACTTGTTTTAATTTTCTTTTATGGCCCCTCCCTTTGTTTGAACGAGGATGCAGTCCATAGACATAATAACATATCGTACTGTTTCAAGGAATAAACTAAATGAACATGTTTAGCCAGTAAACAAAGTGGCAAAGAAAAAATATGTATCCTCCATGTCAGGTCCTAGTTAAGCAAGGCTATAAAGTTATAATGACAGTCATAATTTCTTCTCGCCGGAGACACATAATGTATATCAATGGCATAAGGGTAATATTTCTTAACTGATTATCTAATTAACTCTATTAATTATTAATCTATTTGCTACATTATTATTCTTATTAAAATGTTTACGTAAGCTCGTTTATTTTTGTTTACTTTGTTTTGACTGCAAAACAAGATCCTACCTCTCAGTATTTTAAAATATGTATAAACCTGTGTTTTTTTATATCTAAGTACATAATTTTTGCCTGGAAATGTATGAATATGCAGCTTAGCGAAAAAGTGCAGATATGTAATTTTGCTTTCTAAAGAACGATAAAGCAGTTACAAGTCCAATTACCATTGAAAGTAATTAACCTTACTACAAATGATTAAAATATTAGAAAGAATCTCCTACCCTGTACGTCATTTAATACAGAAAAACACCAACACTTTGGCTTACCCGAGAAGACAGACGTTAGGGCTTATATAGTTAAAAGTTTTACACAATTCGCACTTGTGCATTATAATGCCCAAGAAGAAAATTACCAAAATTAGCCCAAAAGCTCACAAAATTCGCCCCAAAACAATGCGCCTAGGTGTTAACCAGCACCGCTTTGTTGAGATTAGAAATTTATCAATTTTGTAAATTTACATACGCTACAACTGAGAAAAATGTAGCGGTGTTATCTCTTTTTAAATAATGGCATTGTATGGAATTAAAAACACGTTACTTTAGTAATTAGTCGTTAATAATAATTATAGATTATTAAAGTAGTATCAGAACCATTAAAAATTAATTGTAATATTATCAACAAGCATAAATTGTCTACTCCGCAAGATAGCTGAAAACACTCTTTACCATCCACCAAATCCAAATTATACAATACACCAATCAAGTAATAACTTTAACTATACAGGGTGTCCCGAATTGCAGTGTCCAAACTTTAACAGCGCATTCTGCATTCAAAATAAGCCCTAATTTTCTATATAAACATATATCGGCAAATGCTTCGTTTTCGAAATACAGGGTGTTAAAGTTTTAGGAAAAAAATTGTTTTTTAGTCATAACTTTTTTATTACTTGAGATATTGTTATTAAATTTGGTAACTAGCCTTGGAGTAACAAAAGGCATTTTTTGATTTGAAATATTTTTTAATTTTTCATCAGTGGCGTCCGTACGGGATTGTTTATCGAATATTCTTGAAGAAAAAATGGTACTCTACTGCTTTTTCTGAAAACAAAAATCATTCCTAAAATCCCCACTCAGTTTGGAGCAAATTTGATCCCTTGTCTTTTTTTCGTGCGGTGTAAGGATTTCGAGTAAAAAACTAAAAACCATTTTTACGTATGGCATAGTTAAAATTTCCATTATTGTTAATTTCAGTAGAAAAACCTTTAAGGTGGGATTGCAACAGCAAGTTTTTAAAATTATTTGGTTTCCGATATTTATTTCATGCATTCCGGGTGAGTTCATAATTTCTGAACAACGTATGTAGGGTTTCTAAAATAAAAGCTTGTCTGACTACTAAGGAGAGATGTCGTTATCGACCCGTTGTAATGGAGATTTGCATTATGTTTGGGTTATTAGGGTTACATCGTAGAAGTTAGCAGGCAACCTATTAAAATTAATGTCCTTGGTACTTACCATCATTCCTTCATTGTCGACTCTTGGTATGCCATGATTGCATTTTTGTGATAATTGAACAATTGCTAGGTTCGTCTTTAAAGTATGACAGATGAGTTTATAATTCTAAAATCGTCGATTCATTTTGTAAAACGGTAATTAGAATTAATTCAATTTTGAAGATGATACTTCATTTTACAGAAACTACTCTTTATTAACTAAGTTCGTAATTAATTTTACAAAAACTAGAATTCATAACTTTTATTAACTTAGATCGTGAAAAAAATTTATAGAGCACTTTAAATATCGTTAAAGATTAATGTGGGCCTTAAAATTCACAATAATTGCTCAAAATGAGCTCCTCTAACTTCGACACATTTTCGGCATCTGCTCTTAACTGTGTCAATGGCATGGCGTATAAAATTCGTATTGGCTCGCAAAGTTTCACAGGCTTGCTCTATCCTTATCCCCTTCTCTTGTATGAACTGATCTGGAATAAACTAAATTTTTCAAATAACCCCACACAAAGAAGTCGACAGGTGTGAGGTCAGGGGAATGTGGTGGCCAGGCTGTAGCTCCTAATCGTCCAATCCACCGTTCTGGATAATTATTATTTAACCACTCGCGATTTACAAGTGCAAAATGCGCGGGAGCCCCGTCCATTTGAATCCAGAATTCGTTTCTAAGATTTAGAGGAATATTTTCTAGATATTGAAATAACTCATTTTGCAGAAAATCATTAAATAACTGTCCATCTAGGCATGGTGGTAGAATATGGGGCCCGCAAATAATTTCATTTATTACACCACACCAAACATTAACAGAAAATTCTTGCTGAAATGCTCTAGTTCGTACAACACGTGGATTGTCATGGCTCCAGATTCGTAAATTGTGGAAATTTACTGAGCCGCTTCGGGTAACTGGGCTTCATCAGTCCATAAAAATTTTTTTGAGAAGTTCTCGTCTTCCTCTATTTGGCGCAAAAACCAATTGCAAAAACTGACACGTTTTTCGGCATCACCAGGTTGTAAGTTTTGAACTGGCTGCATCTGAAATGGCTTCCTGTGATGTTTCCTCAAAACGCGATGAACCTTATTTTTAGAAACAAACACTGCGTTGCCTTGTAAATTATGAGCTGCTCTTCGTAGGCTTAATGTCCTATCGTTGTCAAACTTATTTAAAATTACGCTTCGATATTGTTCATTTCTCCTACCTTCGTTTCTCGGATTCTTTTTGAGTCCAAAATTCCTAAACATTAAATGCGTTTTAATGAAAACTGGTTTGCAAGGTAATCTTCTATTTGGAAATCTTCGTTGGTATTCCCGTACTGCTGCATTTGCATTTCCATTACAGAACCATAAAAAAAAATCATTGCATACCAAGATGTTAAAGGTTTTGCCACTGAAATAATTAACAATAATGGAAATTTTAACTACGCTATACATAAAAATAGTTTTTAGTTTTTAACTCGAAATCCTTGCATCGCACGAAAAAAGGGCAAGAGATCAAATTTGCTCCAAACTGAGTGGCGATTTTAGGAATGATTTTTGTTTTCAGAAAAAGCAGTAGCGTACCATTTTTTCTTCAAGAATATGCAATAAAAAATCCAGTACGGACGCCACTGATAAAGATTTAAAAAATATTTCAAATCAGAAAATGCCTTTTGTTACTCAAAAGCTGTTTACCAAATTTAATAACAATATCTCAAGTACTAAAAAAGTTATGACTAAATAACAATTTTTTTCTTAAAATTTTAACACCCTGTATTTCGAAAACGAAGCATTTGCCGATATATGTCTATATAGAAAATTAGGACTTATTTTGAATGCAGAATGCGCTGTTAAAGTTTGGACACTGCAATTCGGGACACCCTGTATATGACTGTGTTTAAAACAGAACTATTCCGTTTCCCTGTTAGTATATCTATAATAAAGAACCTGCCTAAATCCACTTCTGTTTAAATCTCTCCGGATCAATGAAGGACGGAAGATATTTAAACATGTGATATAACGGCTATAGGAGACTAACAGAGCAATAAGTAACACGATTTAAAGAAACCTCATCAATATTTTGGAGACGTTTGTGGAAAACCGTTTTAACGCTTGTGTAGGAAAATCCGCCGGAGTATTGTACTCCGAAATACTAAGCCAGTCAATGCTCTGATACCATGGAGTAAAGATCCCTGAAGATACCTTTGCAATCAAAGGTAAAACGTCGAAAAGTAATTCCACTTTGACATTGTCTGATCTAAAGTAACACAATATCTTAAGCCATCAAAGCAGTGAAAACTTCCGTTCCAAGTTAAAGTACCCTATCCTTTTAAAATATTAAGATACATCCTATTCGTCACACAAATGATCCGAACCGGAGGTATATTACATTTTTTATTGTCACATTCAAGGCTCCAATATGGCGGCAGGTCTAGTTGTCCGTGATCCCATTCGAGTGAAAATCGATATTGGTTGAGATATTTATGTAGATAATACTTTTTTATTTACCCTCACGGACAGAGAAATATCCTAGTATTTCTGAGACATATTAATCGACTAAACCAAAATATTAAATTCACAATAGAAGTTGAATCAAATGGAACGATTAGATGTATTTATTTAAAGGAAGGAAAGTGGTACATTAGGACATTCTATATGCAGAAAACCGACGTATACAAATAGATATTTAAACGCAAATTTCCACCATTTTTAGGCAGGAAAGCAGTTGGTTATTAACTCACTAGTATTTAAAGAGCCCTTTGGATTTCTGATCAAGATTCTTTAACATCGGAAACTTAGAAACTGACCAAATCTCTGAGAGGGAATGTCTATTGCAGGGAATATATTTAAGGAGATTGGGCTATGCTTGCGATCCCCGAAAGTAGTATTAAATTTTCAAACAAAAAATAATAAAATTCCTTGCTTCTATAGATAAGTGTATGTGTTAAGGTATGGGACGCTCCTCCAGACGATGCTTTAACAAGAAACAAATTCTTCTATCTGCTGTTGCTTAACACCAGCATTCTACTGAACATATTGCAAACATAGAAGAAATCAAAGTTCTAGCATCGGTTCCGGGATTCTATGAATGATGAAAGTAATTTATTAAAATCTTAAATAGAGATAAGAAGTTACTATGTAAGATGGCAAAAATATTACAAATAAAAACATCACGTCACATCTAGAACCAGTAAGGAAATCTATAAGCATGCCAGCATACCTATATATATATATATATATATATATATATATATATATATATATATATATATATATATATAGGTATATACAGTGTGTCCCAGATTCGCTTCTCTATACAGCGATCTCGGCTCCTATTATACCTACAGCAAAGGTAAAATGGGGAAAGTTTTAGAGGAAACTTATTACATTCGATATCCGACTTGAGATTTACGATCGATCAATTGTTTTTGGAAATATCGGGGAAAAACCGGAAATGGCGGATTTCGTTTTTGGCCAGTATATCCAGAACGGTAAATTTGACAGCTGCCAAAATGTGACATTATTCGGACACATTTTTAAGACAAATAAGATGGCGTATACGACACGTCTTCATTGTTTTTTGTTAACCCGCAACCCGCCTCAACGTTCATTTTTCTTATGGCCGGCATATTGGACTTTTCGATTTTTGGAAAGAGCCTAAAATTTCCAGTCTAGTGATATCTCACAAGTGCATTAAAGATTTTAGTATCATCGAAATATTACACTTCGTAAAGTTAGGTTTCAGTTTTTTCTAAAGAGGCCATGGTGCCTTCGAACAACCTAGAAGAGGATACAATAATAACAATGAAAATCGAGACAGAAACATTTTACAAGCCATCAACGAAAACCCTAGTGCATCGATAAGAACTGTAGAACAGGAAACTGGTGTGCCAAAATCAACAGTACAGAGAGTTTTAAAAAAGAATAAGTACCATCCATACAAACCCATAATAGTACAAGGACTTAAGGAAACTGATTTTCCAAGACGACTACAGTTCTGTGAGTGGTGTACTAATAGATGTAATGAAAATCCTGATTTTGTAAATCATGTCTTGTGGTCCGATGAGAACAGGTTCACAAATTATGGAGTCTTTAATAGGCACAACCGTCACCATTGGGCTGTGCAAAATTCTCACGAAGTGGCAGAGAGACGTCTACAGATCAAATTTGGAAGTAGCGTTTGGTGTAGAATCATTGGTAAGTTAATCTAACCAATCTTTTTTAAATAGGCACCAAATGATGGTCAAATAATAATCTTTTTTTTTCGTTTAGTTCTTTAATGATATTAAAAGAGTATAATCTAATAAAAAAAAGTAAAACGTTCTACTCTAGTCAGTCAACTTACTTTTTTGATATTGTATTACATTTTTATTCAATCATTTTGTATTGTAGTTTCGAAGAACCTATAAAAATAGAATTGGGTTCTATAAATTTATTAACACTTTATCTAAATTTTCTGCAGATTTAGCTAATTCTCTAAAATTATTTTGATTGTCTGAATTTAATGATTTATTATTACCCGGGAAGCCTAGTTCTTGCGTTATGAAAAAAATACCATATTAATCAAATGTCGAATTATTTTTCGATTTTCATTATGATTTATAGAAAGGCGTTCAGCTGTATTTCCGAATAATTTAAATTTTAAAGCGCAAGGGGTTTGTTCTTTTGATATTGTATGTTTTATTAAAGCACGGTGCACTTCTTTGAGATTATTATATCACTGAAATAAATTGATTTAGTATTTCCAAAATTAATATGCAATACCAACAAAATAATTTATTACGGCTATTACTTCCCGCTAACCAAATATGTTTTTCTTTTTCATAATAAAGCTGAATAGGTTTCAACTGTATACAAGGTCATTCATTACGGGATGTTTCGATAATTATTTTTGGAAAGAAAATATCTACTTTTTAATAAAGATAATTTTCCCTTTATAATTTATAGTTTCTAGTACCACCCGGCCGACCCTGCCGTTCTTGACTGTTGGGCACCTATTTATATATTATTAATCATTTCAGGAAATCGACTTATTGGACCATTTTTGTTTGACTAAAACCTAAACGGGCAGAGGTACCTAGAGCTTTTGCGAAACCAGGTTGTACCAGCCTTACGAGCTATTCTAACGGAAGATGAATTAAAAAGAACTTGTTTTTTACAAGACGGATGTCCGGCTCACAATACCATTCAAGTCAGGAACTTCTTAAGAGAGCAGTTTGACGAAAGAATAATTTCTTTAAATGGTCCAATATCTTGGCCTCCTAGATCCCCTGACCTGTCGCCCTTGGATTTCTACCTCTGGGGTCACACGAAGAATGAAATCTATGAATTTGATCCCCCCGTGACCATAGAAATCCTGAGACAAAGAGTTCTGGACACATTTAGAAATATTAACCGAAATACACTTACCAACTTAATGTTACCCACTTACAAAGTAGTTAGAGCTCATTTAGATTTTTTAAGTCGTTATGCGTTCAATACATTACTTACTTATTAATATAATCTTGTGACAAATAAATCATGGCCTCCTTTAAAAACATTGAAACCGGATTTACGAAGTGTGATATTTTGATGACACTAAAATCTTTAATGCACTTGTGAGATATCACTAGACTAGAAATTTTAGGCTGTTTCCAAAAATCCTCGATATTTCCAAAAACAATTGATCGATCGTAAATCTGAAGCCAGATATCGAATGCAATAAGTTTCCTCTAAACCTTTCCCCATTTAACCTTTGCTGTAGGTATAATAGGAGCCGAGATCCCTATATAGAGAAGCGAATCTGGGACATACTGTATATATATATATATATATATATATATATATATATATATATATATATATATATATATATATATATATATATATATATATATATATATTTATATATATATATATATATATATATATAAAACTTTTTTATCTTTACTCACTAGCACCATACCTTTCCTTTTAAAAATGTATTTTTAATTTTTTTACTCACTCGGGAAGTGTTAAACATATATGTATAGATGCCTAATCTACTCCCTCTCAATCAATTTGAAACTAGATGCTGTTGAGCAAAAAAAAATATCTATTTGAAAAGTGCCTTAATTATTTTATGTCAGAAGGTGGATTAATGCGCTCGAGGGCAGGGGTCAAAAACATCCCCTGTAGTTTCAAAAATGCGGAAGGTCCGTACAAATGGCATTTGTAACGCAAAGCAGCTGCTTCCGGTTGGTAATGTACGCAGTTACACTTGATGTGGCAAAATAAACAATAAGCACATTAGTGCGATAGGGAGAGAGAATACAATAATATTATTATTTATAACCCGCTATTAGTCTTTTGTTTATGATTCTATAATAGAAGATGCGTCAGCATGAATATAGGAAACGCTTAAGGTGGAGCAAAATAGGCTTAAAATTAAAGGCTACTTGATAAAATGAATTTCTTAAAAATGCGTCTGTTCCATTTTAGTTAACAAGTCAAAAAATTTTTTTTGATCGATTTAAATTTTTAAATAAAATTTGTTTTACCTATTTATATATATCGTTTGCTTATGAAAAAAATTAGTGTGGCTATAAAAAATGTTCCATGCAATATATAAGGTGTGCAAAAAATAGGTAAAATGTAATATTACGCTTCTGTTTGAGGGCGTAAAGTGGCCTAGAGCATAAAAGTAAAAAGAAAGTCCGCATACATTTAATAAAAGAGGTTAAACTTTATACCCACACCTTCGCAAAAAACCTTTAGTTGTTAATTATATAGCTATTTATTCAACATCATGTTAAAAGTACATTGATTACAATTCGAAACATTTATAACATGCAAAACTTCTCCTTCTGATTCTCTCTGACATATGATATCAATCTCCTTGGTCATAACACCTGAATTGCTGAAACCGAACCTCCATGGCGCTTTTCAGCGTCGGCCTAATTTGAAAAGACGTATATATATATATATATATATATATATATATATATATATATATATATATATATTTATTATTCGTTTTTTAGTGTATGTATCAAGTTTGAATATTTTTGGTCAGGCTAATTCGGTATTTGCTCCCTTAACTTAGCTCCATCAAGCTCCCCCCTAACTTCGCACATGAAACATTCTCCATAGACTTACGCAACCGGAACTAAATATTCGTTTTTTATTGGCTGGAACTTTACTCCGAAAGTAGCATTGGGACGTATTGGTTTATTATAGATACACTTTTGTATGCCAACCCAAAAAATGTATAACCAGGGCTAATTAAAAACACGATTACTCGAGCCAAATAAATTTAAAAATCGATTTCCTATCTAATTTACTCATTAAACGATCTCGTTACGCATACTTGGGGGGGAGGGGGGCGGTAGTTAATAATCTTGCAGCCAATGGCTATTTTATCTCGGATGTTTTGGTCAGAACGTTTATATGCATCCGGTATAGCGATATGGGTTTGGCAATTTTTAATACTTTGCAACTACACTAGTTATCAGCCCAATAGTGTGTTTTTTCCAATAAATCGGCTATATCGGAGCTACCTCTAACATACTTGTCACCCCAATGCATCTCGCTGGATATCTTACTATAGTCGAATGCGGTCTTGTCGTGCGGGTCCAAAGGTCACCAACATTATGAATGAAATCAGAAAACACAGTGAATACCAAAATGTTGTGTTTATCGAGCTATTAAATCTCGATGGGCTATTTACAAATATACAGGGAGAAAGAAAATAGTTTTTTTTATTATATTACGCAATATTATTAAGATAGCCACTTAATATTATTTTATATATTAAATGCCGAGGGACTAAATAAGAGAATTTGCTATATATGTATTTGGTTAAAATTTTTTGGTTGGCAAAAACAAAAATACACAAAATGGCAAGCGCATTAATAAAGTCGGAAGGCGCAGGCGAATTTTTGGGAATTCGTGGTCAAAATTCCAAAAATCCAACTTGATAATTATGGGTAAAACCCATTTTAGTTTTATTATATAGTTACCTGGGTATTATATTCCGCCACCCTCCCATTTAAATAGATGGTCATGTCCCAAATTTATTAGTTCAAAGTTGACATTCGATAAGTGTGTTGCAATTTTGTTAAAGCGAATTAAAAAATTAGTGACTTTTGTGTCCAGTTTTGAAGTATCTATTTGTGAATAACTGAACAAATTAATATGGAGCCCATTGCTGGTGGTAAGTAGAAGCTCAAATTTTGTATTTAGTGAAAATATTTATAAAACTTTTTTAACAATAATTTTTTAAAAATTTTGTGTTAAAATTATTGATAAAAAATATTATTATTTTTTTTACTTGGACATAAAGTACCCATTAAAGCCTATTTAAGCGTCCTAATTAGGCTTAAACTCTTATTTAAACTACGTTTTAAAAGACTAAACTTTGACTTCCTGCGATAATTTGCGATCTTGCCGAAAAAATACAAAATAAGAGTGATTTAATAATTTATTTTACATAAAAAATTCAGGGGAAAATCCAAAGCATATTCATTTTATTTACCTTTCATCTTAGTATTATGTTAAACCGATATAATAAATTCAATGCCGTTTTATAGAAAATTGATTGAGCTTTTCAAAATATATAATGGCAATTTTGATGTCAAAGATGGCGGACATAAACTCTATAAAATCAAGGAATCACGAAACAAAGATATTAAAAGATACAGAGAATTTCATTCCAGGAAATTCTCTAGAAGACAAAATATGGAGGATATTTTTCATAATCTATTTAGTAACATCCGATCCTTTAATTTCTGGTATGAAAAAATTATCGATAAAAAAACTAAAAAAATATCCTTCAGAAGTCATAACGTTTTTTGACGAGCCAGAACTATTTCAAAAGGAAAGTAAAATTGATAGCGATAGTGATAGTGAAATTGATAGCAATAAAGAAAGTGTTGGGGATGAGGAAAATTAAGGACACTTCAACTATTAGTCATAATTTAATAAGGTTAGGATTATTTTATAAGTAGGTAAATCGTTAATTGTATAGATATTTAAAAACTATGGATTTCGCTGTGTACCATCTATTGTAAATCACCCTGTACTTATATAAAAAAATTACACATACTATGTATAAATTAAAAAAAGTTGTAATACATTCCAATGATCGATACATACATTAGGTTTTTTAATGTTAGTTTTTTTTAATAAAAAAAAATGTGATGCCTTTTAAAAATAAAGGGGTTGATTTAGGGGGTGTTAAAGGGCATACATTGATAACAAATGTTTAAAAACTTTATTTTTCTTTAATATATCAACATTTCTTTCCATGCAATGTTTGTTTTATTTCAAATGCGCATTTAAATAATTATGGCCAAGATTTTGGTCAAATTCGCCTGTGTAGGCGGTTCGAATCAGTGGAACGAGAATATGTTCTGTTTATACAGCCACTTAATGAAAGTAAGATTTTTTTATCAATCACCAAAAATTATGAGCCCCGCTTGACCTAAAAATCTAACCACTTATACAGTGTCATTTATTTAAATGCGGGCTACTCCTGTGCAAAGAAAACTTATTTTTTTTTGTATTGTGATAACAAAAAAATTTTATTTTGCAAATATTATGCACTTTTGTTTAAAACACAAGATAATTAGTTATTACTTCCCTCGAGAGATTTTTTCAGATCTTTACGTTTAAAGTGTATATATATATATATATATATATATATATATATATATATATATATATATATACCGATTTTTAAATATCAAATTTTGTCTTATAATTAATAAAAAAAATAACTTATTTTAAACACACTTTAATTAATTAATAAATTGGAACAAGTATTCTATAATTATTACTCAAAAAGTAAGCAAACAAATGGTGTCAAAACTAATAAAAAAATTACTTATTATTAAAATTCACTGGCTAATATCCAGGAGCCAGTGGCAAAAGCTCTGAGAATCGGTATAAGGAATGTACAGAAACTTGGGCATAAAAAATAAACATAATTTACTTCCGAAGAAGATTAAGAAACGTACACAAAAAAAATCCAAAGGCGAAAAACTTAAGTTACAATGCAAAAATGGATATTCATATTGTAATTTCCTTACTCCTTCAGAAAATTTTTAATATTATGGACTAAAAAATATCATCATCACTTAAAAAGTCCTCATCTTCTGAGTCGTCCTCATCTTCTGAGTCGTCCTCAAATGGCGAAATGATCATTCGTGCCATTTTGACATCTAGAACTTGTTCTCGATTCCACCAATCCCATATTAATTTCTCCGTATGTTCCACAGATTTCTTCCAGTACTCCGGCGTAATATAATTTAATGAATCTTGGCAAACAATTTGCACTCCATCTGATGTAAGACCATCGTTCATGTGTTTTTCGTAATATGATTTTGCCCCAGCCCATATTAATTCTATTGCGTTAAACTGGCAATGGTATAGCGGCAGTCGTAAAACCTCATGTCCATTTTCCCGTAATATTTCATCTACGGCATATATTGTTGGTTTTTTAATAGATTTTGCCATTAAAAGAAGTTCTAGTTTCAGCATATTGGGTAAATGATTTTGTTTTTGTTTTATTAGCCAGTCATAAATATCACTTTTTTTCCAGGATGAAGAGGGTTGTTTATTTAAGATTCTTGAATGATAAGATGCATTGTCCAGAATGATTAAAGATGGAGCATTTAAATTTGGAATCTGTTGGTTTTTTAACCACTTTTCAAATAGTTCACAGTTCATAATATCATGGTAGTCCATACTTTTGGATATTGAAGAAAGCAGTAAACTTGCACCTGGGAGAAATCCTGTTGAAGAACCTGCATGCAAAATGATGAACCGTTTTCCCGTTCCACATCCCTTTTTTCTCTTGACACTTTTTACAGACTCGTCCTGCTAAGATTTCGAATCACTTCCATTAGAAAATATCCAAGTCTCGTCTAAAAATACCACTTTTCTAAATTTTGAATTAACATTTTCCGTGTATTTCTTTAAAAACTGCATACGCTGACTTGCTATACATGGCAACTCGCATAAAAATCTTCGATTACAGTCCTTTTTACATCGAAAACCCAACATTTTTATTAATTTTGACAACGATTTTAGTCCAATTTCCAATATGCCTCGATTTTTTTAAAGCTTCTTTTAAAACTTGAGGGTTGTATTAGTTTTGATGTGTATAAATTGTAAATTGCATTACGAACATCCATTTTTACATTGTCACTTAAGTCTTCTGTCTTTGGCTTTTTTCGTGTCTTAATCTTCTTCGGTAGTAAATTATGCTTTTTTTAATGCACAATTTTCTGCACAGTCCTCATACCGATACCCAGAGCTTTTGCTACTGTCTTCTGGATATTGGCCGGTGAATTTAATTTCAGAAATAAGATTTAATATCTTTTTTTTCGCTTGTGGATGCAAAACAACCGAAAATTGTTTTTTATTACTCATTTTGTCACTGACTTGTCAATCTGACTTTGAAGTGACATCGCTCAAAGATTTTTGCAACTGCTGGTATTTATATGTTTATGCTCTTTTTCATATGAAAATATCATAGGTCTATCTAATTCATCTTGCGGATTTTATGCGGAGAATATAATTACACGTAATAAAAGAAAAACAAACTTAAAAAGTTTGTCGTTGACAAATCGTATGACCCGCACGATAACACTGCTTTTGACTATAACAAACTGTTTTTTAGAAGAAGCATAGTTCCAAAATCTTTTTGGATTATTAATTAAATCATCTTATAGTGACCCAGTATATTTATTAAAATCGATTTTAATTAAGGTTTTGCACCTTGCCCTTAACGTTTTAAATAAATTATAATCATTAACATTTTTTAATTTACGTCACTTTTTATGAATTTAATTTTTTTCTTTTACAGCTCTTATTGTAACCTGGAAATAAAAAGTTGAAAAAATTTATTTTTTGAATACGTTGGTACATATTTTTTTAAAAGAGATTCAATATTATTGTAAAAACCATTAAGAGATTTGCTATTAAAAGCCAAGATCCAGTCAAAATCATGATTCTTGAGAATAGAACGTGTCATATTGGAATCATTATCTGACGTTTCGCCTACAATTGCACGAGGCATCTTCAGGGATCTTTAACATTAAATTCAGTATTCAGATCTCGTGAAGATGCCTCATGCAATAAAAGGCGAAACGTCGGAAAGTAATTCCAATTTGACATGGTCTAATTCCAAGAACCATGATTTATTTGTTTCACACTATGTTGCCTAACTTTCACATTTCAATGCACATCATTCTAAAATGTAAGCTATTAGCGTGCACGAATTTGTTTGCTTGTTTTTATCCTTCATACCGGCGTATCAATACGTCCTAGCACAAAAACGATTAGGCAATTCAAAAACTCCATATTTTTGCTATAAGACTAGATTTACATTTTCTTTTGTTATGGGTCAAGAAATTGGGTAAAACCTGTTTGGGTTTAGAAATTTGTAAAAATGAATATAGATCAAAAAGTAGAATACATTTCAGGGATCTTGCCCAATTTTTACAAAGTCCTAATGTATATTTCATGCAGAATTTAGTTTACCAAATGTATGTGTAATTATAATAAGCATAAAAAATAGGCGAGTAGTGTCAATCAAGACATCGGGGTAGATGCTTTGTCCGGTATACGAGCGATCCAGAAGTTCGATTATTTTTATATTTTGCTTTTTTTGTTTTGTTTATTTTAGTAGAGGAAAGTAGCCAAATATCGGATAGGCTCCTAATGTCGCACACTACCTTATTTCATTATTCTAAGCCTTGCCATCTGTCCGCGGTGGCAGGCTAGTAGCTTTTGACATCTAGGAAATATCTAGTAGAGAGACGCGAGTGTCGTTTCTACTGGACATTTTTCCTTGTCTGTGGTTAGTTTAGCCGAACAGCAAGTTTTTAAACGTCACTTCAAATTGCTGTTTTTTTTGCGAAAGTGTGCAGTTATCAGAGACTCTCTGAGTGCGATTATATCAATAAGGTATGTAGGATCTTTGTGGTATATAAATATTTTTAGAAAAATATCGTTTGTTGTCGAAACTTCGTGATACATTTTTAAGGTTAAGTTGCCTATTACCGCACAGTTAGATATCCCCAATATCGCATATATCCGATATTAGGAGATCATTTTTAAGTTAAAATATTTATTTTTTCAGATGGCCCAAAGAAAAAAATGGGATGCCGATTCCATGAAAGCAGCTATCGGAGCTGTAAGGAATAAACAGATGGGTTACTTAAAAGCATCGAAGTCGTTTGGCGTACCTCGAAGTACTTTAGTCGACTACGTCAAGGTCGTCAAGTCTGGGAAGAGTGCGGATGAAATAGCGACAACATTAGGCCGAAACCCCACGTTAACAAAAGAAATTGAAGATTTATTGGTTGAGTACTGTTTTGATATGGAAAAAAGGTTCTATGGTCTGACTACAGTTGATATTAAAAGACTGGATTTTCAGCTAGCGTTAAAGAATGGACTGCCACATGGATTTTCAGCTAGCGTTAAAGAATGGACTGCCACATCCATTTTCACAAAATAGGGGATCTGCTGGTAAAAAGTGGCTTAAATTGTTTTTAAGCCGACATCCGGAGCTACGATTTAGAAAACCACAAGGTGTATCTGCAGCAAGGATCAAAGGGTTTACAAAAGAAAACTGCAATTCATTTTTAAGCTATTAGAATCTGCCCTTGAAAAAATTAAAATGGATCCGTCTAGGATTTTCAATGTTGACGAAACAGGTGTGACCATCGTGCAGCATAAACATACGAAAGTATGTTTATGTACGTAGCCTACGAGGAAAAAAGCAAGTGGGTGCCCTTACAACATCAGAAAGGGGGGCACTTGTGACAGTAGTGACCTGCATGAATGCGACAGGTGTGTACGTTCCCCCGATGCTTATTTACCCTAGGAAAAACATGAAACCGGAATTGCTTAATGGAGCTCCACCAGGAACGGTTGCAAATTGTCATCCATCTGGATGGATGCAACAAGATATTTTTACATCCTGGCTTCATCACTTTATAAAGCATGTAAAACCGTCTGAGGAAGATCCAGTCGTTTTAATTCTCGATGGCCACTACTTGCAAACGAGAAACATTGAAGTGATTAACCTAGGCAGAGACAGCTATTTTCACATAGTTTGTTTGCCTCCACACAGCACTCACAAATTACAACCTCTGGATGTAGCCTTTATGTCTCCATTCAAGACGCGGTGGAAATAGAAACCTGGCTAAAGCATAATCCGGGCAGAGTAGTAACTGCATATCAAGTGGCAGAGTTGATGGGAAGAGCCTACTTACGGGCCGCTAGTGTGGAGGTTGCAGTGAACGGATTCCGAAAATGTGGTATCTTTCCATTAAATAGAAACGTTTTTAGAGATGACGATTTTGCCATACATTTAAGAACTGAAAGAGATGCTTTTCCTGAAACTGAAGACACTGGTGGCGACGTTAGCACTGATGACGATGTTCCGTTATCTACGCTAGCTAAAAAGCTTCGTCCGGAAAATAACATAGGAAGACTATCCTTACCAAGTTGCTCATCGACTCCAACATCTAATAGAGTGCTTGTTAAACCAGCTGAAATAAATCCTTTGCCCACATGCTCTTTTCAAACTTCCAATAAAGGAAGAAAACGTGGTTCGGCCGCGATCATAACTGAGTCTCCATATAAAAAGCAGCTGGAAGAGGATATAGCCAGAAGGAATTCAAAGACTAAGGTTGTCACTAAAAAAATTTCAGTTCAGTTTACCAAAAAAGATGATAGAAAGAAAAAACAAAACGAATTGATAAGAATATTAGCTCATCAAGTGAAGATGACGATGCGGAAATAGAATTCATAGACACTAGTGACGATAATGATGTGGATAACGAAGATGCCGAATGCTTTTATTGTTTAAACTTGTATTCTCAAGACACTAGGGGAGAATCATGGATTCGATGCACTATGTGCTTTCGTTGGAGCCATGAGGTGTGTGCCGGGATTGGAAAACATAAAACATTTGTTTGTGAATTTTGTTTTGATCAATGAGTTGTACTGTTCTTTAAAATCCAACAATATTTTTTTATACTAAATATTTGCCATTTCAATAATAAAAGTGTTTTAAAAATATTGAGTCGCTTTGTTTGGTTTGGATGTTCCTAATACCGGACAGTGCGATATTGAGAACCCCTACTATCCGATATTAGGATACCTGTTTTAAAATTATGTGTTTTACACTATTATAGTAGTTTTTACTTTTTTTCAAAATTTTTGAAAATTCGGTTATAAAGCACTATCGAATCAAAAAAGGGAGGCTTTCTACATAAATTTTATAAAAGAAAACTCTGCTGTAGTTAACCGATCGGATTTTAAAAGTTAAAAGGAAAAAGTATCCGATATTTGGCTACTTTCCTCTATGTTTTGTGGTTTCTTTTCCTTTTTTAATATACCAATTTCCCGCAAAAATGGGGTTTTTCTTTTTCAATAATTTATACTTGTAAGTTATATTTTAATAATTTATGTATCTTACCTCGGATAATAATTTTTTTCGGTTCATCCTTGGGCGACGACCTCCTATGCCCATTAAAATATTCCGTGTTTGAATTCCTATCGGTCCTAACTAGCTCGCTAAGAAAATTTATATACCCTATCGCTAATTTTAGCGTATCCACTTTGGACAGTCTTTTTTCGTAGGGAAGGGTTGGTATATGTGCCCGAAGACATTCGAAAGCGTCATTAATCGATTGCATTCGTTTCCTTTCCCGAAGATTTGCTGCTTGGCGCTGCTGAATTTGTTGTTGCGGACACTTACTTTTTCTTCGGAGTCGATGAACACGTCTGAAAAAAAAACATTGTAGAGTATAGTAAATTTCACGAAAAATGATTCTCAATGACTACCGGGTCGCATATACAGTTACAGCACCCGTGCTAGAAACTTCGTTCAACTTCGGCGTCCCGAATTTATGTCAGTAACGACAACTGCGCTACGTGAACGTACTAGAAACGACACCCACGCTATGAATTCAGATCTTTAGTACCAATCGTACACAAAAAAACTCGATAAACTTCTTTATTGCGGAACTTCTCTCGTTATGAAATTTTCATTTTATTAGTGATGATGATGATAATGAAATGTGACCCAATTCACCCAATTTAGTTTAGTACAGGGTGTCCGGATTTGGTTGCAAAAGCAGGGTATCTCGCTTATTTTTAAAGATAGAACCTTGCGGTTTTCATGAACCTGAGCTAATTTTTTGTGAAACTCATGAAGCCGTAAACAAAATTTTCATAGCCTTCTTCGTTTATGAGATACAGGGCGAAATAGAAAATTTTCATTTTGGGACCCCCCTCGTATCTCGGTTATCCTTCAACTTAACGCAAAGGGAAAAATTGCTGCTTATGCAGTTTTTTACGCTGGATCCAGTGGCTTAGTCATATTTTTCATTTGAGTTGTTATTTTTTAGATATGATTCAAAGTTGTGTTTTTTTAAATGGGACACCCAGTATATTTGTCCAGAAATTGATTTGTCCTTTTTTAAAAGCTTCTCAAAAATATATAATAGTATGGGTCTATTTTAATAAACAACAACAAAAATCCTAATTTTTATAATTATCTTCCCAAATTTTGCAGTAGGCCATGCAAAACAATGCTGCCTTTTATTTAAAGTCGTTAACAATATCTAAATTCTAACAATAAATCAAAATAAATATGTAATTAAATCTATTTATCAAAATATGTATTGATAATTTCGCGCCAAAAAAGTACCACCTACCTAGATTTATGTAACACAAGAACAAAACAGTAATAAATTATTATGTAACAAGCCTTTCAGCAAAAATCAACTGTCGTATAAGAACTACAGTAACCAAGGAAATCAAAAGAACTGTTCAAACTGATTTCCATTTTGTTCTGTACATGTTTCGCACAATTTTCGTATTTGTTTTAGGGAATTAAGCAAAATAACGAGATGATTTTAAAAATAGCGAAAATTTTCCCTTATTGAATTTCCTAAATCTTGGACATTATCATAGTGGTCTTTGTAAATTCTATTTTCCAGATATCCCCATAGAAAGAAATCCAAAATCGACAAATCTGGGGACCTAGGGGGCCATCTTATAGGTTCATTTATTCCAATCCATTGATTGGTAAAATTATTGTCCAGAAATAATCTTGTCATTCCAGAATTGTGTGCAAGAGCACCGTCCTGTTGAAAATAAATTTCGTTAATTTGCGCTAGAGGAACATCGTCAAGTAATTCAGGTATAGCTGCCTCTAAAATTTCTATATAGCGATTGGCTGTTAGATTTCCCTCAAATATATAAAATTTTATATGTGTTCCTAATATGAAGCAGGACACATTTAGACCAAACCTGCCCTGCTGTCTTCTGGGAAATATTTGGTGTTGATTTTCCTGGGACCAGAATCTACTATTGTGCCTAATGAGTATACCAGAATTACTGAAATGTGCTTCGTCTGACCATATAACCTTCCTTTCAAAATCTCTAACCATATCGCATCTTTCTCGAAACCAATTGCAGAAGACTATCCGACGCTCTGCATCCCCTGGCTGTAAGTGCTGCACGAGCCTAAATTTGTATGGGTGGTATTTGTGCTTTTTTAGAATTTCTTGAACTCTAGTTTTTGGATTCCCTATGCTCTTTTCACTGCCTCCCGATTTTCTTTATTATATGTTTTGGTACGAGGTTTGATAAATGATCCGTGATTAAGTAAATTCTTTTTTATCCGATAAAAAGTGGATATATTAGGTTGCCTCCTTTCTAGATATCTAAAGAAAAATTAAGCAATAGTATTTCAACATACCTAAAAATTAACTATTTACCTGTTAAAATACATCTCAGAAGCCGCTTCAACATTTTCATTACTTAATATAAAACAAGCGAACATATCGTACTTTTCATAATGTTCGAAAGTTTGGTTTTCTTCCATAATAATACAAATATATTTTTACACAATAAATAGATACAAAGAACTAGCGCTATATTTTATATACGCGTACAAAATTGGGAAATGTCATTTGCTTCCAAGAAAACAAAAGAAAACGGCATCGTTTTGGATGGCCTACTGCAAAATTTGGGATGATAATTATAAAAATTAGGATTTTTGTTGTTGTTTATTAAAATAGACCCATACTATTATATATTTTTGAGAAGCTTTTAAAAGGACAAATCAATTTCTGGACAAATATACAGGGTGTCCCATTTAAAAAAACACAACTTTTGGTCATATCTAAAAAATAACAACTCAAATGAAAAATATAACTACGCCACTGGATCCAGCGTAAAAAACTGCATAAGCAGCAATTTTTCCCTTTGCGTTAAGTTAAAGGATAACCGAGATACGTGGGGGGTCCCAAAATGCAAAATTTTCTATTTCGCCCTGTATCTCATAAACGATGAAGGCTATGAAAATTTTGTTGACGGCTTCATGAGTTTCACAAAAAAATTAGTTCAGGTTCGTTAAATCCGCAAGGTTCGATCTTTAAAAATAAGCGAGATATCCTGCTTTTGCAACCAAATCTGGACACCCTGTACAGCCATTTAGTAAGACGTAATATATATATTATATATTGTCTTTTCAAACTTTTTTATTGGGCGGCATTTTATTCCTTCATATTGGATCCCTACCAATATTTTATCAGGTTCTACCTATGCCGCACTTAATTTTTGATAATTTAATATAAATTCAATAAATAGCTTTTGCACTGGCACGCTCCTCCAGTTTATCATTATATCATATATAATTTTTTTACAAAGTCAATTGAATAAGATTTTACGTGTGGAAAACTTTTCCTCATTAGTGCGGAAAAGTAAATAACCCCATTTTTTTGAAATATACTCACTGATTTTAAATATTTAAAAATATATTGATACGCTGATAGTTAACAAAATGATTTGAGAACATAAATTTGCTAGAATCATGCTATAATTTTCAACAAAATAGTAAAAAATATGTAAAACGTGTTTTAAAAAATTGTTTATTGGCTCTCGTATTATGCCTCATAAAATCAATGTTAAGCAATAATAAACACCTGCTTTTTTTAATTGGCAGTTTGAATCACCATAGATACAAATTAAAAATACGCGTGTCATTCATTGTCAATCAAAACCAGTTTTGCTGTCGCTGATTTTAGTCGTAGTAAAACCTGAGTAAAAGTGTTTTTAATAGATTCTTCAGACGAAGATTTGCCAGTGTCAGTGTTGGAAGCAGCTAGAACTGCAAACTTCAATCAACCATCAAAATCCCGTCATAGGTATGAGAAAGAATATATTCTGTTTAAAACCTGGTGTCAAACTAAAGGCATCAAAGCTTTGATCAAAGTATGATCAAATTCAATGAAAACATGGATTGAAGCAAGTTTTTCAAAGTCACGGCCTATTTAAAAAAACAAAATGTTGGATTTAGACCAAAGAAGGCGAACATTTTTTCAAAAGAGGAAATTTCTAAATTTATAAATGAAGCGCCTGAGGAAATGTATCTCCATATTAAATTAGCTACTATATTTGGTTTGGCGGGCGCATGTCGCCGAGAAGAACTAACAAAAATGTCATTGGATCATATTGAAGACAAAGGATATATTTTATTAATAAATATTCTAGACACAAAAAATTACCGTTCTAGAAGCTTTGTACTATCTGATGAAGCTGAAAGCGAAGAATATTTAAAATTGGTCAGAAAATATGCGATTTTAAGAAAGCCAATTCATCGGAATAAGCACCTTTAGAAAAATGCCATCAAATATTGCAGGTTATCTGTAGCTCCCAAATCCTGAACTATATACAGGCCACAGTTTCCGACGTTCAGCCGCCACACCGCTTGCAGATTTCGGAGAAGGAATAACAAATATCAAACGCCTCGGAGGTCCGAAATCTTCAACCGTGGCAGAAGGTTATTTAGAAAGCTCGGCGACGCACAGTGGAACGGTTTAGTATAAAATCAGAGACATAGAGGACATAACTATGTTTATATTTTTATTGTTTAACTTGCACATATATTTAGAAAAAAGTCCAATTATTATTATCTCATTGTAATTTTGGAATATAAATACCCTAATTAGTTAAATTTTTGGTAAGTGTAACCTATCACGAATTTCGTTATTTTTTAAATATGCTGCCAACAAATAGCAAATATAAAAAAAACTTTAAGTAAAATTTGAAATTAGTGAATATTTTTATTACATAATTGCCAAACCTTAGTTAATACTTTCTAAAATTTTTGCATTATCATATCGTTTTATTTATCAGAAAAATGCTAATAACATTAACAAACTAGATAAAAATACAGAAACATCAAAGTTTTGGAACTAGAAATATTGAGATTCGACAGGATTCGCTCTACCATTAATATTCATATAATTGCTGTGGTATAGTAATCACGAAAAGATAACATTTATCTGCTACGGTCTGCTATCAAAGTGGCCATGGAATAAATAAAAATTGAGCGTATAGACACAACATTATTTTTTGAGAGTTGATAGAGCAAAACGTATTTGTGTTGTCAAATAAATTTTCTAATGCTTTTAGAATCGTAAATTTTTTCACTATGTAGATCAATATAAAGTGTTTTACTTTGGTAAGACTAAGATATTATTCAATAATTTTACTATTATGATCACTGCAATATTTCTTTAAGGTAGTTGATATGGATTTCATTAAAACAAATCGTGACCTATTTCTGATATTGAAAGATGCCAATATAGGTTTTAAAAATGGTTCAACGGCTGTTAAGAAAGTAAAAGAGCTAGCTAATACATTTGGGAGTAGAAAAAAAAAAAATTTCTGCGCGAAATTATATTCGAAGTGAACCATGTTCTGTAGAGCCGAGTCACGCTTTATAGAACAAAATAAGAAATGGTTAGACCAGCCCTTTGAGTTTTTGGCAAATCATTTTAAAGGTATTATATATTATATAATATAATATATTATATAATTATTATATTAAATGTATTATATTATTAGGTGGTGGCTGCGTTAAATCAAGAAAAAAAATCAATTCTCTAAGTAAGCGTCAAAAATGGAGAAACACGAAATATGTGAGAAATTTTCCGAGGGAATATATAAGCTTTGTAGCGCAAAAACAATTTAAATCTAAAGATGCTCAGTTTGTCGTAGATTTTTTAAGAAAATATCCAGACGTATAAGAATATTTTGTGAAAGCTTAGGAAAACACGAAAAACAGTGCATGAGCAAGGAAGAAGCATTAAACGCCCTGGTCACGGCAAAATTAACAAAATAGCAATACAATTTTATTCGGCATGTAACTACAGAAATAGGACCTGAGTGCTTTCCGAGTTATTACCAGGTTCAAAAAGCTAAAAATGAATGTTATCCCAGCAAGGAAGCAATAAAAATAACTGATACATCCGTTGATATAAATCTACAGAGTTTATTAGACAAAGCTTTTGAACGTTTTCTTCAAGTTGTAGATCAAAAACAGTTTACTAACTTGGTTTTAAATTCCAAATGGGGTTGTGATGGAGCTTCCGACCAATTACAGTACAAAATTTCTTTTAATAATGAACTTAGTGATGACAAAAGTTTATTTATTTGTTGTTTGGTTCCTATTAAATTATATGATTCGGTCGCCGGTACAGTTATACGGAATAATGATAAACCATCATCAACTTCTCTCTATCTGTTCGAAACCCTGAATCCAAACTGCAACGAGATAATAGAAAAAAGAGACTCAAAACAAATTTAGAAGCAAGTTAGGCTTATGAGTTGATATTGTGAAACAAAGAAAGGGTACTAGCAATGATGGAAATACAGCTAGAATATTTTTTTCAAGTTATCAACTTTCCTCTGAAATAACGGATCTAAATGTTAATCTCGTAAAAAGAATTTATGTAATTCTTCAAACAATATCTTCAGGGCAAAAAATAAATATAAAAAAATTACACATATCAGACTGTAGAATTATATGTCAATTTATATAACTGGTATTACATGCCTGCTTCGATGCATAAACTACTTATGCATGGAGCAGACATAATCCAACACGCTATCGTTCCCATTAGCCTTCTGGGTGAAGACGCACAGGAAACGAATCATAAATTTATTCGAGCCTACACAGAAAAATATTCGAGAAAAATTTCAAGAATAGCAAACAACGAGGATATTATTCATAATATGTTACTCCAGTCCGATCCAGTAATTTGGAGTTTACGGTCAAATAAAACCAATAAACACAAAGAATATTGCCTGAACTTTTAGAACTTTTGGAGTAATTTATGTTACTTCAAACACGCAAATTATGGCAAATATGTCGCTAAAAGTCGTTGCATAGTAGAAAGACTTTGTGAGAAATTCTTTTGAATTGATCCGATAGCAGTATACCCAATGTCAACGAAAGTATTGCATACGGACTTTTGAAAAACTGTATTAAATATTCTTACTGTTTTTAAGAAAACCGATAACAATACTTTCGTTGACACCCAGTATAGGTTGTAAAAAATAACTTTAGACAGTATTTTTCTTTATAAAACTTCTTATTTCTCACCTCTACGTTTTATACGGATTATTCCTACGCAAAATTTTATTTAAGACCTATCAGTTTAGCCTTTGTGTTGTCTGCCAGTCAGTTACAAGAATTTTATTCTCTTAATCTCTCTCGTATTAATTGCTCTTAATGTTTTTTTCCAGTCCGCCAAATATTGTTTACATCAATTATATATTTAAACTTTGTCTATATTCTAACATTTATACAGTGATTTTAAACAATTAAAACCAAAAAATAAAACCAAATTAGTAAACTAAACTTTGCTACAGACTGCAGTTTGCACTTATTAGTATCCCAGAGAAACTAATATAAATTATATAACCTACCAACTACATAGTTATTATTACACTTTCCTATTCTTAATGCTTCCATGCTGTTAATTTAAGGTTTAAATAATAATAATTAAAGTATTATAATAGTGAAAAAAAATTGTACATTTAATAAAAATAAAAACACCCAGTATATATGCCACACTCTAATGTGTAAAAAAACTTCAATTTGCAGAAAAACATGGTCAATCACATGTGTTTTATTTAACTTTATTTTAAGTGAAACTATCGAAATATTAATTAATGTCAAGAATTGGGCTTTGAAGTTATTAACTATACATTTGCCGTTTATAAAAAATATTTTTTATTATTTAAGTCAACTAAATATATAAAGTATTATGTTTTTATGAATAAAAAAACTTTTTTTATTTAAATCATCAATGCGAATATGAGTTATTTTGTAAAATATTACAACGTCCCGGTGTCTTCATATAGCCGTTCCATTGTGCGACGGTTACAAGTACTCATGAAAGAGAACTGGAAAATCCTAACCCAACCTACAAGTCCCCGAGTTCCTTGGAAAAAAGTCTAGCCCCTGCGATTAATTTACAAAATGCTAAAAACTGCAGCTTTACTATTCGTGTTGTTAATAATAATTAATTTGTGATTATGTATTTGATTCAAATAATTGATTATTTTTAACTTTTGGGTTTTCCGCATGCTTGTAGAAAAAATTGTGTACCTTACACGTGCGTAAAGTGACTTTTCCGCCCGCGATTGATGGCTGAACATTTCAATTGTGGAAAAGTAGTACTTTCCACACTTGTTAGGTAAACTACTATTATACGCTGATTTTTTTAGGAAATTATTTGGCCGCTATTTTGTTTCGCCATCTAAAATTTATTCCACACCTTTACCAGTTTATCTCTATAATACATTTAATGCTTGCACAAAATTTTAAATTAATTTAATAAGTAGTTTTTCTGCTGTTTTTTTAAATATTTTATTTTGCTATCTTGGATTAATGCCGAAATGTTACCAGCCCATTTCCATGTAACACTTGATTTTTGCCCAAAATTTGAGGTGAATTGGATAATTATTTTGTTTAGTAATAATTTTTTTAACGTTTCACTAGGCCGCCATCTTGTTCCGGCATATCAGATTTCTACCAAAATATTACCAGATCATCCTCATAGCTCCCATAATTTCTGACTAAAATTTAAAGTTAATTTGTTTACTCGTTTTTGCCGCGAACTGACAAACAGATAGACAGACCGGGTAAATTGGGTAAGTAGTTTTTTAATAATATTTTTTTTAACATTTCATTAAGCCTCCATTTTGTTTCGCCATATTGGATTTTTTCCAGAATGTTACCAGGTCATTCCTATATGACTCTTTGACCAAAATTTGAAGTCAATCGGGGAAGTAGTTTTTAGCTCTGCTGCGAACAGCAGACCGGCAGATAGACAGACCGACGAGAAAACTTGTTTTTCGACAACTAGGGACCCTGAAACGTAAAGATCTAAAAAAAATCTCAGAGGATGATTTTCTTTCACGATTTTAATACTTATCTTTTCCAAGGAAAGTAATATGAGAAATATCATGTGTACAATCACCCGAAGAAATAAATGATATAAAAGAAGAATGGAAGAAACACTGTCTTGATATAATTACAAAAAAATTAATGAAGATCCTATTACATTTTGTCCAGCCGTAAAATAATTCTTGAGTAGTAAAAATAAGTATGCCAAGATTGAAAATATTCTAGTTAGCAGCTTATATACCTGTTTTAAGTACAATGGAGTGCATTGCAGTAAAAAAAAATTGCTTTACGGTATGGTGTAGAAATATCTATTTAACCAACTAATTTGTCGAAAAGTAAGACCAGTATGGGTGGAAGATGAGCTCACGTGGCTGATAGAAACATTAAAGAACTTTCAACGAAGAGAAGTGGAAATTCTCATGCGCTTGCCAAGATCATAAAAATAATAGATGTGTGTTTAATTGCGAATTTTTCTAATAATTATAAATATTTAAATTGAGCTGTATTATCTGCTTCCTTTTTTATTGTAATTATAATGTTGGCCATTTATTTGTATCTTTTTTTAACCGTGCTCATTAAAATTTTTGACATTAATGATTCTCTTTTATTTTAAAATAAACTATGGTGTATAGTTGCTTAATAAGGCACTAAAGATAATGGTTTACTGACGTGGTTGCCGTCAGTAAATCCAAGGTAGTAAATCAATTTCAATACGGCACTTACTAAACACAACTTCACTGATAAATCAGTAAAAATTATGTTACAATAAATAAAACTGTTAGTTGAGTGCTGTTACTGTGCACCACTTCTAGCGTAGGTGCTTTTACTGTTTCAAACTTCGTCTAGCACGGGTGCTGTAACTGTATATTCTACCTCTAGGTCCACTACTATCTGAGTCGTCCCCATTATGTAGACCAAAGATTGGCAATAAACAAACAAAAATAGTATGAGACGACCGAATTGTAATCATTTCTAAATTGTTATTAAGGTAATCGTGAAAAAGATATCACCGTACAAATGATGGGTTTAGTGCATTTGTTGATCTACTAGTATACAATTAAAAATGCAATTAAAGGGATTGGTTATGTGATTATCTTTTGTTCGTATATGTTTTGTCTGAAATTTACTCATTAAATTGTATTATCGTGTAATATGTTTTCATATTGTCTCTTTCTTATTTTATTATTTGACATACACTTTTCTTATTTTACTCTTATGATTATCTTTTTTGTCTTTTTCGAATTCGTACCATTTAGAATGTTTAGCATTCTGTAGTGTACGTTTGAGAAGAGCCACTTGTCTGATGCTTGCATCGGCTACGTCCTTACATTAATATAAAAAAGTTGTAGTACGAATTCAACGTAAAAACATCTTATTCAATAGACTTTTGCAGAAAGATTATTATTCAACATGACGTAACAAAATGGCGGTGTATGTTAATGTAAAAAATACATATTGAATCTATTTAAAACTATGCCCAAAAATCAAGTCAATCAATCAAAATAGAAACAGGTAAAATATTGGTAGGAATCCAATAATATGATGAAACAAAATGGTGCCAAATAAAAATGACAGTATATTATGTGTCACTAAATGACTATGTACTGAACCAAATTAAGTCACACTTCACTATTCCTCATAAAAGGAAAGAATCCGGGTAAAGGAAATTTACCCAGTTTGAGGCGGATGATGTAATCTTTCCAAATATTTGTGTCTTCCAAAATATATGTAATATTTTGAACCATTTTTATTTGGCTTAGCCTTATAAATGAGGTGGTATTTAACAGATGTACATGTAAGGTTCAGTATATTTTTCATACTAATAAACAGGACAAATGTGTTAACTTACGATGGCACCGGACAAGATCGTTTATCTCTTTACAGTGAATACACTCTCCATAATTTTTGGAGTTTTTGTTTATATACTAATAATAATTATTGAAATTATTCAAAAGCTTTCGTTGAATGGACTGATTCAAGGGAAATGTCATTTGGTCAAGGCATCCTATGAGTAAACTTTCACCTCATAGCAATACAAAGCATAACTGCGGGAACTGCCCCGTAAATCGAGTATTTTACCAATTGTATTAGACCAAATTTCACTAAATTGCTATTTATTTATAGTATAGTCATGTCTATGTCATATCACTAAAATTGGTAAATTTTATACGTCTTAAAGTTTTCAACGATATTAATCCATAATATTAGCAGATAAACGACAATGGAAAGTCTACTTGTACGAGTATTAGACCGAATTTGTGATAGAATAAATTATTTATAGCATAGTCATGACTATGCCATATTACTAAAATTGGTAAATTTTATTTTTCTTGCATTAAAGTTTTCTATAATATTTTTCTATATATTAGATAAACAATAATGAAAAGTATTTTACCACTTGTATTAGACCAAATTTCACTAAAAGTGATAGAATAAACTATTTATAGCATAATCATAACTATAATATATTACTAAAATTGGTAAATACTATTTTATTTTCATTAAAGTTATCTACAATACTATTCCATACTAGAGGGTATCCGCGACTCCGTCGGGTATATGATTATAATGAAAGGGATGTAAAGAGGTACTTAAATCGCCTCATTTGAGTACCTCTTTATAAACCACGTTTGTTGTTGCATTCTCTGGCTGTAAAATAGCCAAGCTACTAAGCGAACTTACTCTAGAGACTGCGACATCGTAGCGCAAGTCTACTCCAGCTCTACTTAAGGATTGCCCTTGAGCTTTATTAATTATCATGGTGAAACTAAGCTTTAAAGGAAACTGTACCCGTTTAAACTGAAAAGGATAGTCTAACAGAATTAAAAGGATACATGGTATAAAAGCTGTTTCTCCCAGACCAGGGCCAGAAATAATGGTAGACTCTATTGTTTTGTAACGTAATGTTTTAACCTGTAGCCGAGTTCCATTACAAAGTTTTGGTGGTTTTAAATTTCGAATAAGCATCACTGGTGCCCCCACTTTTAAATTTAACTCATGAGGAGGGATACCTAAAGGGTTTAGAGACTGTAGAAACTCGACAGGATAAATAACCGCATTTTCTTTGTCTATAACTACATCTATTGAGTAGCATGTTAATTGTGGAGCAGTAATTTTTTCCAATAAAGCTAGATTTATTTCAACAGCTGCGTTATTTTTTGGAGTTAATATAGGTCGCTCTTTAAACCAAGAAGCGATTTTATTTTGACAACTTTCGAGTCCACTATACACATTTAAGGGGTAGTTTCACCCCCTTGGAAACTGAGTTTCGAAGAATCTTTTCTTATCGAACCACTGCACTCTAATATTAAGATGTTCGCACAAGCTCAGCTTTCTACGGCAAACGGTTTGAGAAAGATCGCAAAAATTAATCAGTGACCCGATTTTTTCAAAAACCCTGTTCGAATTTATAAAAAAATCTTAAAATATTCGTGTTCAAGTGTTTTTCCGAATAACTAATTGTTTTTTAAATAAAAAATATAATATTAAAGGGATGGTTTCATCCCCTTGGAATTTGATTTTTGAAAAATCCCTTCTTATCGAACCTCTTTACCCTAAAATCAACATGTATGCCAAAATTCAGCCATTTACTTCAAGCGGTTTGAGCTGGAGCGTGATGAGTGAGTCAGTCAACTAAGTCTTTTATATATTAGTATAGATTATATTATTACATAAACCACAATAATTTTTCCTATGAGACTAGTGCATGAAAAAGACAAATTACTTTTTTCAGCTGTACCAAAACTTTTAGATTTTTTTTTTTCAAAAAATATTAAAAAAACCCGCTTAACAGAAAGAAGCAATTTCACATCTAGATTTGTAAATCTTATAATTTTGACTTACATCGTATTATAATCTCATATCATTCTCGTTAACTTAATGCTAAGTAACCTTAGTTATAATTGTTTCAACGATAGTATTAATAAACAAGTCTCGGTTGCGACGACACCAAAAAGCAATAACAACAATTTATGCGTCTGTGCGTGATTTAGTGTGCGTAATTAGTTGTAATTTTGTGCTTCTAAAAGACGGTTTCGTCACTGAACATGCAAGACATAGAGGAAGATGTAACTCCTGAAAGAATTTTGGAAAAAGCCATAGGTATGAAAAGGAATAGAAAGTTCTTTACAAAATGGTCCGAGAAGAAACATGTAAAATCTCTTAAAGAAGAAGTATTTTTAGCCTATTTTGGCGAACATTCTTAAACCTGCAAATCTTTTACCCTATAGACAATTTTTTCAATGCTCAAATTGATCATCAAAATTAACAAAGATGTGGATATAGGTACATATTCAAAATTAACAGCATTTTGAAACGAAAAAACGTAGGACACCGTCCAAAAAAATCCAAAAGTTTTTTCAAAATCGGTAATTGCAAAAATTTTCTCCGAGGCACTTGATGATGTCTATTGATTACAGTTGCGACCATTATTGGATTGGCAGGTGCTTGTTGTCGCAAAGATCTTAACTAACTTAACAATTGATACCATTGATGACAAAAAGATAGTAGGATCTTTTCATTCTTTCATCAATATTCCTGATACAAAAACTTATGTTTTCAGAACATTTGTAATTGGTGGAGATGCAGTTCACCTTCAGCTTTATAGGAAATATGTATGCCTAAGTCCTTCGAACACACTTCATCGTCGTTTTTTTGTAAACTAAAAACAGGGAAAATGCACGATGCACGTACACGGGTCACAGTTTTCGCCGATCTTACGCCACAATATTAGCTGATTTAGGAGAAAAAATAACTAATATCAAAGTAGAAGACTATTTGGAAAACTCAATAGAGAACAAAAAATAAATTGCAAATAAAATTTATACCGAAAAAAAGTTGAAAGTGAAGTTGTTTCGTTTCCTGTAGCAAGTAAGTAATTTAAACAATCCGACAAACTGTACATTACACAATATAACCATATAACCAACAATAAATAATTGTTTAATAAAATAATAATTTAAAAATATATCGTTATTTTTTTTTTGAATAAATGTAACATTTTGTAACTATTTTTGAAAGTTGCTAAAGGTAAATGTAGCTTAGGAATTCTGAAAATCAGATTTGACATATTTTGAACTTCTAATTTGTGATCAAATCTAATCTGAAGTAATCAATTCTAATAAATAAAAATTTAGAATGCTCATTTCACCCTCCTCACTAAACTGCATTTGTTAATACATAGGTATGGAATTTATGCACGCTCATAGGAAAAATTATGTACGTAACTCGTGCGGAAAGTTAGTTTTCCGCACTCGACTGCTTACCAAACTCCACTACGCGTCGTTCGGTAAGCTGCAGTCGCGTGCAGAAAAGTATCACTTTCCGCACTAGTTAAGTAAATAACTATTACCACTTGTGTTAAATCGAATTTCACTAAAAGTGACAGAATAAACTATTTATGGCAGATTCATGACTATGTTATATGACTTGAAAATTATTAAAGTTTTCACAATATTATTACTATATTATGAAGATAGTATATACTGGGTGACCACGAAATTGCTAACAAAGCTGTAACTTTTTTAGGATAAGTACTATTAACATGAAATTTTACAGTGATATATGGTTACTTATGAGGAAGATTTTCGCTATATAAACAATCGACTGTCATTTCAGACCGGAAATGCTATCAACTTTAATATTTTAAATGGAACACCCTGTATATTGATTTATTTTTGAATTCAACACTAAATTCTAAACACAAAAAAAACATGTGTCATACCCTATGTCGATTCCTGATAGTTTTTCGGAAAAATGGCGAATGAAACTTTAAAAATTTCAATGAATAATTCCGTTTTTTGGAAAAACAAATGAAGATATTTCCAATTTAATACTGTAAATAGTGTTTGTTATGCAACTCATTGCATCTAATGTGACAATTAGGATACTTCCGGTTTACCCGGAAACGTAGTGAAAAATCACTTTCAAACGATATTTTCTCCTTACATTTTAATGGGACGACCTATAAACCTACTCAGCATCTAAATATTCAAACAATTTTAAGTACTATTGTGTATAATACCCTATACTTATAACAAGTACTTTTCGAGATATTTCCAATTGCACTGTGCAATTACCTTTTTAACGCTTATGCTAATAAATGATAAATATTAAATTTCTGATCCAAGGTGGCTGTGAAATAAACACCTCACCCAAGTAGCACATATAATCATATATCGGCTAAATGCTGTGATATTGGCTAATATCGCTTGCTAATTAGCTAAAATAGCTACCAAAATAACAGTTCTATTACAGTACAAAGACGGAAATATTACAAGTGGGGAATAATAATTTGGCCATAATCGGGTAAAAATGGTCAATTGGCAATTATACGACCCTTTCTTTTGATTTTATGGTTGGGTATATTAGCTACTTTTTTACTTGAAAATCGACCTTTTTTAGCTGAATTCTGACTTCTTTTTTAGCTGAAATTTTAGTAACATTTTTTTCCGAAATTTACCTAAATAATTTCTCATTTTTTTGCCTTTTCTTCAGTTATATAATAAATCATCAATTGTTTCAAATTATGTAGAAATAGTATTAACAGAGCCAATCAGTGTAAGAATTTATGAGCCAAGAGGAAATGCAAAGATAACAAATCATGGTTTGACGGTTGGAAGGGACAAAAACACTTCCGAAGAAACTTTTACCGTTAAAAGAATCTAAGATCGGCATGTAAAACACGCGCCCCTTCTTGAAACTAAAAACTTCGATTCTACAAATATATATATTTTTTTTTAGTTTGGAAATGTATTTTACTAAGAAAATCGATTAATGCCATATTCTGGCATTTTAAACAGCTATGCTTACCATAATTTAACTTTAATACTTACTAGAATATATCTGGTTATGTTGTGGCAACAAAATTGACAGATTCTTCTACTTTTTGGCTAGCCCATATTACAACAAAAAGTTGGAGGTTTAATTACCCCATAAAAGATATTTTTTGGCCAAGTAATTATGCTATAGCCTATCTACATTAAAAACTGCTACTTTTGGAGCCAAAAAATCTAATTTGAAGTGATCTTTCATGGCTAGAAAACAAACCAAGAATCATTTGCCAAAATTTGACAAATCTCTGGTTTTTATGTGTGTTTTATGGCTAACTGTTAGACAAAAAAGCTCATCAGCTAATTTGTGCTACTTCGGCAGCTGCCGTTCGTTTATTCACTTTGTAATTTTTAAAGTAGGTACTTTGGTTCAGAATCATTGTTTAATGTACGAATAAAAAAACAAGCTATTAGAATTTGCAAACGTACTGCTCAAAACTGTTTTTGCAAATGGTGTATTTAACGTTTTGCGGTCATCAAATATAGGTACTAAGGAAGAACTGGGTTTTTAAATTTCACATGATACTAAATTGAGTTCTTAACATGTAAAAAAGGAATAAAATGCCTATGATATGTTATCTGAAAGGCTAAGCATATTTCGTACGGGGCAGCAATGTAAAATGAGTAAAAACGAAAAATTAGTTAACCTTATAAATATAAGTAAACTTACCTACGAAAAGTTATTTCAGAATGGTTTTTTGATGTTTTCACATGCTGTATAACTAATCATTATTTATTTATTTACTATAAGAAATATTGTCAGTTTACTTAAATAGGTATGTTTTAAGGACACTACTTGGTAGCTTCAACTGTCATTACGCTACAAAACACTAACTTAAATAATATTCAAACATAAAAAATCCTCTTAACTCAAAGAAAAACACGAAATACTACATGAGTAATAAAAAACCAAGAAAAGAGTCATCCATAGACAAGCTCTTCAAAACGTTGTCCATTAGCTTTATGGCATATACGAATTCTGTTCGTATGAGCCATGAAACTGTTGTAAAATGTTTTCCATCTGCCTTGTAAACTCTTGTAATTCGATTAATAAGGTCCGCACGATTTTCTAATGGTGTTTTGTAGACCTTTTGTTTAATGTAGCCCCAATATGAAAAATCTAACCAGTGGTGAAGTTGATACCAATTCAGATTAAACCGGAAACGGAAGTCGATTGTTTACACAGCGAAAATCTTCATATGTAACCATATATCACTGTAAAATTTCATGTTAATAGTACTTTTCTTAAAAAAGTTATAGCCTTTTTAGTAATTTCGGGGTCACTCGGTATATTATACGATACACGAATAAATAAGTTTTAATATAGATATCTCTGGAATACTCAAAAGACGGTGATATAAATAATTTATAACTTTTTGTAATTAGAAAAAATTGATAAAATATGCATTTGCATATGCAACTATCAAACACATTATTCTACTGGCACTGCAATACAAAATTCAAAACTAGATCTTACTCTTTTGAATCTGAGCCATTATTCTCCTGATCACTATTAAACGAATAACTTGACAACGCCGAATCACTACTGTTCTCGTCATACAAAAACAAATCACCACTATTAGATGAACCAGTAGAACTGTTACTGTTGCCGTTACCAGAAATGTACGGATTTGCATCGAAAAAAAATTGCCGATTGACAGCATCTAGATCTAGATGCTCCATATTAAACATATTTAATATCCCGCCTATTACATTAACACTTCACAATGTTTACGTTTACGATTGTTCGCTAACGTGAGACACGTGTGTCACGTGTACCGAATCAAAAGACACGTGCGGGCGTTATAGAAGTACTGACAGAATACCGGAATCTTTTTACCCTCTCAATCAAGCCGAACACCCCGGAGTTTGTTTGCCGGGGCTCTTCCGGATTTGTGGCAGCTTCGGCAGGGGGTTGCAAGAGCTCCGCCTATATGCGGGCTTAGGTATCGATTTTCAGATGATGATTATCTCGTGTTTTATTAAGTATATTTTTAATTATGTTTTATCTATTGTTTGTTGGAGAAGTTATTTATTACTTTGTGGTTTATATACAAGTGAGTTTTTAGATAATTTATCCAATATTACAAGTATATTTAACACTTATCTATGGGTTTTTAATACAGTTGGTAGATCTATAAAAAAAGGATTTTACTTTTGAAGGTTTCTATATTTGTTAAAATTGACTTTTAACAAGTAATATATCAGGTTGTCTCTGTGGACTCTGGGTGCGTGTATTAGTCGTGTGTGTCACCTTAGGTGCCTAGTCCTACACACTTATTTTCGATCCTGTTTTACTATTATCATAACCTTGACGGCTATTTTTGATTAACAAACGTCCGCTAGTCCGATACATCCGGTTACGAATATATATGCTATACATTTATCTGTAATAATAATAATTTTTTTTGACATGTCAATTTTTTTTTAATTACCTCAATAAAACGCACCTACCGTACATGAAAATGGAATTACGGGAAAAAATTTTTTTTGACAGATGTCAAAAAAAAATTCAAATAAATGACGTCCCTAAAAGTTATATAGAACTGTATATGCAAATTTTAGGTAGTTCAGAAGTTACATGAAAAAATCAATTTTTTTGAGAGCTTTTCAAAATAAATTACTCCCCTAAAAGTTACATCGAACTTTGAAAAGCGTATTTAAAAAATGTAAGCATTTTAAAAGGAAAAACAGTTTTTTTGTGCAAACCTCGTAACTGCATCCCCTGTATATATTCCACGACCCTTCATAAACCATCCATTTTGTGTACCTTTTTGAGTATTTTCCGGCGCCGTAACCAGTTTTCCGATCAAACGCTTACTTTTTTATTTGAAAAAAAATCAGTTTTTCTCAAAAATTTCCATTTTACTAGCACTTTTCAGACAGAAATCCGATAAGACCAACACATGGTATGTTTTCTAAATTTAAAGAGTTTACATAAGTTGATTGAGAATATACAGTATTAGAGAAATGATAATTTATGTTCTTAAAGAAATTACAAATAGGCTAGATTTTTTCAATATGTTTTTCTACACTTAATGTATAATTATTAATATACATAATTAATATCACATTTCACTTTAAGGTATTTGCTCAAATGTATCAAAATTATTGTTCTGAAGTTAAAACATTTAATAGAGTTAAAATGATTGATATGAGAATATGATATTAAATAAATAATTATCATATTGTTAAAATACAACGCCGTTCTATCAATTTATGTAAAATATGATACTAGGATATTACTAACTGCAAAATTTCGATTTTTGTTCTAAAACAAGTTAATAGATGGTGGTCACTTCACAAAAACTGTTGGGGTAGATGCCTTGAACCACGTTTATATTTTCTTCAATTTTTCAATAACTCTGGCAAATTCTTGTTGAAAAACACAGTTTTCTTCTCACAAGAGTTCTCTGAACACAATAAAATGTCACATACACTTAAACACGTAAGCTTAAATAAATAAATGCACAAACCTAAATCGAAGGGATAAAAAATATCACAGAAATATTTGCTTTAAACACACCAAAAGTCCGCCATGACATCTATCACAACTGGCATGTCAAATATCTCTGTAAATTTTATTATCATTCTAGGCCAATGCCTCAAAAAGAAAAAGTGACTACAAAAAATCATTGTTCGAAAAATCTCAGTTTTTCTTAAAAATTCCTATTTTCTTGCCATTTTTACGACAGATATGCATTTGTTCTCCTTGATATTTCCTATGAAAAACGTCTCTTGGAAAATTTCGATAGGACTCACCCACTTTGAGATATAAGCGCCCCAAAACACCCCTTTTTCGAACGAAAAAATTCGTAAAATCGTCAAACGAAGTCAAAACCCAACCAAAAACAATCGGGTTCTGTAAGAGCGGAAAAATCTTCGTTCCAAAAAGTTTCGTTTGAAAAAAATTAAAAGTGTGACCTCAACCGTCTTACATCGAAGTTGACTTTTTTTGGTCAACTTTGCAGTACCATATCTTCGGAATCAAAGATGGTACAGCAAAGTGTTTCAAACAAATTATTTCAAAACAAATTTTGACATTTTGGAAAGAAAACATATGTATTTCATATGTGGAAAATATACAGAGTTTGAGTAGGCATTTCGTGTCCCTAATGAATAAGTGTAACTTGAATTCGTGGGTTATGGGACTGCAATAAGTTGTTGATAAGTAAACGTGCTGTGTCCGTCCTAAAAGTTTGTGTAGTTCCTACGTCAGTAAAATGTGTATATGTTTATTTATTTATTATGTAAATGTCCATAATTAAGGTTTTCCCACTAACTCAAGGTAAGCCTATTAGATTGTTTTTCGGCTTTTAATCTAATTTATCTAATTTGTCCCCAGAGCTTGAAAAAGTGTTAATGTAACACGAAACGTTGCAATTGAAAATAGTGGTTTCACTTTAGATCTTATTGCAGTCCCATAACCCACGAATTCAAGTTACAAATATACAGAGTGTTTCAGAAACAAGTGCCGAATCAGAAGTGTCTCTAATGCCGTTTCTCTTTTTCTTCACTTCCTACCACTACAAGATTGGAGATAGAACAGGAGACAGGCAGATTTGAATTACGTTCATTCGTTAGACAAAATTCGGCCTGAAATATTTGTTAAAACTTTACAACATTTGGACAGGATCCGTGAAATGTATTCTACTTTTTTATCTATATTCATTTTTACCGACCCTAAACGCAGAAGATATTTGCAGGTTGCAGTTAAATAATACCCTTGAGACAAAATGCTTATCCTGACATTGGTCGGCAAGGACCATGTTGGAAAAGTAACAAATTCCTTTAAAAACGAAAAATATGTGAATTTTTTTTAAACTCATGCGTTCTTAATTTCTTGATCTAGCAGCAAAAACTCTGCATTAATATCTTGTAGCAAAAATATGGAACTTTTGATTTGTCCAGTCGTTTTTGTCCTAGGAAATACTAATACGCTCACAACTACAACTTTTCAAAAATGTCTTAAAAATCAACCTTAACACCGATTGGGCTGAATTTTTGTTATTGACCAAAGGCAAATAAAAAAAGATCCTTACTTTTGTGTAGCATAAAATTTTACCTTTTTTTAATGTAATAACTGATTTTGAGGTGGGGAGAGGGTCTCGACCCTACAAGACAGTGAAAAGTCTAAGATATCATATGTCCATGTTAATTAGATCTTTCCTGTTAGACCTTTCCACCTGGAAAAAAACCTCCTCCTTGGATAGTAAAATCGAAATACAAAATATCCTCTTCTTTTATGCTTTTGGATCAGCCAAGCTAAGAATCAACACTGGGTTAACAGAAAATGGCCTTTAAGAAAAGTCACGTTAGGTTAGGTTAGAGAAAAAATCTTACTTCTAGCCTTGCATATTAAATTGCAGCTAATGAAGTAATTTGCGAAAGCTTTAAATGGGAGATGGAATTTGTTTTGGTTACTTGGCACGTACATTTCCTTGGATTAGTAGTATCAAACAATGTATACATACATACATACCAGGGGCGTGCAGTCCATGGAAGAAAGGGAAACAGTGCTTCCCCAAAAAAATTACAAAACATCTTGTAAAATGTAATTTTAGAAATAGGAAACCATTTATTTAGTTTATATTAAAAATGCTAAAATATTATCTTAATTATCAAGCCCATAATAAATGCGGCCTTGACTCCGACCGAGCAATAGAATCGAATAGAACCTATGCGGGCCGCTAGCTTCTCTGCAGCCAAGTCCTGTATGCTTGATTTCCTGTGAATCTAGCCAGAGGTTATTGAACTTTCCACCGGCTGTTTGCAATTTTTGCATTTCAGTCGCGTGTTTTAAGTGGAGGCGGAAGCTATCGTTGGAGTAGATTCTTTGTTTGAACGGCTATCCGTGTGTTGTGTGATACGTACGTCGCGTCGAGCATGGTGCGATATGGAAGACAATAATAGGGACGTGGATATGCAAATACCGTCAACTTCGGCTGTCGGTAATAACGTTGAAAATGTTGGAGAATTTAGTAAGAAGAGTTTGTATGAATGTGTGGTGTGTGTCTTAATAATAAAAGTTTTTTCAACATTAAACTTCACTGATAAGCTGTATTAGATATTTTTATCCGGAAAAACAATACGAACAATTTAAATGGCTAACAGGGTGTGAAAATAAAAGTAAATTATTTTGTTGGCCATACTTTTTGAAAATGAAAAAGGTCTCTGGAATAAAATTAGTTTTTTTCCGATTTAAACAATTTCCATAAAGCGGTAAAAACACACATTACGTCCAAAGCGCATTTGCAGGCCGACATCAAAGAAAAAGTCTTCTGCAAAACCAGAATTGAACACGCCCTTAATAAAGAGTTGGAAATTAGTCACCGCCAACATAATGAACTAGTCGATAAAAATAGACAAATATTAAGAAGACTTATCGACAGCACGAATTGCGTCTTAGAGGTCATGACGAAATAAGGGTTTCTTCAAATAGAGGAAATTTTCAAGATTTACTTAGTTAAATGGCTAAATATGATGATTGCTTAAAAAATCATTTAGAACAGTCTAGCGTTTTTCGCCGAACGTCGAAACGAATCCAGAATGATTTAATTTCCGCTGTTGCAACCATTATTCTAAAAAGAATTAAGCAAGAGATTGACGAGGCGCGGTTCATTGCTATTGTTCTGGACGAAACAGCTGATATCACTAATTTTAGACAATTATCTATAGTAATACGCTACGTTAAAACAGACAGAAGTGTTCAAGAGCGATTTTTAGGTTTTAAGAATGTATTCGAGAATCGTACAGCAGATGCATTATATACCGTAGTTAATAACGTTACTAAATAAATTAATGGAGAGAAAAAATTAGTTGCTCAAAGCTATGATGGAGCTGCAGTGATGGCAGGACAATTAGGGGGTCTGCAAGCTAGAGTTCGAGAAACTTTCCCAAGTGCTGTGTTTGTCCATTGTTTTGCTCATAAATTAAATTTAGTTTTATCCCAGTCCATCAATCACATTAAAGAGTGTAAAGTATTTTTCGTTACTTTAAGTGGCATGGCTGCTTCTTTTTTCAAGTCAACAAAACGTACACAAGCTTTGGACTCCATTGTTCACAAACGATTGCCCAAAGTAGCTCCTACTAGGTGGAACTATACTGCCCGCCTAAAACTATATGTCCTAAGTGGAAAATAAACGTTCTGAGATATTTAATATTTTATTATTTTTGATAGCAGTTTCTAAATAAAAGTATCAAATTAAGTAGAACTTGGGTTTATTTTTCAAAAAGTAGAAATACATATCTTCGATATTATAAAACAGCAGTAATTTATCATCGGCACGAGATTTTGTAGATAGGACAACTTGTCCTTGTACACAAATAAAAAAAACTAAAAGCAAATATCCTAAGTACTATAATGATAAAAATTAAACATAAAAACTAACAAACAAACTACTGAGTATGGATATAATACTATTATGTGAAACTTCACTCCGACGAATTTTCGGAAACGGGTAGACTTCTCCAAAACACGAGTCTGTTTTCCGGTATATGAGATTCTAATTTCTGAATTAAATTTTGTTTTCGCTCAAGAGTAACACCTTTAAAAGAAAGTTTCTGCTTAGGTTTTGTTAACTGACATTTATTAAACTTGGCAAGGAAAACATCATTTAAAACTTTTGCATCATGTAAAAAATCTTTTTTGAAAGCAAAATATTTCCAACCTCTTTGAAACGTAATTTGAACAACATCTTTTAAATAGATACGTTCGGAGAGATTTTGAAGCTTATTTTTAGAAGTATAATCTGCAAAGGAAAAAAAATTAGCCAATTCCATTTCTATGACTTTAACTTTACCTAAATTAGCACTCTGAACTGTATCTTTAAAATCTCTAAAGTCGTAAACTTTTTTTTCCTTTTCAGTGATAATTCCACCTGGTGGTGGAACGAATCGGCAGACATGAACGTGTGTCCCGGTTCAAAATATTTTAATTCTATGTTTTCGATAGCTACTTCACTCGAATTTATAATGTATACAAAAAAGGATATAAGAGTCCAATTTTTATTTTGGCTGGCACAATTGTCCAGCCAAATAACAACATTTTTAATGTCTCGATTAGCGAGTAGAAATGCGTAGAACGTTGATATGATGTCATGCATTGACCTTCCCGCCACTGCTTCGTGCCAGATCATAGCCCATGGATGGAAGCGACTCTTTTTGCCTACCGGAACAAAACTTTCGTTGAAGGCGATTATACGAGGTGTAAAATATTATTTCCTTAAATGTTTCAAGCCTCGGAAGCATAATTACCTACAAAGAATAATTAAATTAGTAGCATTAAACAAAATGGTGTTTTATAAGAAGCTCACCTTCTGCAAATCTGCAGATACAATTAAATCTTGCGAAGTCGTTTGTCGTTCTGAATCCTTCTTATATTCTTCTCTTGCCCTGTTTGCCTTTTCATCATGTATGAAATATTTGTTACATGCTTCACATTCGGTACTTGACGAGGTACTAGAACTTTTGTCAGAATGATATTCTGAATCTTTATGTATACGATACTCTTCACACGCCCAGCATTCTTCGTGCCCTAGATTCGCAAAAGATATGTTCATATCCGCAATAGTTTTTCGATACAGTTCATAAGAAAACGTCGCATTAAACTTTTTCTTGAAGTCATTGTACATATGTGTAATAGAAATATCACTTTGAAAATATTTCCGAAGGGGCGCATGCTCCCTCCGGTAATGCGATATGGTAGGCCCAAAAGAATTTATATGTTCAGTTATGGCTGATCTATCGATTTTTAAACTTGATGGATGACCTCGACATCTATGATCTGCTTTTGGTTTAAGAATACTAGAATCTCTACTTCTAACGTTCTTCAATATCCTATCATTTTCTTTTTTAAATCCAAGTGTCGCTAATAGAAATACTTTGCAAATTGGGACAATACCACCATTTTGATTATACAAATAGTATGAGAACGTATACTTTCTTCTTGAATTTTCTGTTTTTGTCGTATCCCTCTTTTTAGATTGTTTTTTAATACATGTGGATACGAACATATTCTGTTCATTATCAGACATCTTCCAAAATTGTGTGTTGATATCTATTTGCCTTTCATATTTGATTTTTGTAAAGCATTTTAATGGGCATTTGCAGGACTTTTGTACATAATGATCCTTAGCACGTTTTTTTATTTTTTCCTCCTTCCTTTTTGCAGGGATTTCGTCATACTTCTTTCGTTTCCGTAAACTGCCGTCTTTTCTGTATAATTTTCCTTCACTTAAGTCCATAGCGTGCGTTAATATATCTTCGAGTATAGGAAGACAGATTTCTTTGCTATTATAATGTGTCACATCCTCAGTTCCATTTTCTGTTTTGGGTTCTATTATTTCAGGGCGTAAAATAATATTTTGAGAATACAAATTTTTTTATTAGAGTCGTTTCCGTTGTCTATTTTAATATTTTTTACCGAAGGCGAATAGTCAATACAATTTTTAGTGGGAGATTCAAGGTCACTATTCTTAGGCGATGAATCTGGAGAATAATCGGAATCATCGTCATCGTATGATTTTGATTTAGTAACACGCTTAAATTCTCGTATAGAATCTATTTTTTCTTGTAACTGCCGATTCAAAGCCAAGGAAAGAATTCGTTTTGTTCTTATGGAACCAGTAGAAGAAATCATCTAGTGAAGAAAAAACACTAACATATAACAGCGAGTAATACAACAAAAAAAAGATCTATCATGTCACAATTTATAATAGTTTCTCCGGTATTTTAACTTAAATATTAATCTTACCTTTGTAGTAATTACTACTTCTTTCATAAATTTCACAAAAACTAGTAATAAACTGAATTAACAACACACTCTCTCTCAAATTTAAATATTTAAGGTTATGTTTGCCGTTAGGCGACACGTGGTAAACTGTTTAATGTCAAAAAGAACTGTCTTCCTAAAAAAATTTGTCCTATCTGAAGCATTTAGGACATTTAGCTTTACAGTTTTTTAATTTCTGCTAAGAAGATATGTACTATCTATCAAGTTAGGACAATTTAGATTAGCAAATATTAAATAGGACATTTTGATTTAGAATAAGCATGACATTTACGAGTTAGGACAAATTTTTTAGCATTAAATAACCAGTTTAAGGTCCAGATAGGACTTTTAAATTTAGTAATCGCATTGAAAAATAGATTCCGAGCACAATAGTGTGTTTATCTAAAAAAGTGAATTTTTGCAGTTAGGACAACTAGTCTTAGCAGGGCAGTATAATGGAAGACTTCTGTTAACAGTATACGAAAATCGTGAATCACTGATTGAACTATTTGAGAATATAATAGAAAATAATGAAACGTGGGACTCAGAAGCAATAAATAGTTCGAGGGGGTTTTTGGACTATTTGAAACGAGATTTTAATTTTAATTATTTGTTGAACATATTTTCAGAAATATTTCCATTCTCGGACAATGTTTTTAATATATTACAAACTAAAACAAATGATATTGCTTTTTGCCTAAAAAAAGTGAATGATTTTAAGTCCATGTTAAGCCAAAAAAGAGATGACTTTGACCTATTTTGGGAGAAAACGATGACTTTACATGTAGAGCCACAAGCCAAGCGTCTTCGAACAGACAAGATCGGAGATGTTCAAACATCGTACAGACGCCTCTTTTATGAAATAATCGATCAAATTCAAGGAAAAACTTTTCCAGAAGATGCGTTTAAATCTCTTCTTCTTCATTATGACCAGTTCTTCGACCGAGTGTTACTGCTATCTGAACTGAAAATGATTTACGAAACTGATGACACCAGCGCAAAAAATAACGCTAAGGAACTAATGCAATTTCTAAAAGGCAAGGAGCTGGAAGATGCCTACACCGAAATGTCAAAATTGTGTGAATTAGTATTGACAATATCTGCCACAAGTTCATCAGTAGAACGCAAGTTTTCAACACTTAAACGTATAAAAAATTTCGTGAGAAATTCAACGGGGCAGGAGAGACTTTCGCATACATCGCTGTTGTCCATTGAAAATAAACTTCTCCAAAATATGTCGGAGCATCGACGTTTTTATGATGATCGAAGAATCGAATTACATTACAAATAGGTAAGTTTCTTTTCTTAAAATTTCACCGCATGCCCCTGAAAGGCATTGTTTGTGAATAAAACATGAACAAAAAAAATAAACATCGAGGCGAATAAATTATTTTACTTGCAGTGAATTTACACAGAACTTAATAGTCGCTAGAGTTACAGGATATTTTTAAAACAGTAAAAAACGATAACAGATATGCTCCATATGCCGGAAGTGGCTAAATCATCCCCTAGTAGAACGCATCGGAAATTTATGTCCAACATAAACTTTAATTAACAACACAATTAAAAACACATATTAGATGTGTCCAAATTGATTGCATGTCATATATCACCCCCATATATCCTGGGGTTATGCATATGTCATAAATAAAGGAAATAGGTCTACCGATTCCTAAATTTTTAACGACAGCGGATTGGGGAAACCCACAAATTATACCTTCGACCTGAAACATCACCTGAATATGTATCTATGTATTTGTTATTTACAGGACTGTATTCAAATAATTTAATAATATCTACAGGGTTTTTCCTTGAAATTTTCCACGCTTTTAAAGAAAATAACTGACCATCGGAAAATAGAAAAATCGGAAAAATGTTTTTTCAAATAATTTTATTTAAAATATAGAATAATCCCTTTTTCCTCTTTTCAAAAATAGAGAGTTTGTCTATGTTTGGATAAGAGCTTTCAGTAATAATTCGACTTCATTATTTTAATTGCAATTGAGCTTTCGGTCTAGCAAGCCATGAAAGCCAAACAGAATTTGATGAATGTTGGATCTTGTAGCCGTGGATGACGACGGATAACAAAACAGATAAACTGAAATAATAACTACTCATGCATAAACGTCATAGCATCAGTAATAATTTTTCTTACTTAAGAAATCATGGTTCTTGGGATTAGACCGTGTCAAATTGGAATTACTATCCGACGTTTCGCCTTCGATTGCACAAGGCATCTTCAGGGATCTTTACTCCTTTACTCCACGAGATCTGAACACTGAATGTTCAATTCAGTGTTCAGATCTCGTGGAGATCCCTGAAGATGCACGTGCAATCGAAGGCGAAACGTCGGATAGTAATTCCAATTTGACACGGTCTAATCCCAAGCACCATGATTTCTTAATTGACCAAAGCCGTGAAAGCTTCCGTTCTAATTTTTCTTACTGCTTTTTACCGAGGACGAAACACTTCGAGTAGTTGTATTATATTATGCAAATAACAATAGTGCTTTAAAAGCAGCTCCTCAGTATCAGATTAAATATCCAGGGAATAGAATTACATTAAGACAAGCAATAGATTACATTGTTAAAAATTATACCGAAAGAAAAACTCTCCAAAGGAAAAAAAGAGTGTGCGAAGACAATAGTGAAGAAGATTTAATCATTTTATTGCATTTCGAAGGTAAAACATATTGATAAAATTGAAAATTTGCTAAAAACTTTCTTCTAGAAAATCCATATTGCTCAATATCAGATGTTTCACGTGTTACGGGTAGGTCATGCAAAAATATTCATACAACCATGTGAAAGCATGAATATTATCATTATAAAATCAGACCAGTTCAACATTTATCAGAAGATAATAAAATACAGAGATACCATTTTTCTGTAGACATACTAAGGAGATTAGATGTCGATAACCAACTTCTTGACAAGTGCTGTGGTTAGATGAAGCTACGTTTACGGCAGCGGACATCTTTAACAGGAGAAATAAGCATTTTTGGGCAACGCAAAATCTCCATAATATAGAAGGGGGTGAAAAAGCAGGGTCGTAAGGCTTTGCATGTGTGGTCTACTAAAAAGTAAAGTAATAGGACTCATCATCAACTTTAACAGGTGATCGCTATTTAAGTTTTCTAAGGCACGAAGTAGAGGAATTTTTGGAGAATATTCCAGCTTGCCATTATAGAGATACTATTTGACATCAAGATGTACCTCCCTATAACATTCAAACGGTGACTCATTTTCTTAATAACTAGTATAATTTGTATACAGGGGGTCACAGACCCATTCACTGGCCACCAATTAGCCCTGATCTTACATCTCTAGATAAGTTCTTGAGGGGGTATTTGAAGGATAAATGATTTTAAATAACGAATATCCTTTTTATATTAGCAACGCAATTCAAAAATTAAGTAAAATGTATGAAAATTCTCTTAATATATTATTTCAATTCATTTGTTTTGTTGTCCGTCGTCATCAGTGGCTAAGCAAGATCCAACATTCATCAGATTCTGTTTGGCTTTCGTGGCTTGCTAGACTGGCTTTCTATTTCCGATTGTCAGTTGTTCTTTTAAATGTCATTTCTAAAATCTTCCTAAAAAATCTAAAATTTTATATAAACCTTTCTTTTTGTATTGCTTCAAATAATAAATTTAAAAGCGTTCCAAATTCAAAAGAGAATCCCTGTACAGGGTGGTTTTTTTGTTGATATTATAGAATATAGGCTGAACGGTAAGATATACAAAAAAACTAAGATTCGTGTTCCTCTCTTCTTTAGTGTTTAGTTTAATGGCGCGGTCAGATCTACGCTAACTGGATTGGTTTAGAAAATAAGATAAAAAAAAAACTTTAAATACAAAAGTTTTATGACTTTTTATGTAGACTCTAGCGGCGTACTTGAAAAAAATATAGATGTTTTAATTTTTGAGATATTATCAAAAGTAGCATTTTCTTAAATGGGACACCCTATATCTAAGTATTTAGAAAAATTGCATTTTTTCTTGCGAATGCAACAATATATAATACCTAATATTATTCTTTGTCCTAAATGGCCAAAATAGCAAAACAAAATTTTTTTTTTAGTTGGCCATGGATTGAATCATTATTTTTTTATCTTATAACAGGTATCTCAAAACTCAGTTACCAAGAATATTTAAACATTGATAAACCAAAACATCTACAAACAAAAAAATAACAACTCAACAATTATCTTGAATACTTAACGATTAGCATAGTTGCTTAATCACAAAAGGTGCTAAAATTGTCTTCCATTCTGCTCGATGAATTTTTGGACTCTGGTTGCAACTGTCCGAATGGCGTTATAAATGTGAATATTTAGCACTCTTCCAATGCAATTAATAACAGTTGCTCTAAGTTCTTCTAAAGTATTACTTCGAGTTTTATATATTTCATTCTTTATAAATCCCCAAAAATAAAAGTGGAGGTCGGGAAAACGCGGAGGTCATTTGTTTGGTCCATATGTACTAAGCCGATTTTCGCCGAAATTGACAGTTGTTAAATGCCTTACCATATGGCTGTTATGGGCTGGGACACGGTCGCATTCAAATTTTCATTATAAATCCTGTAGTTAAAGACTCTATTTTTTGATATAGTGCCACCCACACATGGAACCCAAAGCGTACTTGTTGGAACCTAACGGCGCGGCGGTCTGATGAGGATTTATGTTTGACCAATATCGATTGTTGATTAAACATTCCTTCGTTGGGTATAAAGTTTCGTTAGTCCATATTACATTTTGAAAAAAAAATGGGGATTCCGATTAATCTCTTGCAAATAAGAATGACAAAATGCTGAACACCGTTCTTCATCTCCAGGATGTAAGTTATGAACTTTTCTGTTCTTGTCAATATTGTGGCTAGATACTGTCGGATCAGCAGCAACACAAGCCAATATATTTATTTCATCTCTTCTTTCTCTATTTTTCCTTATTGTAACTCTTACCTCTTGGTTTTGCGAATGATCTATACACACTTAAATTGTCATATAATCTTTGAAATATTTGTTTGTCTGGCTGTCGTCGTTCCGGGTAACACTCAAAATAAATGGTCTAAAGCTGCGTCTTTATTTTTATTACTCTGAATATAGCACTCAAACATGTTTAACTTTTCGTAGTTTTGAAAAACATTCATCTTGACACTTTTTTTTTAATATAATCGAAAACAACAACAACAAATTTGACAATCAATACTTAATTGTTATTTAATTTTATGACATGTAAACAAACGCCTAAAGAATTCAGTCCATGGCCAACTAAAAATAAATGTTTTTTTTTTAATTTTAGCCATTTAGGACAAAGCAAAATATTGAGTATTACATAATGTTGCAATCGCAAGAAAAAATGCAAATTTTCAAGATATAGGGTGTCCCATTTACAAATGCTACTTTGATAATATCCTCAGAAATTAAAACATGTATATTTTTTTAAGTATACCGCTGATTTTACGTAAAAAGTCATGAAACTCTTGTATTTAAAGTTTTTTTTTATCTCCATAAATAACCGAGCGATAAAAGATAATAAGAAACGAGAGATTTTGAGAAACACCCTGTATTTTCTAAACCAATCCAGTTAGCGTATATCTGACCGCGCCATTAAACTAAACACTAAAAACGGGACACATATCTTAGTTTTTTATATCTCTTACCGTTTAGCCTATACTCTATAATATCAACGAAAAAAACACCCTGTAGATTGATTGATTTGAACTTAGCTATATTAACACAGTAATTAATATGTAATCTTTTGAGCACTACAAAAATAATTTTTTAGAGTTTTCGTCTGAGGGCGCCACCAGGTACAGAGTTTTAGCAGGCGGTCGTCTTCGAATATTAACCTTGCTCGGAGTTGTTTAATTTTGATAATTATCCATAGTTGTTTAAAAGACCTAATATGTTCAATCGTTCGTGTTGCCGTTTAACCGTAATATTAGCTCGCACATAACATTATGTGCCAGAAGTGTGACTTAGGTCTACCTGTTTAGATATACAAATCCTTAAGAGACAAATAAGATTGCCAGGATATAGCATAAAACTGAGCTTTAAACGATTTTATCCAGCTGGTCCGAGACCGTGGTGTAAACTACGTGAAAATCTTTTTCCATAGACCCCAACTATACTGAATATATACAAAGTCGGGGTATTTTATTTTACAGAGGACGGATCGTTTATTTGAAATATAATTTGTCTTTGGTTGTACTAAACGGCCGAAGTAATTTTCTTTTAGAAGTTCAGGAAATTTACCTCTTTAACATTTCTTTAAAATGAGATAAAAAAAATTAAATTCCTACACTTCTTAATAGTTAGATTATTTATGGTTGGTTTTATCGTCCACTAATTTTTATTCATCAAATTCAACAATAATAGCTTTCTTGGACAAATTTTATAAGGTTTATAACCTTCGATCTTCCCGGCAGCATCATATTCCCGTGCTAATTTATAGTCGCATGTTTTTCGTTTGTTTTTTGGGTTGGTTGTCAATACCACTGTTGCTGTGGAGTACCTACTGAATTTTAATTTACTAGCCCTGATGATGGCATAAATTGATGCTGAAATGTTGACTTTGTTTATATCAGTACGTTTCAAGAAATAATTAATAACTTTTAATAGAACAACCTGTATATTATAGTATATTAAATAGACCTCTTCTTGCTGATTATAAATATTTCAGATCTAATAATCGTAATCAAAAGCAAAAGTTAAAAAGTAACTTTCAACTATATGAAAAAACTATTTAATTGCAAATATAAAAACTAAATGATGCATTTAAATTAATTGTTGTGTTTCCCTTCACATATAAAGTTTTCTGTTATACATAGAGGTCGTTCAAAATGTTATATTTGACACATTTGACACAGATTTTATGTCCATTAAACTTCTTTGATACCTTGAACTGTTTTCAAATAATTTGGAGAAAAGATTTTTTTTGACAAATATCGGCTTAATTATTTTTAATGACTACAAAAAAGTGCTTATTTATATAATTTTAACGTTTTTAAAGCTTAATTAATTAAAAAATAGGTAAAAAGAGAGAAAATGCTGGCGAATCCGGAAAAAAATTGCCTTGCGTTTTAAATATTAATACTTATTAGACAACAATTCTTGTTTCCAACCCTGGCCTTACCATCGTTCCAGCTCTTATGGTTCAGTAGTTCGCCCTTTTTAACCCCCTTTTGAACCCCGCGGCATTAGAGCGCACGTGTTCCTATCTCACCACCTAATCGCAAATACTTTATTTTGGTTTGATTTAAAAACCTACTCTTTCTATTTTTAAAGCTGATTACTGCCGGGTATTAAATCTAATGCAAGAAATACACACGGGGTAGAGCATTAATTTATATATTATTTACAGTAAATCGATGCTATCTTTGATTGTTTAATTTAAATCCGTTTAAGATAAAATAGCCTTTTATAGGAAAATCGAAAAGGGAAGAGCCAGAGCAGATTATATGGATTAGTTACGTGTCATCATAACCTTAGGATTTTAATAGTTTTTAAGGGTCTGTTTCACAATACAATTTTTTTATTTTAAGGTTTACAACAGCTATTTGACATTGGACAGATTCATTTCCTTGCATTTAGCTCTTATTAATATTATTACTCACCTATGTTTAAAAAAGAAATTGAAAAAAATGAAAATAGAACCACACATTTTTCCAAGGAAGAAGTTTACCTGCTGATTTCTCTTGCAAAAAAGAGACGCTAATACTTGGAACAATTTAATGTCCCATTTTGGGTACTTTTGCGGGGTATCTCCGTTATTTTTATAGATAGAATGTTGCGGTTTTAGCGATAGTATGCTATTTTTTGTAAAATTAAAGATACAGTAACAAAATTATCAGTCTTTAAGATACAGGGCTAAATTGAAAATGTTGCATTTTCAGGCACCCCTCGTATCTCAACTATCAGATAACTTATCAAAACTGTTTCTTATTCCGCAGAACTTAATTCGGAATTAGTATACAAGGTCAAATCAAAAAGTTATCGGATCCTATTTTATTTTTTTAAATGGAACACCCTGTATATTTATAGACTATGAAAATTGTCTCTTTTTTACCTTTTCAAAAATAGATAATAGTATGCACTTTTTGTAGCAGGCCATGAATAACAATAATAAACAGTTGAAAGTTACACATTGCCAAAGTTTACTGAATATAAGTTCCCGCACTTCGACGGAAATTCCGATCTACCTATACCATTCCCCTCGCCGCAGCTGGTTCTCGGCAGTCCCCCGTTTTCATTTGTGCGAGCCGCTGGTATGTACACAGTGGATTTTGTTTACGATTAACATATTGTCGGTTGTTTGTACGTGGTAGACCAATAAAATCGTTTTTTCGCTGTCCAAAGGATGAACCAAGGTAGGCACCTACCTATTTTGGAATATAAAATTATAACATTATAATTTTTGTGCAATTTTAAAAATATTAAAAAATATATGAATATCCTTTGTATAGTACCCATTTTTTTGGTATTTAAATTAAAATATAATATCTCTGCAGATGTCAAGCTTGGAAGTCGCATTTAGAGTTTACTGGGGACCACAAATATGCAGACATTAATTCTGAGTTGTCCTATCAAAAAAATTAGGATTTGCAGCCGTTATTTTACGGACGAAAGCTTTATGTCACCTTTAAAGCTACGCCTCCAGTACAATGCTATTCCCACATTATACCTATTCAAAAAGTAGCTAAAATTTGGGGGGTAATATCTCCAGTGTGTCTGATTTTTTTTTTCGGAAAAATTCCGAAAAACTAGTTTCTAAGGAATTTGTTTCATAAATAGTGTATGAGCGCTACTGGTTTTAAAAATCCGAGCCGAAGACGAGGATTTTTTTACTTCCTCGTAAAAGGGAAGTATTGTAATGGTGAAAAATCACCCTCGGAGATTTTTTCAGATATTTACGTTTCAGGAGGTCTCTAGATACCGACAAACATGTTTTCTCCATTCCGTCGGTCTCTGGCCGTTCCCGGTATAACTAGAAAACTAGGTACTTATCCCATTGACTTCAAATTTTGGTCAAAAATTAATGGTCATTATGATTTAATCTGGTAACATTTTGGTAAAAATCCAAAATGGCTGTAAATATAGCGGCCTAGTAAATTGTTAAAAAAAAATATTACTAAAAAACTACACCTCAAATTTTGCATAAAGTGTTACGTAGTAATCGACGGGTAGAATTTTGGTATGAATCCGAGATGGCGTAACAAAATGGCGACCTAATAAAATATTTAAGTAAGAATAGATTTTGGTTTAGAAGTTAACTGTTAAAATTGTGAAACGAATATAAGATGGCGAAACAAAATGGCGGTTAAATTATTACTTCTATATCTCTATGAGATGGAAAACTATAATGTCGACAAAAAGATTTTTTTTTTCGCTAAATTGATTTAAAACGACCCAAAAAGGGTAAAAATATAATTTCGGCGAAATCCATTTTCTGTCTGTCTATTAGTTTATGTGATAAATTTCAAAGGAATAATTGTGCTCTCGAGTTTAAATTTGGTATATAGGTAGTAATCCATATGGTATTGAGTAAAATCGCTTGAGAAGAAGGGGTGAAGTGGGGGATTAATTGATAAAAAACAACAATTTTTTTGTTAATAATTCCGTAACATGCCTTTTTATGGGTTTTGGGGTACTCAGATTTGAATGATAATACTTTGGTAAATAATAAGGGATAAGGGAAATAATAAACATAAAAGAGTTTTGTCTTGTTCTTGCAGCAAGAACAAGACAAGAACAAGAAATTTGCAAGAGTCTTGTAAAACACTACATATGCAACTTAAGTCCAATTTGAAAAAAATGTCTATCAGCAAAATTCAAACCACATCAACTTGAAATGGTGAATATACAGGGTGTCCCATGAAATTTTGACTAAGGAATATCTCAGTTGATGTACAAAATAGAATAAAGTGTCATTCATAAGATACATGGTCTTAGCATAGCTTTGATCATACACTTCAGCTCACAATTCACAAAGCCATAGCAAACCAAACTTCTTTTCTTTATTAATCAGACACCCAGTGCATTTGATGTATTTTGGAAAGTTTATTCGAAAAGCGGTTGGGTAATATCATATTTTATCCTATATTTACTTATACATGGTTTCATTGGTTTCCAAGTTGTCCATGCATGCTTCAGAATGTGTACTCTTTAGAACCCTGTATAAGCTAAACCAAAAAATATGGTGTTTTCGAATTGGTCTTTAAATAAGCTTAACAAAATAAAACGAATATACTCTGTGTCTTATTAAAAATTGGTTTGCTACGGTTTTGTAAGTTACCCTGTATGATCAAAGTTATGTTTAACTTATGCACCTCATGGATCGCATAGAAAGTCCTTAAGATACAATGTCCATTTTCGAACACAAACCGGGATGTACTCTGTTATAAACAAATAATATTAAGAACTCATTTCTTACACTGTTATAAGTTTTATAGTTTACCAATAAAAAAAACTTAAACCAAAAAAGAACATGCTTTTGTATTACCGGCTTAATTTACCTGAAACTTCTACTCTCCTTTAAAAATCAATATTCCAGGAAGGGAAATATTTTCGTATTCGGACACTAGAAAGTACCTTTCGTAAACATTAAAAAAATCCCGGCTATTGCATTATGACGTGGCAATGCTTATTATAAACATATAATATTATACCATTTATACATAAAACCATGTAAAAAATGGTGATGCTTTTCGACTGTGATATCAGTCAACATCCAATTAATATCCTTAAATTTTTATTTAAATTAATGACTGTCGGATACTAGTAATAAATATTAAACTTTATTACTATTATTATTTTACAATTGAACACCGCCTGACATCGCCTTCTCCACAATATGCAACTGAGGAGAAAACGATTACATTTTTTATTTTATTACTCTAATCTCCCCTGGAAGTTTTTTGTTCAAGGCGGCACGGGCTTTGTCCCAGTCAGCAGGCTTGTCTAGCCCGTTCGACAAAGTTCCAACACGGAGTGAAAGACATATATTATATTCAGTAAACTTTGACATTGTTAATGAGGAACTGGATACCTTGCATATAGGTATCTTTTTATATAAAAATACCTATAGAGTTTTTTAATAACAGTAAGTTTGTAACAGTTACAACATTATTAAAAAAAGAAAAATCGAATTTTTAAAGGTGATGTTTAAATTGACGACCATTTTCTGTAATGCCAAATTGGCACAATTTTGGAAATCTTTGAATATCGTTAAAAAGAACCATTGGTTGGAATTGCCTCTCGAAGTTCTGCTATGCCGTCATATCGTGTTTTATATACTATATTTTGGAAATAGCCCCATAAAAAAAATCTAAAATTGAGAGATCTGGAGATCGTGGAGGCCATCTAACAGGTCCGTTGGTACCTACCCATCATTGAAGAAAATTATTATCAAGAAATCCCCTTAAGAGTAATGACTTGAAGCACCATCTTGCGGTAGGTAAACAACATTATATTGGGCTAATGGAATATTTTCGAGCTGTTCTGGTAAAACTTCCTCTAAGATTTCTAGGTATCTACGTGCTGCAAGATCCCATAAACTATATCTCTGCCCAAAATAAAACATGACACCCCAACTCCAAACAGTCCTTGGTGTGCCCTTTCAAACATTAAATGCTGATTACTATTCTCCTTCTTCTGATCCTATTTATTTAAACATTATCGGAGTTTGAGAAAGTTTTATACTTGTGTGCAAATTACTAAAAAACAGTTTTCACTAACTTTAATTATCAATAAAACATAAATAACTTATATACTTTATTTTTATATTTCTTAAATGACATTTAAAAATAACAATTTACATCACATATAGAAGGGAATTGTCATGTCTTAAATGTCAAATGCGACATATATGAACAGTGTTGCCATGTTGCAAGCGGATTTTCAAACTGTTTATTTTAGTTAGTTTAGGATTGGTTAGTTTGGTTTAAAAATTTCGGGTCTACATTGAAACAAGGATTTTTTTAAACAAAACCTATATTGTTAAGTGAATTTGTCTCGTTATCGTTAGGTTAGCCTAGGTTCGTCAATAAAACTACCATTAAAGCCCGTGGTATCTATTTCCAGAAAATCAATGACAAATGCGTGGGTTTCTTAACGACACAAGACCCGATATGTGTATGATATTAGCATTTTATATTTATAAAATGCATACCTTAAAAAACAATAATCACTGATCACTATGCCAGTTACTGGTATTGTGACAATTAAAAACTCCCGCCCTCTCCCTCTATCACATTTAATTTTTCTACAAAATTTGAAGTCATGTGAATAAGAAATTTTTTTACGTTGATTTATTAAATAATTTATTTGGACACCATTTTATTTCGCCATCTTAAATTCTTACCAAAATGTTTTCAGTTCATTCCTATGTATCACTTGACTTTTGTGCAAAGTTTGACGTAAGTTGGATAATTAGTTTTTAGTAATAATTTTTTAACGTTTTACTAATTATCCAATTATATACAACGTGATTCCTACATGACCCTTAAAGTCTGTCCAAAATTTGAAGTCAATCGGGTAAATAGTTTTTAAGCTATGCCGCGAAATGACAGACCGACAAACAGACGGAATTGATAAAACAAATATTTTTTGGCTTTTAGAGACACTAAAACGTGAAGTTATGTCAAATCTGGTGATTTTTTCACGACTGAAAACATTTTATTTGGCAGCCATTTTGCTCCGCCATCTTGAATTCATACCACAAACTTTCTAGTTCCATCTTTATACCAGAACCAGAATTAATTTTTGCACAAAATTTGGATCATACCAAAAATTGACCAGTTGATTGTCTCATAATACCTGATTTTTGATAAATCGTTTTTTAGTAATAACTTTTTAAGAATTCACTAGACCGCCATTTTGTTTTTCCATATTCGATTTTTGCCAAAATATTACAAGGTCATGCCCATATGACCGTTAATTTTTGACCAAAAATTGAACTCAATCGATTTAGTAGTTTTTTAGCTATGCCGCGAACAGACAGACGAACAAACTGGCAGACAGACCGACGGAATTTAGAAAACGTTTACGATCTAGGGACTCTAAAACGTAAAGATTTGAAAAACTATTGGAGGGAAAAAAACTTGAACTGAAAATAGAAACAAATTGGCGTTAACAAAAACTGGTGGTGGAAAATATACACCTCCAATTACAACTTATATAGAGGAAGCAATAAAAAACACTTTAGGGGTACAATATGTGGGTTAAAAAATAAGTATGATTCTGATGCACGAAATAAGCTGCCTGGGGAATGAATGAAATTTAGTCCGTAGGTCTACGACTCGGACAATAAGGCAAATATGTTATGTAAAGAGATAACGATAAAATTAATTTCAGAACTAAAAATCAAGTTCTCCAACGACATATACACAATAGAAACAGAACTTCTCAGCACCACGGATTGAACAACCTACTCTGGAAAAGAGAAGACCTGTTACAAAAAAACTTGAGAGTTAATAAAGGTTCACAGCCTATTATAAAAACTATCTGATAATTACTTGAATATATCGCACACATTAAAACAGTTTTAACTGTATTTTGTGTTTTAGGATCAGCCGAATCAATAAAAAAAATGAAAGTTACCAAATAGAGCAATTGGTTAGAGCAATGGGCCAGAGATCCAGAGGTGTGGATCCGATTCCCACTCATACCATAATTTTTGATGTTGATTAAATATTTCTGAAAAAGCGCTTTACAGTTTAAATACAAAGTGATAAAATACTTCTATTCAATAAGTTTACAACCGAAGTGATAGGACTTTAACTCAGCTTTACAATGAGATAATATAACTTATACCTAGTTCTTGTAGAACTTTTGAAATTTATTGTTCACCCCAGCAACTGCGCCACCTTGCGGTCAATTTAGAAACTTAAGAATATTTTCATTTTCAAAATTCAAAGAAAACGTGGGATATTTTATTTAAAAGATACAAATTTTAGAAAAAAAATGTAGAAATTAATAAAAGTCAAATTAAATAAATGCATCTTGATAAATTGATGAGGCTTAAAAAGACACTTACCGTGAATGATCCTGTACAATAGAAAAGGCAAATATATTCTCTTATTTTATGTTTTCATAAAATCAAAAGTTTGTGCACAAAATAGTTGGTTCTTTAATCAGTGTATTGAACAAGATGTGACATCCATGTAAAATAAAATACAGTAAAAGAGACACTTATAGTGTTTACCTTAAATGTATTCATAGTGAACTTTTATTTAGATTGAGTAACATTGAATTTGAGTGTTTTGATAAAGATACTAGGTGCCAAGTGGAGTATATTATCAATAAGAAATATGTAAGTCAACAACAGAAATTAAATACACTCATTTATAACAAAACTCCAAAATGCAGTAATAATAGAAATAATAAGTTTTCAGAACATTTATTTTTTACACGATTTTTTAATATTACAGACACTGGTTTTAATTATAATCTTCAGGTTAGAGATACTATTCAAAGTAGGGAATACTTGAATGCATTTCAAGCTCTTAACAATGTCATGGAATAGACAATGTCATGGAAAAGCACATAATAGCAAAATCAATTATTTCAGAACCTTTAGATTTGTCTGCTGGCCAAGTTTCAAATAATTTTATTATAGTTAAAAATATTAGGGAAAAAAGTGTACAAAATAATATTATATTCACTAGGCCCGATAAAACTATAGATTTTCTAAATCCTGAGAACTTTAATAAAATGGATAAAGATCCGACAGATATATTTCAAAAAATGATTAAAAATGCAATCAAAGAAAGTAATTTATTTAGTGACAAAATAAAATACAATTTATCGTTAATGAACCCACAACCTCCCAAGCTATATTCTTTTATTAAGTTACACAAAAACAATATGCCCTTTCGGTCAGTAGTGTCGTATGTAACAGCTCCAGAACACCGGGTATCTAACAAATTAATAGATATTATTAGTAAATTTTGTAACTCTAAGCCTAAATATAGTATAAAAAACAGCCTTGAATTAATTAATAATATTAAATATATAACAATTCCAAATAAAGCTATTTTAATTTCTTTGGATGTGCAAAACCTATTTCCCAGTATCCCCCCTCTCGAAGCTATAAACTTAGTGAATAATTTGCTATTAAAAAATAAAGTCAACCCCTATTATTAAGAATGACATATTAGATTTGTTGGCAGTGCGCCTTGATCAAAATTATTTTAAATTTAATGGCTCGATTTGTTTAACTAAAAAAGATTTAATAATGGGTAACCCGTTAAGTCTTATTTTAGAGGAAATATTTCTTGATAACTTAGAACAAATAATAGACAATCACCCTGTATGAGACAAGTTTATTTATTGGTACAGATACCTTGACGATATTTTGGCTTGTTTCACAGGCACAGAGAGACAACTTAAACTCTTTCTAAATTCTGTTAATAAATTACATAAAAATATAAGATTTACTTTAGAATTACAACAAAACCAGGCCATAAACTTTTTAGATATAAAAATCAGGAACATTTATAATAAACACGATTTTGAAATTTATCATAAACCCTCCTATACAGATAAAACCTAACATAATACATCAAACCACCATTCACACATAAGATTGCAGCTTTTCATAGTTTTGTACATCGTTTAATTAATGTACCTCTGTCAACAGAAAATGTTAACAAGGAACTTAATATTATAAAACAGATTGCAGTATTGCAGTATTGCATAATAGACAAAATCGTAAATAAAAAATTTAATTTCAATACAAAAGACAATATTAAGTTTAACACTTAACATATACCCGAAAAATTAGCACTAAAATAGACAAATATCTTAAAAAAACAAATCATAAAGTATCTTTTTGTATCAATAATACTTTAGGTAGATATATTAAGAATAACAAGTCTAATACAAATAAAGGCCAAAAATCAGGGGTATATGAATTAAAATGTGGTTCTTGTGAGAAAAAGTATATATTGGTCAAACGGGTAGATCTTTTTAAAAACGTATTAAAGAACACAAAACATCATATATTAAACAAAAAACTAATTCTAATTATGCAAAACATTTATTAGAAACAAATCATAATTTTAATAATGAATTTAAAAAGTTGCAATCAGCCAATAAAAGTTACAAGTTAAATTAGTTGGAAAGTCTAGAATTTAATAAGAGGAAAAACCATATTATTTTATTGAATTTTCAAATGGACCTAAACGGTTCCCCACTGTTAAATCTTTATAGCTAAAATCTGTTAAGGTTAGGTAGGTAGACTCTTTTATTACTGTAAAAAAATCTTGTTTTAGTATCAGTCCTAAGTTGGTTTTTGAAAAAGACACAGTGTGTCGAAACAGCTGTCAAACGGAAATAAATTAGTGGAAATTACTAAACAAATATAGTTTGTTTATTTATTATACTAGTGTTTCATAATTTGTTCCCAAACAGGTGGCGAAATCAAACGATCTTCCTGTCAACTTTTTCCTATACCATGATCAGTTTTTTTACGCATACATACATTAATTTCACCTACTTTATCTAATGCATCTGCCCACGTAGTAAGTAAAAAAAGTCTAGGATTACACAAACATTTAGGCAGATGTGCCACTTTTTTTCTGCACTGATACGTCCTGCCCTCAAAAATTAGTTAGACAATGACAACCGCAGTGCGTGACCCCCTCCGCACTCTCGCCTGCCTCGATCTAATAGGCAAACAAAAAACACTCAACGTGAAAGCACTTGCAATTTGTCATTTAATCCTCTCTTCACGCTTTGGTGTTTGACAAGTAATTTAATCGAGCTTTAGGCACGTCAATCGAATTACAGCCCTGTGACCAATGTGGGCTATCGTATTCTTATTCTGGTTTTGGCCTGTGGTAAAATGATAATTATTAATTTCGTCTTAGATGTTCCATAAACAGATAGAAGTATTTGGTTTAAATAAAAGATTGTGCATAAAATGTATCTATAAACACTATTTTATTTAAGTATATATCTAGTTATAGAACTTTGCTCAAAGAAAACGAGCAGTAAATAAAGCAAAAAACCCTGTAATTTAGGATGTTTCTCTAAATTATTTAGATCTCAGCAGTATCCGATTTCTATTCGGATACTGAGTCTATGACCTTTTATATTTTTAAATATAAATTATAATTATTAATTTCTTCTTTGGTGTCCCATTTTCGTTGGTTCTACGATGTTTCTCAATTATGAGTAGAGATAGAGAGATGCGGTTCTCGCGACAACATGCTACTTCTTGATAATATCAAAGATGCCACATTTGTTTCCGTGCTACAGGGTGATTTTGAAAATTTTGCCATTTTCAGACTCCGCCAGTATCTTGGCTATCGTAGAATATATTAAAAAAGTTGAAACGGATATTTATAGATATTTTTACATAGAATCCAGTGGCCGTACTTAAATTTTCTTAGATATTGACTTAACTTACCTTTTTTAAATGGGACACCCTATATATTTTTCTCTCATGGTATTAATCCCACTGAAAGCTTTCAAAACATATAAATTCGATATATATTTTTATTAAATATTTTCCGCAAAATGTGTTTATCTATTTTTTTTCGTAGTTGGCCGTGGCAGTGGGTAGCCATGCTAAGAAGAAAATAATCGCGCCGCCATTACTGTTATTGTTGACGTTACTGTTGTTAAAAATATCTCCCGTGTGTAATTCACGGTTGCCAGACGTCCCGATTTAGGTGGGATTGTCCCGCTTTTTGACCACGCGTCCGGCCAAGTCCCGCCTTCGGCTTCTTAGGTAAAAAGTCCCGCTTTTTAAATATTAGTTCAGATTTGTCACGCTTTATCACAGAGATGACGTTTTGGTTTGGTAGGTTGATCACAGATCTGTAGTCAATTCGGAAGAGAATTTTAAATTTTACCATTTTAGCGACTTTTCTTGTGTGTTGATCATCGAGCCCTTAAGAAATGAGCATGCGTGTTGTGTGTTCGTATGATATTATTGAGCTCGGTTTCTTTATTGAACTTTCGCGTTGGAATATTCCTATATCTATGTTTTTGACGCGTTCTGACGGTTGCCCTTAAAACAGTGACACTTTTAAGAATCATCACAAATTCGTGTTTTTGACACACATATCTGTCAAATCCGAATTTTCAACATTTTAATGCGATTTTGACACACGGACAAAGATCCTGTAAATATTTTTCGCCTCGATTGTACAATATTTTACCCGATAATATAAAAACGATAGTAAATTTTAAAAAATTTAAGAGTTCCCTTCAGAAATGGATTCATTCAATTCAGTTAAATTAAAATATCTAGTTTAGGTATCATCAAAAACAAAAATAAAAAACTCCAAAATTAATTTAAACTCTAAAATAATAAATATTACACTTGGCTAATCTGACGAATCGAATTTGACTGTATTCTCGGTTGTGACTTAAACTATCTGTCTCAATATAATACATATTCTCAAATTTTCAAAGTGTTCAAAACATTTTTTTTATATAATTTGTATAGAATTTACTTTGTTATATGTTTATTTATTTTACTATTTATATTATGTGCACCACCCACAAGCATTATTAAGACATGCTTCTGTAGTTTTACAACGTTTATTATTTTTGTTTATTAAATCTATTTGTATTTTATATTTCATATATTTTTTGTATGGATTTAATAAACGTTATTATTATTATTTTTATCCACCTTGTTGTCTGACAGTATTCCTGTGATTGTCTCTTATACTGACGAGACTATACCAAGTCACTACAAAAAAAACAAAAAAAAACGAAAAGGAAAAAAACACCTATTGTGTATTAAGAAATGATCTAACGATGCTACATGTTTTCATAATGATCGATTTCTGGATGTTCCTGTGAATGTCTGTATTAAGTCCTAATTGAGCCAAATGCGGTGTAAACGTTGTTGGGGTGAGAACTGTTACTGATATGACGAGAGGAACAATGAAGGCTCTTTCCTGTTTCCACAGCCTTTTTATTTCCATTACCAAGTCGATATATTAGGCCATCTTCTCACTGTATTTCGCTTGGATGTACTCGTCGATGGGGACAGCCATGTCAATTAAATAAGTGATCTTTTCTTTTTTGGATTGAAAGGTGCTATCGGGTTTCTTTGCGGGGACTGTTTTATCTGTGTAGATGTCAATGTCCCAGTAGAGCTTGTAGTCTTCGTTTACACGTATAGAAGCTGGTTTATAATGATAGTAATGGTCTGTGTTCTCCGTTAGCTTGTATGTTGTGGCTAATGCTTGATGAACGACCTTCGCTGCTGAGTTGTGTCTTGCGGTGTATTCAGTTCCGGCCATTATTCTACATCCACTCTTTATGTGATCGATCGTTTCTTTCTGCTTGTGGCATCTCCTGCACCTGTCGTCTTCAATAGTTGTGTCCTTGATAATGTGCTTTTGGTAGTTTCTGATTGCTATAACTTTGTCCTGCTGTCGCTAGGGCTCCTCCAGGTTAAGTTGGAGCAACAAATTCATACGCTGGTCGACTGAAAGAATTTTTTTTTTCAATATATGGAACACTATAAGACATGTCTATGGAAAATCTAGCCCCATATCCCTACCTGTGATTGATCTGGCCAAAGAAAATGGGATTGTGTTACTCACCTTTCTGCCCCATACATCATATAAACTTCATTCTTTAGATAGGACCGTTTTTGGACCATACAAAACTTTCTACAATCAGTGTTTGAATAATTGGCAGTTATAAAATCCAGGAAAACCTATAACACTTCATTAGATGGCTGAAGTTATTGGAAAAGTATACGAAAAAGCTTTTATTTCCAAAAATATTATCAAAGGTTTTGAGGTCGCAGGAATATGTATCTTTAATGAAAACATTTTTGTAGAGAGTGAGTTTTTAGGGGGGTTTGTTAAAGACGGGAATATTGATCATAAGAACGCTGATAATACAATCCAAAATGATTCAATTAGAACTGACCCAGATGATCCAGGCATTCAAGGAACTTCATCAAAACCTGAATTTGACTCTCCAGAGGTAATAAGACCATTTCATAAGGCATGCGCTAGAACAATTTAATAGGAAGGCAGAGGGATAAAACAAGAATCTTAACATGGACACCAGAGAAACAGCGAAATTGAAGAGATAAAGGAATAAAAATAAAAAGTCTGTGGAAAAAGTTACAACAAAAGTGTTACAGGAAAGCTCTGATGAAGACGATAATAATATTGATATGGAGTTAAAATATATTAGTAGCCATGATGAATCTGCCCAGGAAAGTGCAGATGATTAACCAGAATATGAGGATATTTCAAAAGGGGACTTTTTATTGGTGAATCTTTGGGTGAAAAAAGTGTAAGGCATTATGTCGCAGACTTTATAAATTGCTATTCAAAATTGGAGTTTCAAGTCGTTTACTATAAAAAATATGGAGAAGGAAAAAAATTCTGCAAATCCGAGAAAGAAATATTTGATATATCCATAGAAGATAGATTATAAAATTGCCAGTGCCAAAGTGTGAAGGAGGCAGTGAGAGACAACAAATCGTCCTAATATACATACTTTTAGTTAAAAAAATTAAAATACATTTTTTGTCCCAAGGTACGACACCTACCCCTATATTATCTTTTGAAAACAATAAATATATTATTATTATCTTTTTTATTATTATTAATATATCGAACCTTCAAATGGTTTTCCAATGAATATAACACTTATAGAACAGAGAGAGAAATATTACATCTTAATAAAATCGCATTATCACACATTAACGCCCTGTGCATTGTCGTAAATATGTAGGAAATTAGCAGTCTATTGAATCAATAATGGGGTTTTAATGCAGTTGCATTCTGCACCCTCATGATGAAGTATCGTTGTCGTTCAGGGGTGTTTAGTTGATACATATGTTTCTCTCGATTGTGCTCTCACGGGCGGTCAAAGGGATGCGAGAAGTGTGATATAACAGGGGTGGCGATAAAAGGGTGGCTTCTATGCGAAGCTGTTTTAATTGATTACTTTTGAAATTGAAATTTTATATTGATCGTAAATACATTATTTTCTGCGTTCAAACTATTTTAAAGGAACCTTTGAGCTATTTCGCGTAAAAATAAATAAAATGGCTTCTTGAGCTGTTAAAAAATAATTTTTCTGTTTTTCTTCGGATTGGTGTTAGGGTCCGACCCTGCTCCTTAAAAACAAAAGTCGTATTTAGTTAAATACATATGTAATAATATTATTAATAATAATAATATATAAGTAACGTATATTACTTCCCTCGGAAGTATTGTAATCGTGAAAAAGCCACTTTCTGAGATTTTTTTAGATCTTCACGTTTCAAGGTCTGTAGATGCCGAAAAACATGTTTTCTCAATTTTTTCGGTCTGTCTGCCTGTCTGTAGGTCTGTCTTTTCACAGCATAGCCAAAAAACCACTTGACTTGAAATTTTGATCAAAAATTAAAGTCATTTGGGAATGACCTGGTAACATTTTGGTAAAAATCCAATGTGGAGATACAAAAAGGTGGTCAAGTGAAATGTTAAAAAAAATATTACTGCAAAAATACTTATCCAATTTATCTCAAATATTGCACAAAAAGTAGTGTGTAAGAATCAACTGGTAAATTTGTGGTGCGAATTCAAGAACACAATTGCGAGTTAATAAAATAATTTAAATTTAAATTGTGATTGTGAAAAAAGTCACTCTCTCAGGTTTTACACATCGTCACGTTTTAGCATCCCTAGATGCCAAAAAATATGTTTTATCATTTTCGTCGGTCCGTCTGTCAGTCTGTATGTCGGTCTCAGTACACGGCATAGCTGTCACATGTCATATGGATCATACTAGAGGACATGGTAATATTTTAGTAAATTCAATATGCCGGAGCAAAATGGCTGCTTAGTGAAACGCTAAGAGAATATTTCCAAAAAAAAAACCAATCGTGCAATTTACCTCAAATTTTGCACAAAAATCAAAATGGCGGCCTAGTATAATATTTAAAAAATCAGCCTCAGAACAGATAAACTGGTAAAGTTTTGGTACGAATTAAAGATGTTGAAACAAAATGGCGGCCAAATAAAAACAGATGTTATACAGGGATAAATTGATACAAATTCAACAGGGCATAATAAAATGGCGGTATATGGTATATATATATATATATATATATATATATATATATATATATATATATATATATATATATATATATATATATATATATATATATATATATATATATATATATATATATATATATATATTTATATATATATATATATATATATATATATATATATATATATATACTTATATAATATATATATATATATATATAAAATATATATATATATCAAAAATATATATATATATATATTAAATATATATATATATCAGTGTATATATATATATATATATATATATATATATATATATATATATATATATATATATATATATATATATATATATATATATATATATATATATATATATATATATATATTATATATATATATATATAAACCGTTATATATGCATATATATATATATAATATATATATATGATATACACCAATCGCCATATATATATATTTTTTTATATATATAAAATTCAAGTATATTTGCTTATGAATATATATATATATATATATATATATATATATATTATATATGAGTTTATATATTTATTTATATATATATATAAAATATATATATATATATATATAAGAAAGATATATATATAATAATTATTATATATAGTAGGCTATATATATATATATATAATACTTATATATATATATATATATATATATTATATATATATATATATATATAATATATATATTATATTCTAAATATCGGGTATATATAGAAAAGAAATGGTTGAGTTTATCAATGAAGAGTTGGCAGACATGCATTACATGTATGGTTTGGCTGATGACAGTTCACGGAAGCTAGGCGATTATATCAAGAGCGCTTTCTTGGTAGAGTCATACCAGATAGGCGAATATTTGCAAATGTGCATAGAAGGTTGACTGAAACAGGTACATTCAAGCCAAATAATCAATTAAAAGGGGCCCATCGGACTGTAAGAACTCCAGAAATTGAAGAGGCAATATTAAATTCCATAGATGAAAATCCTGAACTGAGTACTAGGAAAATTGGAATTAACCTAAATATTTCGCACATCCTAGTTTGGAGAATTCTACATGATTTTTTTTATACTCATATCACATTCAACGAGTGCAAGCCTTACTTCCACGAGATCTTCCTTTCCGAGTTAATTTTTGTGAATGGTTTTTGGAAAAAATTGCGCGTAATCCCTTATTTGATCGCGAAATAATGTTCACAGATGAAGCGAACTTCTCCAGGAACGCTATCAGAAACTTCCACAATAATCATATATGGGCCGACGTGAACCCCTATGCTATTGTAGAACATCATCATCAAGAGCAATTCTCTGTAAATGTTTGGGCTGACATTATCGAAAATCACCTAATTGGACCTTTTTTCCTCCCAGAAAGACTAAATGGCCATAATTATCGCCGGTTTCTTGAGAACGATTTGCCGATATGGGTAGAAGATATACCAATTCTGATTAGAAACAGAATGTGGTTCATGCACGATGGCGCGCCCGCTCACTTTAGTATTGAAGCCAGAGAATATTTGAACCGCACATTTAACAACAGATGGGTAGGTCGTGGCGGACCCCAACCGTGGCCCCCTAGGTCCCCAGACCTAAATAGTTTGGATTTTTTTCTATGGGGACATCTTAAATCTTTAGTTTACCGCACCTCAGTAAACACGTAGAGGAGCTGAAGGATCGTATAAGAGATTCTTGCGATATTATCAGAAACACAGAGGGTATCCTTCAAAGAGTTCGCGATAACATGAGTGAGTGTGTATTCTCCAAGGTGGTGGGCATTTTCAACAACTTATCTAATTTTTTTCTTCTATTTTGTTTCACAAAGTGTGCTGTCAATTTGTTAAAACCTAATTATTTTGAAATTAGTAACTATGTACCTAGTTGTGTTAGTATAATTTTGTAAATAACTTGTTATTGTTGAAGAATGTCATATTATTTTAATAAAATTTATAAAAAGTATTTATGAAGGAACAGACTTTGCCGAAAAACATTGACATGGTGGTCCTAGATTGGTGGCTCAAGACTACATATTATTATCTACAAATATCTTTCACTAAGATAAAGCGATTTCTGATTTTAATAAGAATGGACATAGTAATTACTTTCACGCCAGTGATTTTTCTAAAATAAAGCATTTTTATTGATTCATTTGTTTGTTTTGAAAACTTTTAGTATTTATTTTTGACAAGATTTGATTTCTCGAGTTTAATATAATAATATTCCTCTGCATGCATGGTGATATCCGTCTTATGACCAGGATTGTTTGGACCATGCAGAGAAACGGTTTTTATTTTTAAAACGAAAACCGTGCGTCCCACACAAAATTACCAAGGGATCAAACTTGCTCAAAAATGAATGGGAATTTCAAAAATAATTTGTATTTAAAAAAAAATCAGTGGCGTACTATCAATGTCTGGGAAAATATGCAGCTCGGATTCCGTACGGACGCCACTGGCGGAAATTAAAAAAATGTTCTACATCAAAAAATTCCACTGGATGCATAGTACTCAACTGTATCTCAAAATTTACATCGTTTAAGACATACGTTTCTATGAAGTTTTCTTCTTAAAATGGACCCAAAAATCACCTCCTTAAATATTGACACCCAATTAAAAACACTATATATATATATATATATATATATATATATATATATATATATATATATATATATATATGTTACTAAATGACTATATACTGAACTAAATTGGGTCACACTGCATTATTCCTAATAAAACGAAAGATTCTTCCGGGTAAAATAATAAATAAAATACGAATTTTTTTTACATACATGTAAAACGAATTATTTTTGTTGTGATCTGAAAACATGCCATAATACACCACTGAAAAGTTCGGACAAAATATTTATGCAAATTCTAAAAAGTGAGCCAGTAAATGGCCCAATTTCTAAAATCCCACGGTCCCTTTAAGTGTCCTTTAAAACTGGAAGTGTTATGTACACGTTTGATTTGTATTTGTAAAGTTTTTTGGCCCTGACAATACTCCTAGAAAATGTGACAACCGAGGTGACAACCATTAGGTTAAATTTGCTGAGAAGAGTAAACCAAACAGTGTTTTAAATAAAATTATCTCAAAAATTATTCGATTGATAATTAATGTGTTATAATAAAGTAGAGCAAAATAAACTAAATTGAGGCAATTATTACTTTTAAACAAATGCTTTTTTCGGGGTACTAGTTATATATTAGTAATTAGGTGATCACATACTTTGTCGTTTCAAACATATTTTGAATTTTATTTTTAACAATTCTGAACCAACCTTTGTCTTAGTATGCACAAATGCAGATGTTTGATAGCCACTGGAAATTATATTTGCCTTTTCTCAACAAATAAAAACATATAAGACCTTTTCAGTTTCTGGACCACGCAATCTTAAACTAAGATATGTAGGCTTGACGAAAATAACACTAGAAAAGTTTTCTCTGATAAAACGATACACCCGAACTATATCCTCCTACCTCCAATAATAACGAAGTAAGCAATAGTGCCGGCTTAATCGAAGGCACCCTGTATAGGTGTATTACAAGATACAGGGTGAATACCATTTACAGTATAACATTGCTCCCATGTATTCTAATTTTACACTCGGTATTATTCGTTAAAAAACAATTCACTAGATTTTATCGTCATCTAGAACTACATAATTATGATACAAGAAACTCCAAACATTTATATACTTCCCTATAGGACTAGCACTTTCCAAAAAAGTCGTTATTGTTTTTTGCAGGAATATATACAACCAACTACCAGCAAGCTTAAAAGAAATAACTTCTCACAATTACATTTGTTTACATTGTTTTACGAAATTGTCAACTTTTTGACAGCTAGTATTAAACAACTTTTTAGCAACAAAAACATACCGACATGTATTTAGACTTAAATAAGCAACATTTCAACCCCCAAGTTTATTAATTATCCTTATTTTAGTACTTACGCTGGTTAGATTGTAATTTTTTGACAATCAGTTGTAAAAAAGATGCTGTATAATGACATTTTGACTTATGTGCGAAATTGATTATAATATCTATTTTCACACATCTTCACACAAGATAACATATATTTTACTATTTTGAGTGTTTTTGAAATTTGAGCAATCCTTTGAATAATAAAACAAAAAAAACCATAGAAACTATTTATTTACAAACGGCTGAACCAAAATCAATTTCAAATAAATGTATTAATAGATCAAAATAATTTGGAGAAAATTATGGCATGGTTCCTACTTTATTATTTTAAAATTATTTTCTATTCCACTAAAAAACTGTTTTCTTCTTGATTACGCAAATATCCTGGAAGACGACTCTCCGCAAATACCCTGGGTGTTACATCGTTTGGATTTGTTTGATAATAAGCCCTTCTAGGTGTTATATCGTTTGGATCTGGTGGATAATACGCCCTTCTGGATGTTACATCGTTTGGATGTGGTGAATTAAACTCCCTTCTCTGAAAATTCAGGGAGTAGAATCTATCTTTTAACAGATTTGGCGCTGGCAATATTTTCGGTGCCTCATAAGTTTGTGGTTTCGGTACTTTAACATGTTTCCATTTGCATCCTGGCTCAGGTATTCGAATATTTAAGTCCTGTAATATAAAAATGATATAATAAATGTCAGATCCGTTTGTTGATGTTCCTGAAAAATAAGAAAATACAAGCTTTTCGAGGATGTGAAGAATCTTGAATTCCTCTTTCACAAATTATCTGTATTAACGTTCACCTTAAAAATATATATACAGAGGGTGTTTTTTCATAATTCGCTCTTCTCATTATTGGTTTAATTTGAAGAAATAGAAAAAACTATTTAATAAGTCAATAAGGTTTATTAGGAACTGTATAGAAATTTTATTTATGCATACAGAATGTCTCAAGACAATTTAGCTAATCCAATATATTTTTAATAGATCACCCTGTATATTATGTCAATTAAAGGAATGTTTTCATATTGATTGTAGGCTGAGGTGTGTCTAAAGTTCGTAATAAAATTCTTATATCTCGAGTGAGTAATTTTTGATTTTGACTGTTTCCTATTTTTCTGTAGCAAATTCTTTTATTTTACTCTTTACTTAATTACTTTAATTTTAATTTTTTTTTAAATTGCAATTTCAACAAAAAATAAAAACTGAACACAACATTCAATTTCTATCAATCAGAATCCACATTGTTCAAGATTTTCTTTTATCAACAATGTTGCTTCCAGATGTAAAATTTAAGAGAATGATTTAAAAACCGAAAAATATCACCTCTGTATCGTATTATGTATTAAGAGATGTTTCAATTAACTTTTAAGTGACAAACATTTTTGTCTTTATCTCATAACTCAGGTAACTGATGTTATAATAAATTTTTACCTGGTATGGTTAAAATCCATTTTATAAGCTTTTTAACGAATCCCTACAATACAGTTGTTTCAGTTTAAAAAAAGGGGAAGCGGGTGGCTGGAGATTAGGATATTATACGAAAATAAAACATTTAACCACCGAAAAATAAGAAAAAGAAAAATCTATAACTTTGTTTCAGCATTTTCGCCAAACGTTACTCACTTAAAAATGTGTGCTCTCCTGTCTTCCAGGTTTCATACTTTTATCTTAAAAGACATCTCAGAAATATAAAAAACCTTGCTATAGTAATTCATTCCCATTGGTCCTTCTATGTAATAAAAAACTTCAAACTCTCTCTCTCTCTCTGCACTCCCTCCCCCCATCCCCTATCTCCCCTCTTCCCTCTCCCTTCTACCGTACAGCAATTTAAAAAAATAGAATTTAGATTTGCGACATATTTTTGAGACATGCCTAAAAATTAAGGCAATAGCTGGGTTCGTGAAATATAAAACACGATCCTGTAGAAAAAATAGAAAATGATATTATAAAAAAATCAAAAAAAAGACAAAAGTAAATTGAAGAATCGTGGAATTCAATACTCTCACTAGTGGTTATATTTGTTAGTACAAGATGAGCCAATGAAAAGGGACGATTTCAAAAAACATTAAAAAAAGTATGTTTTGTAAATTTTATTGTGAAACAGTAATCTGCATGACAGGAAATATTGTTTATGCGCCAAATCACTTATTTAAAAAAAAAATGTCCGGAAGGTGTGTCTCACACATTATTGCAGCCTCGTTTTAAAGCTGCGCATAATATTGTGCAGCATTTCTAGCATTACTACGGCTACTTAGTAGTTACTTTGAAACAGGTTTGAGTTTGGTACCCCCAAAGGAAAAAGATAAGCGGGGAGCAGGAATAAGCAGGAATGCGCCATTCTTGCTCATAAGACGCCCGGGAAACGTTTATCTTAATAAACCCATTAACACTCGTGCTATGTGGGCACTAACTTATTGGGGGAAATCTTTATTTCTTTTTTGTG
>JAUTXW010004460.1:0-77626 GCA_030620095.1 Kuschelorhynchus macadamiae | reverse complement strand
ACAGGATATAATTAAAGCTACATAAAATTTTAGAATAAAGAAAGATTTATTTAGGCTGAGTAGATCGTATTTAATACTGATGGGAGCAAAAGTCCATGGGGGGAATTAGAAGGCGAGACAGGTTCAAAAAAATGGAAAGGAGATGTTTTGGGAGGAACAGAATTCTGCTAATCTATCCTTTGTTTTTGATTTATCTGAAATTGCCTAAGAAATTTGTCACAATCAATAAGAGATTTGGTCTAGTTTTTTAAGGAAGCTGAATATTTTAAGAGAGAGTACATTCACTGAGATTTTCCAGGGATGCGTATTTGTAATAGCCAGGACTAGGAATTTGAGGACAAAAAGTTACTACTCAAAGCCTGAGAGCTTTATTTTAATGGGATCTAGAATTTTTATATATAAAGATTTTATTGAGCTCTAAATGAAATCACCTTAATCTATTTATAATAATATTAATGGAGTTAAATCTTAGAAGTATATTCTGAGCCCCAAGTTATATTAGATTTTACAAATTAAATCTTCTGAGTGTTAGTTTTGAGAAAAGATAAATGATGAATCCAGTTTAGATATCCATAGGTTTTTGGGCACTTCGTAAAGTGAATGGTTTTGATCGGAAACGAGAGAAGTTGAAACCTGTTTCCACAGACCAATTATATAGCGTTTCAGACATAGTTGGAGTTGTCTTTCGCTTGTGCTAGTGTATGGACGAATGGTAAACTAGTAGTCATGTCATCTGCGAATAGTCTGTATGCTATCTAGAAGGGATACATTTATTTATTGAATTCATTACTAGAAAGAGGGTGGGGCTCCAAAATTGATCCTTGACGGATGTTGGTTAATATTTCGTATTCGTACGAAAATGAGCGGCTTGTGTGAAAATTTGGTATGAAAAAATGGAGGAGAATGTTATGTCTCCAAGTTATATCGTAAATGAAAATATCTATGGGGCAGGCTAAGAGATGTTTTTTATGAAAAGCTGATTGGATATCTATTTTTGAACCTACTAAATGACCTACGGTTGATCTATTACGACGGAAATATGGTAGTGACTTGGGATTAGCAGACCTTTTGACTCAAGAAACCATTTATTATCATTTCAAAGATTTTCCATAAATGATTTGTCATGGAGATTGGTCTGTAACTTTCCATTTGGTTCCTATGTTTGCCGTGTTTGTGGATGGGGATTAGAATGTCGTTTCACCAAGCATCAGGAAAGTTATTTTTTGCAAAAGATAATTATAAAAGTTTATTATATTTAATAGAATATGTTCGGGAAGGTCTGCTAACATGGGATTTAGTATGCCATCGGGGCCAGTTGCATATTTTTGCAATGAGTTCAGAGAATTTATAAGTTCTTTTAGGCTAAAAGGAATATTATAAGAAAGATTTTCAGATATACTGAAGTTTATTTGAATTTTTTCCTTGTTCTTTTTTGGTTTATGGTCATAAAAAAGGATGCAAAAGATTCACAAATAATTTTTTTGTCTGTAATCTAGTTATCATTAATTAGGAGGCCTGGAATGAATAGGAAAGATTTCATTTTACGAATGTTTTTCCGTATGTGATTGCTATGCGTAGAAAAGTTAATTGAAAAGGTAAATGCTTACCAAGATTGGATTTTTGCTAAGTTTATTATTCTTTCTGAAGCTGCTGAAGTTTTTTAAAGGTTATAAAGTTTTCGTGTGAAGCGTGTCTTTTAAATTGGTTTAGAGAATTTTTTCTAGCTTTTATTGCTGATTTACAATCAGTTGTCCACCAAGGACAATGATTTTGGGATAGCAACTAAGGCTGCTGTTAAAATTTCATGCTCAATATCTGATAAGTATTAGTTAAACTTACAACAACCTGATTGACTCTCCTAATATTTTGTCTAGATTAAATTTTCCCACGAATTAGCTGTCGCCACTACAATACTTTTTACCTATCTACTCCGAGAACAAATATCCTAAAGTACTCCCTACTTTTTCTTATGTGCGAAACCTGTAACCAGCAAATCAACATCGACTTCTTTAACACCTCGTTGTCAGTACTTTATAAAATTTTACCGGACTAAATAGCAACATCTCGTCATGAACTTATTTTTTTTTTTCTAGAAATTATTTATAGTTAAATACCTGTGCCTATTTTAACAAATAAATACATATTGTGTTAAATGCTAAACCCATCTTAAACGAAATAAATAACAGTCTAATTTATTTGATAAATCTCCAACAGAAATTCTGCATAGTCAGACTGTATAACGTTAAAAATTAAAACACTAAACTTGACCAATTCGTCCCGGGGATTCTTCGCCGTAATAGCCGAGCACGGTATCCCATCGACTGTCTTTTACAACTATGAGGCGCCAGTGTGGCCGAACCGTGGTCCGGGAGTCAATTCGTGAGTTAGGAACCTTGTCAAACGACGTTAGGAGTGTATTTCGCTTCTTCGTTTCGCAGCTCAATTGAGCCGACTCACTGAGCTCACCCAGTAAAGTGAGCCAGAGTCAGTGACGCGCATCACGAAAATGAGTTACATGTCCCATCTCTAGTTTAAAATACTTATTCTTTATTCTGACGTTTATTGATCAAATGTATCCATCAAGATCTACCTTAAAAGAAGCTATTGTCTTTAAAAACGACTAAAATCTGCGTTTTTTGGTTAAACTCGATTTTACCTAATTTCGGTACCTCCGACAAATAACATGTTATTACATATCTTTTAGCAAAAATATCGAGTTTTTGGTCTGGCTAATATGTTTTGTCCCAGGAAGTACCATTACGTCGTAACAAAGGCTTGAATTTGGACAAACAAATGTCATGCACACTGTATTTCAAAAATTTCTCAAATTCATCCTTAACTGAACGGACTGAAGTTTATGCCAGTCTCCAGAAGAAACATAGACCTTTTAATAATTAAATATATATTGTTGTCGTGTTAATATAATATACATATTATATTTAGATTTAGATTATCTTAGTTCAAAGAGTATTATTGCTTATTTTTTTCTACTATTGTCTGTAAAATGTAATAATTGTATACTTCGTGCCTTGTAAATGTTTTTTTTTTTCAAACCTGTAGGGCAGGTAAAATAAATAAATAAAATATTAATGTCAGACAAATCAGAGGTTGGAGATTTGATTATGGACTTGTACATTAACCAGTCGGCCTTTTTTTGTTCCATTTTGAGATATCGGTCTTAGAAAATAGGAAAGGGTTTAATGGTCCCAAAATTATAGGAAAGTGGTCTCTTCCGTGAGCGGCTTCTAAAACATCCCATTGAAAGTCTACGATATTTGGGGGCTAGCTAATGAAAAGTCAATATGAGAAAGAGAACCTGAGGATGAACTAATAAAAGTAGGAGAATTTTGGTTTAAAATTATTAGATTATTATTCATTAGGTTTTCTAATATTTTTCCGCTTGTTTTAGAGTAAGGTTATGTGCATTCATATCACCTAGAATTAAAAATGGGGAAGGCAATTTCAACCTGTAGGGCAGCTAAAAATAAATAAATAAAACATTAATGTTAGACAAATCAGAGGTTGCAGATTTAATTATGGACTTGTACATTAACCAGTCGGCCTTTTTTATGTTCCATTTTGAGATATCGGTCTCAGAAAATAGGAAAGGGTTTGATGGTCCCAAAATTATAGGAAAGTGGTCTCTTCCGTGAGTGTCTTCTAAAATATCCCATTGAAAGGCTACGATATTTGGGGGCTAGCTAATGAAAAACCAATATGAGAAAGAGAACCTGATGATGAACTAATAAAAGTAGGAGAATTTTGGTTTAAAATTATTAGATTATTATTCATTAGGTTTTCTAATATTTCTCCGCTTGTTTTAGAGTAAGGTTATGTGCATTCATATCACCAAGAATTAAAAATGGGGAAGGCAATTTGGATATGAGATTTGATCATTCCTGTTCGGGGTATGAAGAGGATGGAACGAGGTAGATACAACAAATGGTGGTAAGACGTTTGATAAAATTGATATAATACACAATTCGATGTTTTCATTTATATCTATAGTTTTATATTCAAGTGTTTCATGAATGTATATAGCTACTCCTCCGAAAGCGCTTCCTGTTTCGTTTCTTTTTAGACAATGGACGTTATAATGATTTATAGGAATAAAACTGTTTTCTTTAAAGTTAGTTTCTTGGATGCACATAATTGAAGGTTTATAAATTGATATAAGAATTTTAAAATCCTCCATCCTGGAAGACAGACCGTTTGCGTTCCATTGTATTATTGGTTTGAATTGGAAAAATTTATATGACTGAGTCTGTTATCTTATTCGAGAATCATCTACTATCATTTTGTTAATTCAACAAATACTTTCGGTCTTATTGACCCGCTTTGAATTAGAGGAAATAATTGTCGAAGTAGCTGGCTGACGGTCGAGTAGGGCCCGCTTCATCACCCCCTGGCACGACCGGAACTGGGTTTCCGATGCCCTGTTCAGTGTTTAAAATTTTTATGAGCTGAATTCATATTATTTCTTATTTTGGTTTGTTTGGTTACCTTCCATCGACAGTTTACTTTTACTGCAGCTGAGAGTTCTGTCTACCCTTTTAGTTTGTCCAGGTTCTTTCCCTAGGCGGATTGCTGTCGCTTCAGCTATTAGTTCCGTTCACCCACAGTCGAGACCGAGACCAAGCATTAAATAAAATTTAATGCCCCCGTGCGGGGGTTTTTTTTATTTTCGTATTTAAAGTATTTTATCTCTGCGAATAACGGAAATACAGTTCAAATAAATCTGGATCACCCTGTACAGTAAGGTTAAACTGAAGATATTTTAAATAACAGTACTTAAAACAATCTAATAAAAATATATTTTGTGAACGGGAATAATTTTTGATTTTTTCTAAACAATGATTTCTGATAAAAGATTAAAAAAACAACAAATTAAAATTAAATTTTAAAGTTGTGTGCGTGCCAGCCAAGGCATCAGCTTAACACTCACAATATTTGTAAAAAAAACCTTTATTTTTCATCGCCATGAATACACATAGAAAAAACAAATAGAAAAAATCAAAATCAATGAAAAAATGAGAATTTTAACATATTTTCATGTTTTGCGTAATCGTTTTTACTACTACGTGTAATATGTAAAATGTTACGGTACTGGAGATAACGCCTTGTGTAAAAAATACCGATATTTATTACTTTTAGTTATTAACTGTCACGAAAAAATTAAAGAGTAAATACTGAAGGGTAGCAACACCACAGCCTACTACAGCTAAATTACTCTCTTATGGGAACTTTGATTTAAAAAAGTCAAATTAAATTCATATGTACTTGCCGGACATTAGAGTGGTGAAGCATCGAACAGGCAACAATGGGTTTAGCGGCAGGAACTATATTAGAGATTTTGAAATCCAGTGTGTTCCCGGATTAATCCACTCCACAAATTAAAATAAAACTTTTTTGTACTATAAACACCTTATGTGCTAAAGTGCACCCTTTCCAAGTTACATCTCTTTTGAAGGTTTTGAAAAAAACTAATTTTATTAATTACCCGATAACGATCAGTCAGAATTAAACCAAATTTTTTAGGCTGATGTTTTTAAATATGTTGTATTTAACAGTGAAACAGGAAAAAATCGAAAAAGATAAGGGGTAGTTTAACAGGGTGTAGCTGGTTTCTAAGTAGTTGCCAAAGGGAAAACGAATTGGGACATAAGGCTAGAATAAGAAAGTACTGCTAATATTACGTTATTTTTGTCTTTTTCGTTTTCGTAGAAGAATGTCGTTTTTGAAAAAATACACTTGAATCGTTTAGTCCTCGAGTTTTGTACTGGCATCAAAATTAGGCTAATTAAATATATTTTTTATTTACGCAAATTAAAAATTTTATGTAAAAATATGAAAAGATAATATAAAAAAACGAGGTTAAAAAGTACTGGTACAAGAAAAAAATCAATATATGTTGCTCCTAGATTATTAGGAAACTATGAGTATTAATCTAAATGAGTGGTATCTACGATGAAGGTTTTCAAAATGCTTTGTAACATTCTGCTTTTGAAAGTTTTCTATTTTTTTTTATATATATTTTTTTATAATATATTATATTGGCATCAATATTTAAGCTAAACTTGTAGAAAATAAAGAGAAAGAGCGATAAATACTATTTAATATTTCGTCATTGCACCGTTGCTGTCGATGACAGTTTGTACATGACGTGGCATGCTTAACACTAAATTTCCTTTTAGCTTCTGAAGTTCTTTCATTTCATCCTCAAATGTCTTCAGTCGGACTTGTTCTTGGTTTCTCGGTCTAAAATCAAGCATACATACATTTTTCACTTGACAAGGCGGACTTTCTAACACGAGATGGGTTCGGAAATTTGCAAATATCTCCTCAAATGTTTTGAGAGACAGCAAAAGTGGACACAAGTTGAAAAGTAGAATAAATCTCACAGATTAAGCTCTCATTTTGTAAAGTTCTAGAAAGTATTTGATGCTTAATTTTGCATACCATATGAACTTAATTATAATAATACATAAATAACACTGGCCGACAAGATTTTTCTAATACAGGCCAGATCATTGTTTTCACAATGGAAATACCCTCCCAATAATAAAAAAAAATATTCGGAAAGCCCTAATACGTACCATTTTTTAATAGCCTAATTAGAACCTTTTATATTGACAGGTAAACAATTTTATTGTACGGCCGCTAAAATGGATCCATTTTACAACGTAAAAATTACCCAAACTGGGTTGTTTACAACATTAGACATAAAATAAACGTTAAAGTGGTTCTCTGTGTATCGATAAGCAAGTGTATGTGAAGACGAGAATGTCGAGTCAAACGCGCCGAAGTTGCAAAATTTCTCCTGACAAATTTTGTTATATTTGTGGAGAATTTCTGGTGAAATCGCAAGCCAGACCATTTTCCGAAAATGTAAAAAAAGCCTACTTTAAATATTTTGCTGTGTTAATTGCGGTTCAAGATAAGCGGTGAGCCCCCCATGTGTGCTGTGTTAGTTGTAGTGTATCATTGGTTCAGTGGATAAAGGGAAAGAGAAAAGGTATGCCTTTTGCAGATCCAATGGTATGGCGAGAACCCAAAAATCATTCTGACGATTGTTATTTTTGCCTGACAAAGACTGAAGGTTATTCCAAAAAGGTAAAGCACAATATAGAATATCCAAATTTGCAATCTGCCATACGACCTGTTCCTCATAATGAAAATTTGCCAGTGCCGATTCCGGCTTTAAATTGGCAAGCTATGGATTTGGGGGATAATGGAGATAACGCATCATCAGGCAACCACTTTTACCACAGGTCCCAGTTCCGGCGAGCCACATTTGACTGTTCAAAGTGGATTAAATGATTTAGTACGTGATTTGTGGTTATCCAAGCAACAATCAGAGCTTCTGGGTTCGCGTCTTAAGGAGTGGTACCTATTGGCCAAAGAAACAAAAATTACGAATTTCAGAAAAAGACATGCTGTGTTTTCTGAATTCTACAGTATGGAAAATTCGTTGTGCGCGTGTACTGATATAGACAGTTTAATGCAAGAACTTGATATTGAACATTCTCCCCGTGAGTGGCGCTTATTCATAGACTCATCTAAATATAGCTTAAAAGCTGTGTTATTTAATAATGGAAATTTAAAACCCTCTATACCAGTTGTCCATTCAGTTGCAATGAAAGAAAATTATGAAAATATACGCACGATTTTAGATAAAATAAACTGCAATAGGTATAAATGGCAGATATGTGGTGACTTGAAAGTTATAGCGATTTTAGTGAGACTTCAGGGGGGATTTACAAAATAGTGCTGTTTTCTTTGTTTATAGGACAATCGCGCAGCATTATGTAACAAAAATTTGGCCAGAAAGAAGCGAATTTCAACCCGGATCTCAAAATGTTAAATTTATACCTCTTGTTGATCCCAAAAATGTCCTTTTGCCTCCTCTTCACATTAAACTTGGGCTGATGAAAAACTTTGTGAAGGCTTTGAATAAAGATGGTGATGGATTTAAATACCTAAGTCAAGTCTTTCCCCAGTTAAATGATGCCAAACTAAAAGAAGGCATTTTTATTGGACCACAAATCAGAAAATTACTGGACGATGTCAATTTTACGGAAAAGCTTACCAGGCAGAAACTCAGAGCATGGAATTCATTTGTTAATGTAGTAAGAGGATTTTTAGGCAACAATATGGATGAAAATTATGAACAATTAGTTAATGAACTCTTAGATGCCTATAAAGCGCTTGGTGCCAGAATGTCATTAAAAACTCAATTCCTCCATTCCCATCTGTCATTTTTTCCTAAAAATTTGGGAGCTGTTAGTGACGAGCAGGGTGAAAGGTTTCACCAAGATATCAGAACAATGGAAATTCGATACCAGGCGATAAAGCAACTCGGTTCATTTCCGATTGTAGTTTTAATTATTTATGCAATAATTGCTTAGTATATGAAATAAAGTGTCGCTAATTTTGGCACTTTCTAAAATTATTGTGGGCTTTTACGATTATTCTGAGTCATTATCAGACACCATTAAGGATATCATGTTTTACACACGGGGAGGAATAGTATTAAATAGAGATTTTATTTATACTGGACGGGTAAGAAATAAAATATTTTGATCAAAGGTCACAAAGCTTCTGCGTTATAGAGGGAAAGTATCGACAACAGTTTATAATTCATTAATAATTCTGTATTGAGAGATGTTAAATATTTTCCTCGTGGAAATTTATACGATTTAAAATATAAATATGGGATTTGACGACTGTACCAAAAAAATGTTCAGCTGTCAAAAGTTTCTTCTATTGAAACTTTCAAACGGTTTAAATTTAAGGTTCTAGTGAAATTTTTAAGGGCTTTAAAATATCGAAGAATAGAAAGGATTATTGATGACTTTTTTGAAAATTCAAATTTGACAGCCATCAATATTGATTCTAGTATAACTTTTAAACAAATGAAAATATCGATTTGGGGTTTTCGTTGCTAGATACTATGATCTCCGATAATTTAAATGAAAAAAATCTAATTTAATAGCTGTACAAAATAATTTTAATTATGAATGTTTAGGATATCGATTTGGGATTTTATGTGATAAAATCTTTGATGTTTTCGATTAAAAAAAAACTTTTGACAGATGATGAGCACGGGATAACATATCTGTAATATTTTATAAATTTAAAAGTGACAACTGTGAAAATTGAAACTTTGGAATGGATCAATGGCAACATATTATGGTTCTGGGGCCTTAAATAAACTGATTATAATTTAGATTCTATCGGCAATTGTTTCCATCCTGCTCGATTGGGGGCGGGACATCTATGTCACTTGTTGCCTTTAATTCATGATTAATTTCAACTATATATATAGATATATGATTTCACTACTCACCCAAAATTACTGACAAGGTTTAACTCCCAAGTACGTTTTATAAACAAGCCGCTTCCACAGGACCATAACTGACTTTATTGACTAATATGCTAAAAAATCAAATCATTTTTTGTAAGACCCAAGAAAGAAAGATTGTCCTTTTGATTATTTCAGAGACAATAAAATTCTAGAGGACATGCGGACAAGCGTTTTGACTATACAAAGTTTATTATTGTATAAGATCAATACATTACACGTGTATAGGATTCGAGTATAATCGCCTGCACTACACCCGCAAAAGCGTACTATTTTATTTTCTCACATTTAGACAATAATTACCTAAAAATCTGGTAGCTTTCATCAACTCTGTCACGTTTCTATTAGCGTGATAATCACCGTATAGAGCGAAACTAACCGCCCTTGAGTAATTATTCGAACGGCCTAGTAAATTAGGAATACTTACCTCAGAATTTATCTCTTTGGAAGAGTCAGACGATTTGTGCTGCTGTTCCGAGGGCCCAGGACTGCTCAGATTGGACCGAGATGCCGGTTGGCTATCTTCGTCGTTGGTTTTTGAAGTGTCATTATCTGAGGCATTGTCATTTTCACCTCCACTTTCAGAACCTGATCCTGAACTTGATGAGCCAGATCCACTAAAATTGACCGCTTACTTAGAATGTGCATGGTTTTCATTAACATTTTGAAACCCTACCGACAACTTTAAATATAGGAAAAACTGTAAGTAGAAAAGCTGTAGGATTTTTCTTTTATTACCTTTTAAGAATATTAAGAACTTAAGAAAGTTTACTAAAACGTAGAACTATAGGCCACAACTTAAAATGTTTTAAATAGAACATCCTACGTATTAATGTTTCTTTAAATGGTTCTTTTCGAGCCAAGTATAAATGTACTAGGTTGGATACGTTTATCTCTAAGGGAACCGAGGATATTGAATAAAAGGACATTTTAAAATTATATTTCATATTCGTAAAAGTCAATACAAGCAATATCCTACAATTTTTTTATTTAAAGCTTTTATGCATCTCCTGTAGGTACCAAAATATAAACGAAAACCATAAAATGTGATAAAACGTTGATGGGTTGTTAGTTGGAAATACCTGATAGAGACCGAGTTTGTGCCTACTAGAGGAGAAATACCTGGTAGAGACCGAGTGTGTCGCTACTCGGGAGGGTAGAGGAGGAAATTCCCCCCTCTCCCCCCCGGCCGCAAAGATGCCAAAAACTTACCTATGCTTATGCATTTATTATGATTAAAACTGTGTATAGAGGCATTCAATTAGGCACAACAAAATATAAAGACTTTTGTAGCGACGTCACTGGTTTGTGCAATTACATGATACCTGAAGATGCCTCGTGTAGTACAAAGATAAAAGTCGCAAAGGAATTTAGATCTGCTTAAACCTGCAGTTTTATGTTTAAACTGCAACTAATACAACAGTTTTATGTTTAAACTGCAACTAATACAAGTTCTTCTAGGGCCTGTCATAACTGAATTTGGTACATTCATATCTGGCAATCGAATCTAAGCAAATTTTATGTACACTACTGGCATATTGGTGGCGGCGAACACGTCTGGAACGGAGAAAAGAAAATTGTTTGTGATAGGAAAATCTGCCAAATCTAGATAGTTCAAAAACAAAAGTCTATCGGTAAAAAACAGAGTAAATAATACAGCTTGGATGACATCAAACAGTTTCAGAGCTAAGTTACGTGAATGGGATGAAGAACTGAAATCGAAAAACAGGAATTTTTACTTCCAGTTGACAATTGTCTAGCACATCCCGATGTTGGAATAGAACAAATAAAATTGATTTGAATGCCCTCAAATACAAATTCAAAGCTCCAGCGAATGGATCAAATAGTAATACATTCTTTAAAATATCATTACAGGAAAATTCTTATAAAAATGCATTTGATGAAAATTAAAGTTTTTTTCGTAATTTCATCGATCTCTTAGACGCCACCAAATGTTGCCAATTGCTTTAAGTATGGTGGATTTTTAAGAAAGGAAACTGAATATAACTTAGGTGACGATCTTCTACTTAACTAATGGTTGGGAAAAAAACAACTAGAGCCTGACTCGAACCACGAGTATTAATCCGACGAAAATGTGCAAAATTTAGTGGAAGAACAAGTTAACGTGGTAGACTCCGTAACTTCAAATATTGCTTTAAGAGATACCGAGAACGAAGAAGTGCTTGGTGAAACCGATTCTGCTAAAAACAAGGCTGTTTAGCTTCCAATCATTCCTGGAGTGGCAAAAAACTGTCGGAGACTCGTAGTTTTTTATAATCACGCCAAGTTCCTAATGATATTTGGGCATCTTTTTGTGAACTTGAAAACTATATTGACAACGCTTATTTTTCTAGCGGCAACGTACAAGCAAAAGTTACAGATTTTATAAAATAGATTTAGGCAGTGTTTTTCTTAGTTGCACTTGGTTAATTGTAAGATATGCACATACGTATTCATATGGCTCTAAATACTTTTGTTTTGTTTTTTAAGTTTAAGAAATATAATGTTTTTAGTTTTTATACCTTCTGTTCCGATAAAATAATTGAACAAAAAATATATGTATATTATTTACTGGATACAACGAACTTCGGATATAACGAACCATCTTTAGTGCATTTTTCAAGTTCGCTATATTCGGACATCACTGTATAAAATTACCTCTACCGTTTATTGAAGCTTTTTTCCTCCAATCAACGCTTTTATATTCTAAACTGTGGTCTTAAAGTCTGGGACAACTGTAAAGGTACCCAAAACGTCTGGAAAACTAGATATGTTCTCACACCAAATAAGAATCGTCTAAAGATATGTTTCAGTAACGTTTCTCTGGTACCTTTATATTGGACTTAGAACTGAAGACCACAGCTTAGAATTTAAAGGTAATTTTATATAATTTTCTTATTGTGTGCGTAATAAGTAATACCGATAATAATTTTCTTCTCCGCCACTATAACTTCATAATTATTTAATGACAGCTTAATGTCTTTTGGATTACAACCGCATAAAACTGTGGATATCGATCAAACATTTTTATTGGGCGCGATTTCGTTCTATCATACTGGTTTCCTACCAATATTTTACCAGTTTCTTTCTACCTATGTCACACTTGACTTTTGGGCATAATTTAAAATAAATTCAATAAGTAGTTTTAACATTGGCACATACCGCCATTTTGTTACTTCAATAAGTAGTTTTAACATTGACACATACCGCCATTTTGTTACGTCATGTTGTATTCGTACAAGTTTATCCCATTTCACACCTAATTTTTCCGCAAAATCAATTGAACAAGATTTTTTTGGTTGATTTTTTAAAAAAAATTATTTGGCCGCCATTTTGTTCGGCCATCTCGAATTAGTACCACAATTTTACTAGTTGATCCCTAGACCAGAATTAGTTATGACACACAATTTGAAATCAATCCATTAAGCAGTTTTTTCAGGCTGAATTTTAAAATTTTTATTAAGCCACTAATAAAAATAATGCTGCCCCTTTGACTTTACACAATTATTGTAAAAACAATGACCGTTCATATTATCGTTATTGTTAATTGCAGAAATAAAAGAGCCCACCTGTCGTTTGCAGAAGATATTTTAATCGCAAACACAACACAATGCCTATAAATATAAATCCGATCTTATTATTTAAGAAAAACATTGTGGGGTTACCCCACAAGATATAAGAACTAATGTTAATAGCAATAATCAAAATTAGCTCAATACCTATAAAGATACCCGAAGAATGAGACAGAAAAATATAAGGTTTGCGGATGTTTCAGAGGAAAGTCTACCCCCGTCGTCAGGGCAAATTTCGACAGAATTTATTAAATGTCAATTTAAGGTGTTTTGTTTATTGTTAAAATAAGCTAAAAAATTATATGTATCTACAGTACATCAGTTTAATTTACTGTATTTTGAGGTGACCTTTTTTTACTTCAGTATTTAGCAAATTATACCATGTGTTATTAATATTAACAAAACAAAATGCTACACAATTAACAATATTAAAGCACTTTCTTTAATTTTAGGTTTTTTTGGAACATGATTCTTCTGCTAGAATACTAGAAGCATTCCAATTAATTCTATGATTGTTGCCTACTGCGTGTTAATACTTACCTTAAATCGACGTAAACGTAAATTGCGTTGTTTCCTTTAAAGTTTAATTTACTGTATTTTTACATACAGGGTGGTGCATTTTTCCTGTAGATTATCTTCTATATATTTAAAACACTAAGCCAGATTTTTCAGCAAGATCGTGAGAGAGTTGTACTGCACCAATTTACGTGATTTTTTTTAAATGATTGTCTAGTTACCGAGACCTTTCAATACTACTTTTTATATTGTTTTATTGCATATTTTTTTCTATCAAAACAAATGTTTTTCTTAAATAACATTTCTGGACCATGTGGTGAATGCGCCCCATATTCTTATAATTCCACTGGAAGCACATGATTATGACAGTACGTTAAAAGACGAGTTCAATGATATACAGGGTGTTAATAAATATCACGTAGATACGAATGGGGTTAATTTTCTGGCTTATTTAAGGTTTCAAAGATGAAATTTTGTTTTCGATTTTTTTACATAAAATGTTTGCACCAAATTGGATAACCGGGGGTTTTCTGAGATGAAAATTTATAATTTGGTATTTATTTTACTTGAGCAAAAAAAGCATGACTATATTTACAGTCTAATACTAAAATTTCAAAACTGAAAAAGTTACTACGTTGCCATATTTCGCGTATGGTAAGATTTCAAATAGTAGGATAATACTAAACCATTATCTTAATAAAATTTATTGACTTGAATTTGTTTATGGTCTTAACTAGCAGCGTTTCAAAACATTTTAAACTTTTCGTACATTAATTCAGATGTTCTCCCGGATACTTCGCCTAACACTGGCTTCATAGAAAGCCATATTAAATATGTTTTTAGATTAAAAATTTATTACATGTTGCTTTCTACAGATAATAATCATATTACAATACAAAAACCTAAAATATTTAAATAAAGTAACAAAAGAATAAACTGAATATTTGCAAGTTTTGTACGTGTCTGAGCAGTACATGACCGTAATTTTCCATAACTTTTTTATCGTTCTCGCTATAGAAGCAATTTAACTAACTGAATTTCTTCAGTTCTGTTTTGTTGAAGATTCCGGCACCTATTTTTATACACTTAATCTTTTAAAGTTCATAAAAAACAATTCAAGGCGATAAGACCGGGGCTCTTCGCAGCCCAAAGAATTCTACAAACTTGTTTCATATAAATTCATTTATTTCATCGCCATTTTGGCTTGAAGCACCATCCAGTCGAAAAATTAAAACATTATTCACTTCTCCATCACCAAGTTATAGTTTATGGATTATTTTTACGGAAAATTTAAAAATATAAGATGTATAAAAACAGATGCTAAAATATTAAGCAACTTAAGCAGCAAAATAAGTAGAGAAAGTAAGTTAATCAGAGCCGTTCTCTAGCAAAAGCAATAAAAAAACTTGTGAAGTTTACACTACGTGTATTGCTTAAAACGTTTACTTTTGTTACCCGATTTAAAAATTTCAACTTTTTTTTATATTATCCACGCTTTTTGTTTTATATGTCTCAACACTTACCTAAAAATCGACGACTAAAAACAAAAAAAACGATCTTCACTTTTTGTTGATTGTTTAGTATATACGTATTTCATTTTTTTAGCCTCCCCTCTTGACATCACCCTAGATCCGCCATTTACTGATTCTAGGTAACAACTATTTTGTTAAGGTGAGAAAACCAAAAGGGCGAATATATTATTACCTTTAATAACTACTAGTGCGTAAATATTTATATATTTTTTAATTACACCATTTGAAAGCTTTGTTATAAAAAAATAAGTTACATGCTGAAGATGATCTTCAATGTAGAGATTGTATTATATAACAAATTACATCGAAGGACCTTATGGATAAGAGAACAATTAATTACTTTAGAAAGACTTCCTGGATCCGGTCTCATGACCAACTTCCGTCAATCACCATTTCACCAGTTAACTTCTTCAGTGAACTGTATAACTGTAGGCTTGATTAGTTCTCGCCGGTGGACCTATTAACATTTAGGATGCATGCAAGCAATATCCAGTGCGAGCGAGATTGAGTGTAGAGGGCGACGCTCGACTCGTTTGTCAGAATTACTGTCGAACACTGGTTCTTGTTCATACCTTCTCCAGTAAAAAATGCATGAAATATTTGACCTTTGAAACGTCGAATATACAGGGTCTTGCAACTCAACTCCCGTCTTCTATTGTACCTAGACCATTTATTTTAGAAAAATTATTTAAATGCCACTGTATACTGTTGATTAGAGAGCACATTTTAAAAATATCTTGGATTATACAAGGTGTTCCAAAAATAGTGGCGCATGGAAGTTGCATTTTTTAAATGGAACCCCCTGCATTTTTTTATATTTTTGAACCCCCCTTTGCCTAGTCTATACATTTCTAGAATATTATCAATTTTTTTAGTTTCGAACCACCCACTTTTAAAATTTTGATATAAAATAGATTAAACATCTTAAAAACTAAGGTAAGCCAGTAGCTTACTGTAAAAGGTTTATAGTTATTGTCATATGAGTATTGTAACTTTAGTTGTTAGGTGTGTAAAATTTCATGTCAAACTTTGCAAAATTAAAAATTAACATCCCATATTTTTTAATATTATAAACAAGTATAGCATATCTAAAGTCGATTGAGACAACATAAAAAATAAAAATATCCGTCAACAGGCGGCGATTTCTTTGTGAAGCATAGGCGGCGTGATAGAAATTTAAACTTACTTTTGTAAACCGTTAAACTGAATAAAAATAAATTTATTTGATATACGTGTGTAGTAAAAATAAAAATAAAAAGTCTCAATTTACTTTAGATACACTTTACCTAAGAATTGCTTAAATTAATATTTTAATTAGAACATATGTTCGATATGGCTTCCATTCTCTTGAAGGCACAATCGAAGGCGAGTACGAAATGATCTTCCTACTCCTCTTAATACTTCGGGCGTAATAGTTTGAAATGCGGTTCTAATCCATCCTGCATATTTTCTGTTCGTTGTAAACAATTTCCTTAACGTAGCCCCGTAGAAAAAATCTAATTTTGTTAAATCAGGCAATCGGGGCGGCTACGCACTTGCTCCCCCCCCTCTTCCAATCCACCGATTCGGAAAAATATTATTTAAATGATCCCTAACTGCTAATGAAAAATGTGCTGGAGCACTATCTTGTTACAGCCACATTGTATTTCTTAAATTTAGTGGTAAATTTTTGCACAAATTTAGCAAGTGTTTTCATTAAAAAAATTGGGACCAATAACCTGTTCACTAATAAGTCCCCCCACACATAAAAACTCTAGGATTATGGTCGGCGTAGTAATGGTAGTTTATGATGATTTACATATCCATTCTTGTGAAATGTGGCCTCATCATAAAATAAAACTTTATCAAAAAAATCAAAACCTTTCCTAATTTTAGCTTGTGCCCAATTACAAAAGTCAACACGTTTCTCAAAATCTGCCGGAGACAGTTCTTAATGCAACTGAATATGACATGCATGAAACTTATTGTCCTTTAAAAGTCGCTGAAGAGTTCACTTACACCTACGAAATCGCCGACTGCTTTTTGACTAACACAACGATTCTCCATTACAGCTAGTAACACAGATAATTCATTTTCTTCCGTCCGAGCAGGCCTATCTCTAACTAATTTTGTGTAGTTTACATTTCCCGTTTGTACAAACCTCTATAATAAGTTTGCCATGATCCTTCTGTCTGGATGTGGTCGTTCTGGATAACGTCGCTCGTAAATCCTGCTTGCCAAGCGTTTCTATCTGATTCACAAAATCGAAAATCATATCAATCATTTATCATTTGGTGTACTCCATGACCACAGAAGTTCTAATAAAACTTGTAAACAGTGACACAAATGAACGATAAATAAAATACGAACAAGGTAAAAACTACTATAGGTATAAAAATCCGATATTACAATTTGTAAAACTTAAAAAATTAATAAATAAATGCTGATCTGACATGGGTTTAGATGTTTGACAGTTTATAGACAACTAGTTTTTCATGGCCGACTTAAATTCTAGTAATAATTTGAGCAACACTTGTCAATTACTATAAAACAAAATTATCACAATTCACACAAGCAATCGTAATTATCAAAAACTCTTGTCAGTAATTTAAATTTTAAGAAGTAAACATAATTACGAAAAGTGTTAGGATTCTAGATTTTCTCCCATGGCTAGAACTACGCTGATTTCTTTATTATTAACAAATGCGTAGGTGATTATTTAAGAATATTAATAGTGAAAATCCTTTATAAATCGAAACCTCAAAAAAAAAAGTGAAAAGCATTTTCAAAACAGTGAAGTTACTCAATTTACCATACTGAAAAACAAAGTATAACATTAGTTTTTAACAATAATTCAAAAACCTTTAGGAATTTTGAGGTAAGTATAATAACAAGAAATGTTAATGTTAAAAGAAGTATCTATTAATTCCGCACCCAACAGCAAAAAAAAAATAGGATGTTCCATTTGAAAAAACGGAGAAAAATAATTCTTAATTTTGCAAAGTTTGACATGAAATTTTACACACCATGTATAAAGTTATAAATACTCATAGCGCAATAACTATAAACCTTTTACGGTGAGCTACTGGCCTACCTTAGTTTTTAAACAAAAGGATGCCTATTAATATTTAGTTCTTCTTGTTACAATAGACGCACGCAGCTATTGTTACTGCACGCAGCTGCTGTTACTGTCCGCGCATTTCACTTTCTGGACCGAAAATTTTTGAAATTTTTGTTGTTTAAGTTTAGTTTCGAAGTGCTCCAGCTCGGTGACGGTATGTTGGGGAAATATGCTTTCTAAGGAGTCGATCGTCCAAGATAAATAGGCGCTTCTTTTGGTAAACAAAACGCGAATTTAGTGAGGCTTATATTAATGAGGCAGTGGCGTCGGAAATGAGCACTTTTCGAATCCCCGATGATGTCGCTATGGTTAATTTTTCGAGGAGGGGCATTTTTTTTCGGATTTCTCGTCCGTTGAAGGCATTTTGCGAAGTCGAAACCCTTATTATTTATAGGACTCCAAATCTCCCCGTAGGGATTGAAAAACCGCATCGCTAAAATTACACTTCGGTTTATACAGGGCGAGCCATTTAAAAATAAAATTGCAATTTTGTTCTCATATGTTTCCCTATGGTTTTACGTTTCGCCCTGAAGCATATGAACGGTTGATCCTAAGCGAGTCAAGTAAATAGACAAAGAAACATCTTTATTTCTTCTATAGACTGGTATAAAAATCAGCTCGATCATTGTTAGATGTGAATTTTGAGAAATTTTTGAATTGTAGCGTGCACGAATTCTGTTGGCCATTCTTTGGCCCTTCGTAAAGTCGTATCGCTACCTCCTTGGATAAAAACGATTAAATATATCAAAAATTCCGTCTTTATCAACAAAACATAGATTTACAATTTTTTTTATCCGAAGTCGCAAAATTGGGTAAAATTGATTTTCTAATAAAAATGCACAAAATTCCCATTTGATAGAAAACTGAGACTTTGAAGGTGGCCTGGCACTTTTGACGGACGTGTCAGAATAAACAGTTTGACGAGAACGCGAGGTTTTTAACTCGAAGTATTTAATGCCGAATTTTGCATACGAAATGAAGATAGATATATTACAAAATAATAAATACATGTATGGTTTGAAGATTTAAAGGTGTGTCTTAGAAGTAGTTTTATGCTTATTTTTTGCTTTATATGCGGTATTTAAAGTTGCTTACTTTAGGACATGTGATTTCGTGTTATAAATTAATATGAGGGGTTGTAAAGCATAGATATTTGGTCCCGAGTACTGGAATCTTAGAAGTAGTTTTATGCTTATTTTTTGCTTTATATGCGGTATTTAAAGTCTTTAGGACATGTGATTTCGTGTTATAAATTAATATAGGGAGTTGTAAAGCACAGATATTTGGTCTCGAGTACTGGAATCTTAGAAGTAGTTTTATGCTTATTTTTTGCTTTATATGCGGTATTTAAAGTTGCTTACTTTAAGACGTGTTATAAATTAATACACGGGGTTATAAAGCAAAGATATTTGGTCCGGAGTACTGGAATTTTCCAGTAATCTGATGCAACAGCATCTTTAATTTAATTATTTACATTAAGTACTGGGTATATCTAAAACTATTGCCGGCTGTTATGCCTATACTAAGCTATCATCATCATCAGTGACAATTAAGGGTTTCAGATGTTTTACATAGGGTGTATGATAGCAATTAATATTGATTTTATTTGTACTAGGAGGAGCAGAAACTAAATATTTTGATCAGAGCTTATGTGTTACACATGGATAATACGTACAGAGAGGCTCTTAGTTGTTTAAAACATTCTGAATTAAGAGCTGCAAAATTTCTTTGTGTACATTTTGAGTGGTTAAAATAGATTTTAAATTCGCTATTAAGATCATTAACCTATCATACTTTTACTTTCCCATATAACAGCCCATATAAAAATTCATATTTTGGGAATGCATTATACAGCGTGTAACATAAGTAAGAACACCCTATATTATACTACCTTTTTAAAAATCTGCCTAAAATTCTCAATACTTTTTATTGAGAGCATTTTTTATGAAAGTCAGCAGTTTTTGCGAAAATAAGGGTCTAATATCCATAATGTAATGTCTTACCTTTTATTAAAATACCTGCACACAAAAGGTTACCTGGTATGTTTGACAATGTAAGTTTTGTTGATTTACAAAAATGGATCGTTTAACTCAAACACAAACAATTGAAATTTTAATTATACTGGGTTATGGTGATAGAATGCGAAACCTGCAAGATGTTTGTAACATTTTAATGACAAAAATCCAGTAACTAAATCTACCGTAAGTAAAATTAACACAAAAATTCGTGAAACTGGAAAGGCAAAAGATGCTGTACATTTTATCTTGTTTTAGAGGGCGTTATTAAAAAAGGACCGCCATAATCGACTCGACAATTGAAAGGGTCTAACCTTGAAACACCTAATGCCACTTGTTCAAGTAGTGTCTAACAGCTCGACGAGCAGAATATACAAAAATGTTGATACAAAACGATTTGTGGACCTGGAAGGACATCTTCAATTAAAAGCTATGTCAAGCTATGATTCCTAGGTAAGAAAGCTGGATGCTTTTGGTCGTAACTTAAACCAGAAAACATTAATTTACCGCCCACCCTAAGAATACGCTGTGAGTCAGTAAATGGATATTAGGTTTTAGTGAACCTCAAACAAAAAGCCACTATCCTTTTAATTTTGGATATATTTGAATACCTTTCCAAAAGTGTGTCAGTAAAGTCAAGAGACAAAAATGTTGCTAATGAGTTTCCTTTCGTTCCTCTTTACAAGAATTAATAGGACCACTAAAAGAAAATACCGATTTTGGCCACTGGGCATCAGAAGCTGAAGCCAAGCAGGCTCCGACCAACATAATGAGAACTAAGACAACTGAAGAGGCAAAACACCCCGACTAGTACAAGACGAAGGAGGAATTATGTCTTGAATTAGACTGACCCGATTTCGCACAAGTCTTCCACCTATGTGGCGATAACTTAATCCAGAGTAAAGCTACTGTTGAATTAGACCATGCAAAAACTTTATTTATACACAGTTTGTCTTAGAATGTGGAAAAAATTTAGTTTATCAAGTTAAAGAGAAGTAAAGCAGCGCATAACTCCCGCCGCGGCAACGAAATCCTTTTCAAGGATACTACTTTCGACTTACCACATAGTACAGACATCTTTATACTATATCGAGGAAGACTTCTCAAATAAACAACAGCAAATTCCTTTTCAGAACAGTCAGCAAAACTATTGAGCTTTATCAACCTTAGAATCCAAAAGGTTAGCCCAACGCTGATTTTGAATTTGAGAAATATACGTAAGTTCTCATTTATATTGAACCCACTTTTCTAGTGTAGACGGTATAATTTCATCATCCCAGCCATGTCCCAAACTCCAAAAATGATGAATCATATATTTTGCAAAGAAAGTCAGGCCCAAAGGGATCAAAAATTCAAGCAAGTTCAGAAACAATGGTACGTTTTGTACATCGTTATTTAAAACATCAACTAAGTACGAGGAACAATCAGAAGCGAGGTTCCAACGTATGCCAAGAAATTTAAGAGAAATATATTCACGTGAATCAAAATTTAAAATGTGCTGACGATTAGGGTTGGGCCAGTAGAAAACTTGTTTTATACGTGTGTAGAAAAATCGATGTCTCCTACCAAAATAAAAAAGTTCGAGCATCAAGTTTATAAATAGCTTTTTTTTTCATATTTTTGTATTATTTTATAAATTTTGTATTTTATTCTGAGTATTGTAGAATTATGCTTTTTGAAAATGTAAAAATAAGTATTTATGTTATTTAAATGTGAAAAAATGTGAAAAAATAGCTTTGCCATGAATTAAAAGTATAACAATAAATATTTATAAAATATGATGACTATGGACTTGATATTCTTGAAAACAATTTTTAGATAAATTTAAATTTTAAACTAAAACTGTCAACATTTATGCAGTATTGTGAATCTTTTTCGAACACATTTTGTTTGGAGCTGCAGGTTTATTTTTATTCATAACTGGTAAAACTTTACTCTTTTTTTACTGGCATTTTTATTTAATTTATTTTTAACTAGTTATGAACTTGTTTTTATCATCACTAGTTAGATTTGTCGTTTTGAATTTCTGTCTGAACTGGATATTTTTTTATTTTATGAACATGTAAGATTAAAAGTAACATAACCTTTAACCCTAAAAACTTTGACAGTTTTTGACAGATGGAGGTTTTCTACACATAACGGTACATACCCCGCCAGACTCCGACGCTGCCACAGTTGTTTTTTTGAAATTCGTGTTTTTTTGTGTACGTCGGGGAAATATGCTTGTATGGGGTCGATTGAACGGGATAAATAGGCGCATCTTTTGCTAAAAACGCGATTTCGTTGGGGCTTATAATAGGCCGACAGTGGCGTTCGATAATGGCACTCTTTTAGAAACCATGATGAATCAAAATGGAAGTCGCTATGATTAATTTTTCGGGGTGGGGCATTTTTTTCGGATACCTCGTCCAAAAATCTCGGAAAAGTTCGTTAACCGGCAATATTGGAGCACAGGATATCACCTAAAAAAATAAAAAAGGGGTACTTTTGAAGGCATTTTGAGGAGTGGAAATCCTGAGTGGAATCCTGACTACTCTGTCAAGGTAAAGAGGATTCGATGGAAAATATAAATTAGATTTAGAATCAATATAGGATGCCTATATCTCAAATGACGAGAAAGCGGTCAAAATTCAGAAAAACTAAACTTTACGTAGGGTGTATAATGGCAATTTTGTAGCTTTTCAATATATTTTATCCTCCATATACTTACTTAGGTTGTTACATTACAATTTTCCTCCATTTTTAAATGGGATTTAACATCCTATTTTGGGAATGAATTAGGGTCGAAAGTCAACATTTATGCAGTATTGTGAATCTTTTTCGAACAAATTTTGTTTGGAGCTGCAGGTTTATTTTTATTCATAACTGGTAAAACTTTACTCTTTTTTTACTGGCATTTTTATTTAATTTATTTTGAACTAGTTATGAACTTGTTTTTATCATCACTAGTTAGATTTGTCGTTTTGAATTTCTCTCTGAACTGGATATTTTTTTATTTTATGAACATGTAAGATTAAAAGTAACATAACCTTTAACCCTAAAAACTTTGACAGTTTTCGACAGATGGAGGTTTTCTACACATAACGGTACATTTCCCGCCAGACTCCGACGCTGCCACAGTTGTTTTTTTGAAATTCGTGTTTTTTGTGTACGTCGGGGAAATATGCTTGTATGGGGTCGATTGTACGGGATAAATAGGCGCATCTTTTGCTAAAAACGCGATTTCGTTGGGGCTTATAATAGGCCGACAGTGGCGTTCGATAAAAGCACTCTTTTAGAAACCATGATGAATCAAAATGGAAGTCGCTATGATTAATTTTTCGAGGTGGGGCATTTTTTTCGGATACCTCGTCCAAAAATCTCGGAAAAGTTCGTTAACCGGCAATATTGGAGCACAGGATATCACCTAAAAAAATAAAAAAGGGGTACTTTTGAAGGCATTTTGAGGAGTGGAAATCCTGACTACTCTGTCAAGGTAAAAAGAGGATTCGATGGAAAATATAAATTAGATTTAGAATCAATATAGGATGCCTATATCTCAAATGACGAGAAAGCGGTCAAAATTCAGAAAAACTAAACTTTACGTAGGGTGTATAATGGCAATTTTGTAGCTTTTCAATATGTTTTATCCTCCATATACTTACTTAGGTTCTTACATTACAATTTTCCTCCATTTTTAAATGGGATTTAACATCCTATTTTGGGAATGAATTAGGGTCGAAAAATCTTTAAAAAAATGTGCTACATTTTTTTGCAACTGCTTCAAAAAAATAAAGAGCGGAGTATTGCATAAAAAAAGAACTAAAAACCTCATCATTAATCAAATAAAACACTATTACAGTATTTTTATCTTAAACGTTTTATTTTATTTTGTTATTGGGAAGTCAGAATTAAGAATATTTGCGATTTTTACCCCAGATTCAGATTTGGCTCCTGATCCAGGTCTGGCACTCGAGTCTCTGGACTCCTAGGCCCCCGGGCCAGTCCGACTCTGCTAGGTATTGTACTTTTTTAGTGACAGGGTGCTTTATAAGGGATTAGTTTTATTTAAAATTAACCACCTTGTAAATAGAAAAGTACAATAGTTATTCCCACGCTTATTGGAATATTTTAATTAGGGTGATAAAACACCCGAGTTTTGTAATTTTCCAAGAATTTTTACTCCGCCATTTTAAAATGGGTTATTTAAATGTCCCCATTTCTTGAGCAAGAATTTGGGTTAAAAAACGTTTAAAAAATATGCTACTTAACCCCCGTTTAATTAAACATTTTTTATTAAAATGGCATCTAACCGCCACACTGAAAGTTTCCATGATGAAACGTACACAAAACAGTATTTAGTCTGCTATTGAAGCGTGCTAAACTTCAAAGTTTAATCTTGATTGGTTCAAAAAGTCAAGTGGAGGACAGTGGCGTAGCCAAGGGAGGGCGAATTTCATTCGCCTTCTCGCCGTTGCTTCTTTTTTCTACGTGTTATGATGTAATGACCTTCTTTTGTCGCCTATTTTTCGTACGCGATCTTTTAAATTTTCGCTATCCAAATATTTTAGTGTAGTTTACTTTGGGGGTCCTTATTATGATCCCTCTCCCCCTCCCTCGTCCCTAAAAGCTGGCTCCCCATTGGGAAGAGTGCTGCTCGTAAGTACTTTTCTTATGATATTTTTTAACGGCCTCTCCTATGATGTAATCAGTTTTATATCCTAGGTTTCATTTTTGTTTTCAAAATTGTCATCAGTTTTTTTTAATCCGGACCTGTAATGTTTTTATCTTTTTTCGCACATTTGATTGATTTTTTGGTGCAAGTAACTTGCTTTAAATTCAAACTCTTTAATTGCAAAATATCCATCTTTTTGACAATAATTTAAATATTCACCTTAAACCGGCACTGTGTATTAGAAAACGGTAATATTTAAAAAAAATAATTTTTAAATATCAATAGAATCAACATTTTATGAAAAAAAAAATATACTTTTAAAAATGCCTCATATATAATGATGGACGCCTAGAGGGCTAAATATACAAATATCTTTAAAAAATGTACATAACCTATACATTTTTTAATGGAACACCCTGCATATTATTATTTCATTAAACGGGTCTTACCGATTACAGGTTGACACCTTTATCTTTAAAAATAACTGAGAAAATTAATAAAAATCCTGCCATAAGATGCAATGCGTTAGAGAGAGGAAATATTCCTTTCTCAACATGTGAAATCAATAGGAATACATTACCTGTTATGACACGGCTTTTGTGAATTTTCCTGGTTGTCTTTAAAGAAAAGGGTATCAAACCTGGTATATTTAAAATCGGTAAGACGAGACCCGTTTAATGAAATAATAATATCAAAGATGTCCCATTAAAAAAAATAGGTTATGTATATTTTTCAACTTTGTACTAAACAAAAAAATATTTTTGAAAGATAACACAGGTAAAATCCTGTAACTTTCCTATTTAAAGTTTTTTCTATCTGTAATATTCAACCCTCTAACTGGGGGCAACGTATAATAGAAAATCCCGTACAAGACACCTCTTAACTTATTTTTGTCACTACAAAGACTAAAAAAATATGTGCCCCTATGATTTCTTGTATACTTTTTAGCAAAGGTATAGGAAAAGTATGTAAACTTAATAATATACATGTTAAAATCGTAGTTATTATTTTTTAAATGCAACACCGTGTATATTAAATGGGCAAATCCTGAGAAATTTAGGAAAAACTGTCCCATAAAACATAGGTATTGCTTCCGAGATTGCTTCCTATAAGAGGGGTTTTCCCAAATTTGTGGTGTTTTTATGAATATAATGGTATAAAATTTTTATTTTTTCTTGAATTTTTTCTGAGTTAGGAATTCCAACTTTGCCATCCTTGTATTTTGTGGCCCTTGTAATGTTTATAAGGAAGAACAGAATCTCATTTCCGGTAAATCGGGACCAATATGCCACAACCATGTCTATGGCAACATGGAGCAGAGATGACTTTCGAATCCCTTTACACAGATCAGCTTTCTTTGAAAGAGGTCCGGGTTACATGGCTATTAAGGCATTCTCCTTGTTACCGGCTGACATTAGGAATGTTTAGGGAACAGAGAAATTCAAAAGGGAGGTTACAAAATTTGCTAAAGATAAGTGTTATTATTCTTTTAGGTTTGATTTTTAAATGTCATTTTAATACGTTCACTGGAACCTGTACGTAGATGTAAATTTTATTTGAGTATTTTCTGTGTTTTTATTGGTGTGTATCCTTATTTTTTATCTATATGTGTAGTTGTTTAATCTCTATGCACTTTCTGGATGTTTACTGTATGTTTTTTTTTTAATAATTTTAGTTTAGTCGCTATAATATGCATTGTGATGTTGCTTTTTTCAATTGTTATTGATATTGTTGGCAATAAAGAAATAAATAAATAAATAAAACCCAGTATATTTTTAGTCAGTAAGACCAGACCCATTTGATGGACATGCAATACAGAGAGTGTTCAATTTAAAACCTATATTTTTCAATCGACACTGTATACTATTAAGTTCACATACTTTTCCAATGCGTTTAACATAAAAATTGTAACAAATTCATGGCGACACTTAGTAATTGAGAAAAAATATATTAAACAGTAATAAGAAATAAAAGTTTGCTAAATAGTAGCAAAGAGAGATATGCTGATCTATAGTATAAACTATCCATGTGTGTCTGAATGTAGCAGTCTCATACCCCCGAATTGAATTATGCACACAAATATTTCTAAACAAATAGACTCAGGCAGGAAAAATAACTTGTGCTTTGATAAAGTTATTAGTTTATAGTCCCACTATTAAAAAAATAATAAAATTTTTAAAACAAAAATGCACAAATATGTAAAATTGAATTCTTAACATTTTTTTCGCACAAAATAGTATATTATCTCGTTACCTAAACCTACTTTTGCCAATATCAATGTTTATTAAAATTTTCCAACAACTTGGATGGCAAATGACATGTCAAAATCGATTTATCGTATCGTATTAGACATGCAGACAAGTTCGCGAGTGAAAGTTTTTCTGAAATGTTAGTAATTAAAAAAATTCCCATATGTAGTGAACATTATCAGCATAGCAGGCACTGTATAAAAGTACTTCCAAGTTAATTAACTTGTATCCTCTAAAAAGACGAGTTACTGAAGGGAAAAAGATTTTTATTAGTATATAGTGCATTTTATTACTTCAGACTTAATTTTCATATTTTGACCATGCACCTAAAAAATTCTAAATAACTTATTTAATTTAAAAAAGATAAAGCAGATATCTTCTACAGCATTTGCATTTATGGATAACCCATACCTGTCATATATTTTTAATATGCTCTGTTTCCTGTTAATATCAGCTTAAAACTTAATAAGATAAGGCAAGGCATAATACTTTGCAGGCTATTAAAAAATTGTCTCTAAAAGCCATGAATAAATGCATATCTAAACAGGAAATGATAATGGAAGGTTACCTACATGAATATGATTAATTTATTTTATGAAAAGTTTCTTAAATGATTAAGTCAAACAAAGTGGATGTGGACCAAAATTTCAATTTTCCTCATCCAATTTTAGAGTACTAGAAATCACCAGAAAAAATATAGTTTTTTTTTTTATAATCTGTCTTTCAGGTTCAAAAACCCTGGGTTTAAAGCCTTAGTCCGCTACTGCATATTAAAAATTATTATTCACAAGAAATGATACCTACCCATTCTGTCCTCAGCATTGACTTGTGCATCACTAAATTATGACAGCCAAAAGATTCACACCTTGCTGCCTTCATTAAATTGAGTTTTTGTATTAAATATTCAATAAATTACTTAGTACAGTTCCTCAGAAATAGAAGGTAACACGATTCGGGGAATATTACAATAATCTATCTATCTGCACCAATTTACATGATTTTTTTTTAATGATTGTCTGCTTACCGAGACCTTTCCACACTATTTTTTATATTTTTTTATTGCATATTCTACAAAACCAATATATTTTTCATCAATAACATTTCTAGAGATGTGATGAATGCACCCCATATTCTTATATAATTCCACTGGAAACTCATCGCGCCATCTAATGGAATAGGCAGAAAAAGGCCTGCCGGGCCAGCTAGTACTTTTTAATATTATATGGTGCAGAAGTATAATGCCCCCTCCCCCTATTTTTGATGAAGACACCACAAAAATTTGAAATTTGGCATACTTCAATAATAAATCAAATACCCCTCTTTTGTGTATGTTTACTAATTGGAAATTTTAAGAATTTATTTTTCAAAATGGAGGCCATTTTGAAAAATAAAATTATATAGAAAGGGGGGTCACGTAACAAATATTTTGAAACGTCTATTTCAATTCCTAATTGTGAAAGAACTGATTGTGATAATAAATATTCTTAAAAACTTACAAAACTCAATTATTCCATTTCACAGTAAAATGTTTTTGAGTGTCGGCTAAGCACTGTACTTTTCTATATACAGGGTGTTCCAAATTTAAATACATTTGAATTTTCACCTTTTTAAAACCCCATGTAACTAGAAAACTACACCAAGCCCACACAATGTTGAGAACATTTCCATTAGGGATTGTTTTAGGTATAAAATTTGTATTCTCAAATATTTAGGTTCGGCCACATTTATGAATGAACGCCATTTTAAAACAGTTAAATTTTATGTCCTCATATTTTGGGGATGAATTAAGGCTAGAAAGACCTTTCAAAGATGTGTCACTCTCCCCTCCCATTTGCATCAATTTTTTTCCTTCAAAATGGCGCAAATTACAAAACAAACAAAAATGAGTTTTATATCCTATGCCTAATTTCAAATTTTTATCTTTAATGGTTAAAAAAATCGGTAGATTGGCCTTCCAGGTTCCAGGACACATAACTTTATACATATTACATAAATATTAATATGTATCACTTATCTTGATGAAGACAAAGTTTGATTACGAGGAAAATTCTATTAAAAGGGCTTTACCCATTTTTGTACCAAAGTGACCGGAACTTACATCTCATTTTATTATGAAAATATTTTACATATTCCATTAGGCTCGCCATTTCCCTCCGCCATAATGGCTCCACACGAAAATTTTACCAGTTTATCCCTATATCACATTTGATTTTTGTTCTAAATTTAAAATCGAGTAAGTTGTTTTTTCAAACCAATTTTGAAACATTTAATTAGGCTGCAATTTTGTTCTGCCAATGGATTTGTACCAAATTTTTATCATTTTATTCCTATGTAACACTTGATTTTTGTGCAAAATTTGAAAAGATTCGATAAAGTAGTTTTTTACTTTAGGCCACTAATTTGTCCCGCTATCTTAACTTTGTACAAGAATTTTATTAGTTCATCCTCACATCACATCAGATTTTATGAAGAATTTTGGGTAAATTAGAGAAGTAGTTTTTTAGTAATAATTTGTATTTTATATTTTTTTTACATTTTATTAAGTCGCTATTTTGTTCTTTGATATTAGATTTTTACCAAAATGTTACCATATGATCCCAATATGACCCTTAATTTTTGACCAAAATTTTAAGTACCTAATTTGGATACGGAGATTTTGAGCTATGCCATGAACCGACAGACACACCAATGGAATTGAGACAACATGGTTTTTCAGCACATAGGAGCCCTGAAATGTAAAGATTTGAAAAAATCTCGGAGGCTGATTTTTTATTATGTCAATATTTCCCTCTTCCGAAGGGAGTAAAAAATAAAAGAAGCAGGGGGGACACACGAAAAAGTCACACTGTATAACTTATTTGTAATAGCATTTAATATTTTATGATTAATTTGATGGCTTGAATTAAGAAATGGTTCTTGGGTTTGGACAATGTCAAAGTGGAAATAATGTCTGCCTTTTACCAAATTTGACTTCACAAGTCATTAATTTAAGGGATCAAAATACTGAGCAGATGGTCTACTTATAAAATATTTCCCTTTTAACTGGGCGAGTTTTATATAGTAATCTTATATCTTAAATATCTCTATCAAGATATTTCCCTTTGACAGTTTAACCTTTAAGCACTGCTTATTTTTTATAAGAATGTTTCTATCAATTTTCCTTTAGATCAATTTAAAAGATTGTGAATATTGTACAAGGAAAACAACAGTTTTAAGTTAAACTGACTAACAACCATCCTTGTTCTTTTAAATGTAATCATTACAAATACTAACCTATCCGACCCTGAATGTTGTTGACTCTCTGAAGAACTCCCACTCTCCGATCCTGAAGCTGACTTCTCTGATTCATCTCCACTCTATAAAAAATAGGCCGCATATTATAGGACGATAATACGTTCTATTTGTGCGCACTTATCACCCTTTTACTATTTATATAAAAACACTTCAAATTATAACCTATTTGGAAAATGACACGAACATTGCTTTATTCCGACAGTTGTCACCTTTGCAACAAGTACCTTCATTTTGGCTAAGATAAAACCGACTTTTAGATGGGTGATCATGAATAAAGTGTTAGTTTGTTTCAAAAATTATAAAGGCTTATATAGACATACATACATACATACATACATACATACATATATATATATATATATATATATATATATATATATATATATATATATATATATATATATATATATATATATATATATATATATATATATATATATATATATATAATATATATATATATATATATATATATAAATATATATAATATATATATATATATATATATATATATATATATATATAATTTATTACTGGTTACAAAATGGTAATGTATTACACAAAAGAAAACACACTAACAAATCACCACCCCTCTAGATTGCCTCTATCACAATCAAATCAGAGTTTCGCAGTAAGAACAGATGAAGTATTTTTGTAGTGATATTCTCTAAAATTAATTCAGGCCCAAAGTCAAGTTTTTAATTAACATATTTACACTTTTTATTAAAATGCAGTATTAAACTATTAAACTAACATGTAATTTTTATACAAACTCCATTATTTTTATAACAGTCATTAACCCCTGATACACCCCTTAAAGTTTAATTGGTTAATATCCCAAAGAGCACAAACAGAAATGAGATTCATACCACAAATGTTTCAAATCTGTTGATTCCTTAGGGGCATTAAACTTACAAAGGAAGAAACTAACAACATTCTGAAAAACAGGCTAACTGTTTGCACCCCCAAAACACAAGACAATTAAAATACACTATATTTTAAACTTTGAGGAAAAAGATGAGTTACATAACAATCAGGCACACCAGAATTTAATTGTGATACCCTACATGTGTCCTAGTATACTGCCACGACAAATTGGGTAGAATTGAGCACTAGAAAGCAATTTTTAAGTTAAATTTGCTCAAAAGGGTCCATCTCAAAAATTCAAATTTTTGGGCTTAATGAATGAAGGAAAGCCTAAAGAACACAAATACACAAAAAAATTGGTGGAACACACAGCCCTTCGGTAAAAAAAATTGAAAAAACTCCTTGTAAACAAAAATATTTAAGGGTATATAAGAGAATATGTTACAAGTATAGGGGCCACGCCCTTGGGTTAACAATGACGCAGAAATTAGGACACACTTAAAACCTATTCTAAAACCAAGTATATTTATCTCTAGACCCCTAAATTATTTTTTAAAGGGTAAACTTACCTCTGGCATCTTGTAAAGTAATTTTCTTTAAATTTTCAAGTATAAACGTACGTCAGTATTTATAAAAATTAGTTTGCAAAAATAGGGAAACATGCCCTTAGTCCATTCCCAAAAAATAAGTTAAAAATATTAAGTAATAGTTACGAAATTTCAAGTTTTATCAAAAGTTACTAAACTGCAGAAAAGTTCCTCGCCATTTTGTTCCCCGACATGGACAATGAAATTAAGTAACGAATTTAAACCTTCCAATATCCTTTTTTACAAATAATTTATAAATTTATATCGTTAACGCACTTTTTAAGGTTATAATATCACAATTCACCACTAAAAAGGTTTAAGGTTACATATTATTTGGTCACTAAAACAGCTCGCAAGAACACTACACGGCCATGTTTGAAATTCTGAGAGAATCGACACCACGGCGACAGCGTATGAACGAGTGCGCACAGAAACGTCACCTAAGATGGCCGACATTTTTAGCGGGGGAGACTAATAGGACCAATAGGAATACCGGACGTCACAGAGACGGACTTTCGGCGCTCTTTACAAAGAGCCGGTGATGCTTTGAACAAGAAATTTTGCTGAAATGGAACGAAATGGATTAAATTTTACATCATATCCGGCCCGCGAAATTCAAAAACTACTGCGGAATAATTCTAGAACAGACCTAACATTCAAATGGGCTAAAATACAGCGTAATTTGACCGTTTTTAAATCAACTACGGGCATTTTAATTTGATTTATGGAGCTAAAATTTGTTTGACAACTAATTAATAGATATCTACATATAATTTTCATATAATTTAACTTATTTTGGATTTATTTTTAATATAAGAATGCTAAATAAATATCCAATTTAAAGAATATTAACGGAAATTCACTAAAAATGGTCAATTTATTTATTTTATTTAAAAGCTTTATCATAAATAAAAAAGGGGTATAATTCAATTTAACTTAAATAATATTAAATGTAAAAAAATAGACAGCAAATAAAATGAAAATTAACATAAAATAAAATAAGAATTATAAATAATAAAATGAGTTGGATGATGTAATTCTATTTAACTAATATGACAAATAAAAAACAAAATGAAAATAAATTTAACATTGGGAATTAACACGAAGTTAAATAAGAAATTAAATGCCAAAAGACATTTAATCAGCAAAATAAATGTAAAATAAAAATATAAATAAAAAAGAGATAAGCAAATCAGGAAAAAATTAGAATTAAATGTAGCGAGGGTTATACTCTAACTAGATATTACATGAGAAACAAAATAAAGTGGCTAAATGCAATTAAGTGGTGAATACTGTTTTCTGAGACATATTAATCAGCTAATGTACTGCCTTAAACTTTAACAGAAGCGATATTATGTTTTATTTTAAATGATATTTGTATTCTCTTATACATTTTATTTTCTCTTTGCATAAACACTGCTTGAAAAATTAAATAACATGAATAAAGAATATTTCTGTAACAAAAGTTCTTACAACTGGGCAGAAAATACATATGTGCAATAAGAAATAATTATGTTTTTTACGAATACAAAAATTACAAATGAACAATATGTGTGAAACCAACAAAATGATAACGCAATTTCAAATATTGACTGTTTTTATTTCTCAAAATGAAATATTTTGTTGTTGTTTTGTTTTTAAATTCAAAGTTTAAAAAGAAGAAATAATAATATTAGTAATAATAACAATTATTAATATTACACCAGACAGTTTCGGAAATTACAGCAAAAAAATTGAGAGTATAAATAATAAATTTATATTTAAAAAAAAAAACTACTTCCGCCGAAACAAAATAAAGACAGCAATCACTTATCTTAAGAAGTCGATAAAATAGGTTATGCCACAATAACATCTTTTGCACATATATTCTGGCGAGCTAAATAATACCGTGTCAATGGCTAACACCGTTTACAGACAAAAGTGCATACGAAAAAACCGCGTAGCGGCAACCGACGGAAGGAATAAACCCAACCCTCAATGAGGAAAACGCGTAAAGACGTAAACAAGCGTACGCTACGAAAAATACAAGACAACAAAAGTGCGGGACATCCTATACACCTGAATAAGTGGCGGTTACAGAGCTGCAGCACTAATCACAAATTTCAAAAAACAATAGTTTTAATCCAGCTTTAACTTTTATCTGCATAGTTTCGTTCACTACGGCAGAGCATTTACAGAATACCATAAAATATATATTAGACATTTTGTAAAAATACATAAAAATTATCCGCGTTCCCTCGTAAATTCGCCTTTCAACGGATACTACGTCAAGCAGCCGTTATCGCACAACGAAGTGACGTTTTCGACGCAGCCCAATCAATAGCAGCTCGCAGCAAACACAAGCTTTCTACCAAATGCCGAGCTGCAAAGAATTTTGCCCGCACTGTTTCATGTGAATAGAGGTAGGCCGTATCTGCTTGCTACTCGGTTTTAAACAACAATACTAAGACTGATGCAAGAAAAATCATTTATATTTTGATCTACAATGTTTCCCAATTATATTGATAAAGGCTTAATGCCTTAGCATGTTTGTCAGTGGAAAAGAAACTTTTTCGGTCTATTCCTGATTTGAATCAAAGAGTGATTAACAACTGATTTTATTATGTGGAGTGCAGACAATCACGAAGTGTTTTTTTTAAATTTTATGTTGAGTATTGCGAGACATATTGTATATTGAATGATCATCAATAATGTCGATAGGTAAGTTATTGAAATTAGTTAAATAATATATTATTATATTTTATTTTCGACATAAACTGCGGCCTGTAACACAAACTATATTCACGAGCCACCACTGACCTGAATGAAAACCCATAAACAAATAACCTAAGCTAAAACTAACCCAAAATAAAAACTCCCGACTGATCCATGTAATTATAACGAACCAAAAATAATCAAATTAATTTCATCAAAATTAATGCAAATAGTATAATTGATACACATACAAATGCTTCTGTTTTGTCGGACTTGCATTGTCTTCATTTTAAATTAGTCACAACGTTTCGATCAGCAATGTATCTCTTACGGTAATCAAAAGTAAACTAAGGCACTTAGTTTACACCTGATAAAGATCGGAGATACACCGCTGACCGAAACGTTGAGAATAATTTAAATTAAAGACAATGCAAGTTCAGCAAGTCAATTTTATTCTTAACACAAATTACTCTAAACTTTACAAATGCGTAGTGATGGCGTTAATTTGCGACTAATATATCTAGCGGTATTGTTGATAAAAAATTAATGTGCACTCTTCCTTGGCAGTACCTTGGTTGCATTCGAATTTAATACAGGCATTCTTATTAGAATTGAACAGAAATATTCTTATAAAGTATAAACAAAATAATATTAAATTCGAACTGAATTTGCTATAGTTGTTATGCGCGGTTTTCACGTTTCGCCCTGTTATCGTCAAGCGCTTTTGTTGACATGGGCTAACGACGCTGCGCTGTTTTGTCGTAAAGGTACGTCCTCGTGTGCGAAACTTTTCGAAATACGGAACTTCATCATGTTTAGCGAAGGTTAGGAACTTTCGCATAAATTGCCATAGTATAGCTTATCGTATTTTATGTTTACTTGTAATTTATATCTCTAATGATGCCTTTTTGATGACATTAAAAAAAATGGAAAGCGTCAAAAGCGAATCTTTTATAGGTGCGTTTATTTGACTTGTGAAATATTAACAAAAAACTGATTCCAAGATGCAAGTCCTGACAAAGCAATGATTTATCATATCTGTCTCAAAAAGACAGAAATGGAAATTGTGAAATTGGTTTCGAAATATATTTACAGAAGCCTCTTAAAAGTCAATATTTTAAATATACAATTTAATAAACCTAGACAGAACATATAGAACTTCATTAGTCCTGAAGAGTTATAAACAGCCACAAACTCTGGATGGGAAACATAATTTATGTTTCGAGTGCTAAATGGCGATTGTAGAGCAATGGCTCACAAATTAGATCCCTAACCTATTATCAGTTGTAATAATGGTAAAAACTCCTACAATGAATTTAAAAAGTTATGGCACGAAACTAATAGCGGAATTCGGTCGGAGATCCTTCACCAGGAAGGCAATGACCTGTCTAGAAATATCAAAGAAAAACCTGCAATTTGTAACATGAATTCTAACTGCGTACTGTCAGATAAGAAACTACCTTCACAATACAGAGCTAAGTGGCAACCTCTTTTGGAAGACGTTGCGAATATAAAGATGAGACACTCATTTACTATGATCGTTCTCATGCCTCATTGATATTAGAATGGGAGAAGAAACCCACTATAGCAAGCTTAAGGAAAGTCCCCTTTTGATGACACAATTACCTTTGATTGAACAGACTGGTTGATGATGCGCTGTGTTCCTGTGGAGAATACAGAAACTATAATTTTTGTCCAATAACTGAAATTCTTAAAATCACGTTCTTTTTATTTGGTATACATTTTACGTTAAAAATAAATTAAATACATAGTTAAAAGTAAGACCTACATAATATTAAATACATTTTAAGTTTTAGTACATTTAAAAGAATGTTGAAAAGAAATAACTGTTGTGTCTTTTAAAAACGGAATTGGTTTTTAAATCTCTATGTTCCCTTTTTTTTGAAGGCATATTAGTTAATATTTATTTCCGTGAATGTCATTTCTGTAAAAATTGAGATTGAGAAAGCAAATTAAAAAAAAACAAAGAGAATATTTTTAACAGAGTAATACTTGGATTTTAATTCAATACTCACAATCCATCACTAAACAATTTTTTATAAAGCACTTTTTTTTGTTGCTGTCTAGTTTCAATTGCCCAACAGCAAATAAAATTAGCTATACAAAAAATAATAAAAAAAATCAATAAGATAAAGCAAAAATAAAATAACAATTACATGCTAAAGTTAGAAAATAATTCAGCAGATACTTCAATAGGACAAAAAATTACAAACACATTACAAGCACAACTTTCCTCATACAGAATTTCACTAAGTACATATAATACAGTTTATATATGCAAATAATCATTTGGTAATAACTTTATACAAATCCGATAAACTGTAATTTATTTCAATTTTTTTTTTAGTTTTTAATGTATTTATTATTGTTATGATTATTTACTTCTCATACTTGTTTATAGTTATAAAAAATAAAATCTATCCTTTATTATTTCCTTCATAAAAAGGTTGTATTCCAGGAACTAGAATTTTACGGAATATTTCTCTATTAGGCCGCCATTTTGTTCCGCCATAAGAGATAAACACAAAAAATTTACGGGTTTATCTTATATCATACTTTATTTTTGTGTTTTACATTTTGTCAGGCCGCCATTTCGTTTTTTTTTATTTTGATTATTGCCCAAATGTCACCACTTCACCTACGTCAATTGGATAAGCTATGCCACTGCATAGGAAAACATATTTTTCAGGGTCCAGAAACTCTAAAACGCAAAGATATGCAAAAAACTCGGAGGGTTATTTTTTCACGATAACAACGCTTCCCGCTTAATTAAGATTATTATTACTGAGTAGAGTATACAAAAAAAACAACCTTTCTTCTTTTTTAAACTTAACAATAAACCTAATTAGAATTTATATGAGAAGAAAAACTCATTTTGTTAAGTAGTTGTGCCATCAGTGTCTCACATTTATTTTTTGAACAAGTAACAGTCACATTGGAAGTCTTTGGTATATAGTTAGGTTCTGTTTGTTTACATTTTTGAGAGGTGTGAAAACTTGTGTTTGTTATGTAGAAATCTGTTTGAGAGTATTCCTCTGCATGTTGTGAATAAACTTTTTACAATTCAGCAAATATCTATTTACCTTTTACTTGTTGACGAAAAACTTAATTCATGAAAAATACATCATAGAATAACTTTCTTTTCATACTACATTTTTTTTTTTTTTTTTGGAAAAAAGGCTGATAATTTTATTATCTTTAGTTTGTCACATTAATGTGCTTTTTAATAGTAAAACTATTATTTGCTGAAAATTGCCTAATTTTATTCACAAATGTCAGGTTCTAAATGTGATGCTGTCCTTCCACAAGATGAACTCAAGTACAAAATGGCTTGTGATTTTTGCAACGGAATCCATTGTCTAAAATGCTCTCAGCTTTCAACATCTGAAGCTCAGGTAACATGCTTAAGTAAGCAAAGAATACCGATATTTGCCTGTGAAGCCTGCATTCCTATTGTAAACAGGAATGTGAAGACTTTCACCAATGACCTAGAAAATCAATTCAAAGTCATGAAGAAAGACGCAATGTGTGATTGAGAAAAAGCTAACCCTTGTGAGTGAACGGATGACACAACACAACTGCTCGAGATTCTGATACTCCTGCTAATACCAAAAAGATTAAAAAATCCCTGAAAAATCCAACCAAAGCTGATCGAAAAAAGAGACCTACTCCATTAACAATTACTGAACAGCAAGTCGTTTATGCTGTAACAGCTACCCAGCAACATTCTATAATGAATACTCTACAACAACCAAAAAAACCCACAAAAACTGCTGGGTTGAGAAACATGGAATAAAACTGTGCTGATAAGGAAAAATCATGGCTACCTGCTTTAAAGTATTGTATATCATATACTGCAGAAAAGCTAAATATATACCTAACATCAACATTTTCAGGAAAGGAATTTGTCTGTAAGAAGCTTTCAACCAAGGCAAAATCACACAAAAGTTTCAAGGTGGAAGTGGATGAGGATCTGGAATCTGTAGTTTTAGACCTACAGGTCTAGCCTACTGGAATAGAAGTTGCAAACTAGTTATTTCAAAGCAGCAAACTATGGCCTGAACACCATGAGAGTAGCCGGAACAGGCACTTCATCTTCAGTAACATGAAACGCCAACCAAACAACAGAGGATATAACTATTGAGATGACTACCAACAAGGAAGTAACAACCATAACTTCAACATTCTATTTAACATCTAGAACAACTATTCAAGATACCAGTCACAAACAAGAAGATTTAGCAACTTCAAATGTTCTCCAGAAAGGACTACCACCTTCCAATAAGGACCGATTTGTAATCATGAACTTCCATTCCATGTATAGGGACTTCCCAGTTAAATTACGAAATTGTTGGCTGTTACAGTCACACAGACTACATAAAAGGAAGTATCATGATATTAGCTCATAATAATTTAAAAGCTGGAAGTATAGAGGTAAGGTTTGTTTATGTTGACAAAGTGTTTGAAGTTGCAGCATGTAAATGCTTCTCATCAATAATTGCAAAATAATATAAATGCAAACACTGGCTCTACAATGAAGAGAGAGTTTATTAATCTACTATTAAGATACAAGATAAATCCCTCCATAATTGAAAACTAACTAGAATATAAAAAAATTGTAGACATGCATCAATAACAGACATCTATGACTATGAAACATCTGTCTAGTCATCATTCCTGTCAGACCCCACCTACCAGATTCTGAAAACTAAAAATACTTTATTCCAAACCAATCTTAGTTAAAAAACATCTATTTAATAATTTCAATGTAAGTATGTTCGAAACCATAATAACCTCAGAAAATTGAAACCTAGAATTCTTTTGTACATTGTTTCAATTATTTTACGACAAATTACCAAATATAATGCTTTTCCAGTGAGATATCCTTGCAGAAATGAATGACGTATGGCCTTGAATAATGATATGTATGACAGGAAGTGTTGATAGAAGGTTACAAAACGGCGGTTCAGCTGACCGAATTTAATTTTAATAACAATAGTTTAACCATAACCGACATAATCAGCAGGGAAAATCATTAAAGAAAACGAATATCAAAATAAACATTCTATTCTTAAGATTGAAAATGGTTCAGAGAAAGTCCTTACTGAACCAATACACTGAATATTTTAATAGCTATCTAGCCAGTCTTTCAAATAAATTTCCTAAACCCACAGGAACAACTCAAAACGTCAAAAGCTGGTTAGCTTCATCTAGCTTGAACTAAGCAACTGGAAATATTTAATATAATCAAGAGGGTGTGTAAAAAATCATCTGCAGGGCCAGATGAAATTCCCAGTACTATACTCTCCGAAATAGCTGACATAATAGCATTATTTACTTCTATTATAAATAAATCATTTACAGAGGAGACTTACCCTGTTGGTCTTAAACGAAAGTAGTACCAATATATAAAGGAAAGGGAAGCACAAAAGATGTTAATTACAGGCCCATCTAGATCCAAAACACTGGAACACATGGGTGTGAGAGGCTCAGCCAACAGCTAGATCAGGTCATACTTGTCAGAGAATATAGTATTTGTGTTGAGGGTGGTCTTTCTACATCTCAAAAGTTGCACATTGGCATTCCCCAAGGCTCCATCCTATCACCCCTATGTTTTACTAATGATATATGATGATGACATGAACATGTTGATCACTGAAGACAACCTAAATAAGACCATTATCTCAACCCAAACAGCTATCAGTGAGATGATAAATTGGTGTAACCTTAATGATTGCTGAACAACACCAAAACGTTGTTTATTCATTTTGTCCAAAAAATGCAACAATAAAGGAGAGCAATTAGTTAAAATTATTGAAAAGTCCATCTAGTGAGCATATTCTGCTAAATTTCTTGGTGTATATATGGATTATAAATTATCCTGGTCAGAACACATTAATCATCTGAGCAGAAAGCTTATTTCCATTTGCTTTCTGTTCAAACAATTGAGAAAAGCAGTATGCAGCAGAGTTTTCCTACTGATGTACAATGGCTTTTTCTATTCCTCATTTAGCTATGGTTTATTCTACTGTGGCAGTGGAACCGATGTGCAAAAAATATCTATACTATAAAAACAAGTAATATAGTCTACTGACAGACTGAACCCCTTAAACATTAAAGCCTCCTTCTTGAATCTACACATAATTTTACTTCCCTCTTTATACATATATCTTGTATTGCAGCATATAGATAAACAAGATCTTCATTTTTACAGAGAAGTCAAATTCATCATTATGCTACAAGACTTTGCAAATACGATCGGCTTTTAGCCAAGTCACTATTGGTAAAAATAAACCTGGAATATCAAGGGATAAAATTTTACAACTACCATCCACAAACACTGAAAAATATTGTCTCCTATAAATCTTTTAGAACAAAAGTTTAAGCAATGCTGCTCAGAAAAACCTATTATTCCATAAATGAATACCTATCAGACTGTATGCTGAGAGAATAGACCAACGCATTTTCATTTTAGTTTAATAATTTCGATAATTTAAAATGATTCAGATTGTATTATTTCCTTTAACTTTTTATTAACTTTAAATATAATTTTTTGTATTTTTCTGATGTGTTGGATGAGTTGCACTGTGTGCTTCTAGTAAACCTCTGCAAGCACGCATGGGCGTCGAAATCCAAAAACAAAAAATTTGAAATGCTATAGAAACATACTTTTCTTACGCAAAAACTTTAGTGAAGGAGTGACTTAAAAATTTATTATAGTGATTTTTTTTTGTTGACACATTTGTACAGCTGCAATGGATTTTCTCATCAGAAAACGGTAAAAAAAAGGGAATTCAAGTGGCTGAATAGAATCCTTCTTAACCAGTTATGAGGATCGTAGTGATAATTTCTGGGCCATATGGCCTTCAGTATCAGGCTTTTTATTGTGCTGTTCTTTCTCTCTTGCTATTCATTGTTTTTATTAATATAGAATATTTTTATCACTATCTAACATCAAACATACATATCTCAGTTAGTAACCTTCAAGAATTACAAGAAAGTGCTAGTAACTTATTGAATAAATTTTACACATAGTTCATGAAAAATTAATTCATTGCAAACACAACAAAAACCAGTTACATGGTGTTTATAAAAACAAGGCGTCTCAAAAACTATTACCAATAATATGCGAATATAATAAGGACTTTACAGTGTATTGTTTTTACTTGAGGTATAAATGTTTAGAGTTCAAAACTATCCAACAGTGCAATCCTCATATTATGTAAACCAAAATTAACATCACCTAACAAGTTAGAAAATAAAAACTCAGCTTTTGAAAGATAGGCCCATTACTACTAGTGGCACACAGCAACAGCAGTCTAAATGCTCCTTTTTTACTTACACTTCATGACTGAATCTTTCAAGAAGATGACTCGGAACAGTCAGAACCAAAAAAAAAAAATGGAAAGGTATTTTCAATCTTAATTTATCTGCATAATATGGCAACATTAAAATTATACAGATGTAATAATGGGTAATACTTTTTAGGATTTCTCAAAACCCAGTTACCTGGCCTGATAGGAACTGGTAATGCATTAAACTAATTTTTTTATGTTTGACTGCAAAGATCGCCAATTTTGGGGATTTTTTTATGATTCGGCAACACTGTTCAGTCGTGAAAGATTCGCGCTTAGGCAACTACGCGTCTATCTGCTTTTTTATAGGTGAAAAAGTCTTGATCCGATAAATCTCTTGCGATAAGGTTGTTTCAAAGATTCTTCGTTCCTTAGCAGAACTTGCTCATTTTATTTAACACCAGCGTCTTCAGCCTCAGAAGGATTATTTCTGAGAATGGAAATATATGAAGAAAAAAACGGAACAAATTGTCAACTGAAAATGGTGAAATGCTAATATATCCCCATCAAAATTTACCTCTGCTATAAGTGTAATTATTAAAATGTTTTGTAGTTCTATCAAATTTTACTTCTAATATGGGTATTTTGCTTTCAAAATTTGGCTAGGTAACAAAATATCTGACCAAACTGAGTACCAGACCAAATCAGCTGAACATCCGGTATTGACCAGAAACCAGTTATAATAATATATTATCCATTCCAAAAGTGTGGCCATTTATAATTGTGAAATACAGAGTAAAAATTCTTGAAAACCACTAAATGGAGCCCACATATTCATAAGTATATTTTAATAAGAGATCATGTAAGAAATAAGATACTTTAAGTTTTGTAAGTTTCCAAGAATGTTTACTCTGTATACTTAGGTTCTATCACATTTATGAATGGGAATCTTGATATCGCCTAAATTGGGAATGCCACAATTTATATTAATTTTTTTTTTCAAAATGATGCCCAGCCACCATCTTGAAATATACATTCAACAAATACATACGAAAAAAGGAGTATTTAATTTGCTACTAAAATGTGCCAAATTTAAAATTTTTATCTTCAATGTTTAAAAAAAGAAAAAGGGAGCGACATTCAAAATCCACATTTTTTTTCTTCTATGACACAAATATAACCCAATAACCCTAAAGCCTTGTACACATATGAAAAAAAATATGTATTAGGGTGCGTTTATGTTGGAGCTGCAATAAATGGTAAGAGTGATGGAAGTACAAGAGCAGCTTCAAAGGTCTACTATGAATATGTCTTTATAGTGGAACTTCCAACATAGGTAGATAGCAACAACTCTGCTATGCAGATCAAAATTTTTATCAAAAACAGTGATTTTAAAAAAAGAGTTTTAAGTTCAATTTAACTGCTGTTAAACACTAAACTACTGATCAAATGCTATGAATAACTGAAATTTTGCTACCATTTTAAAACCGCTTTTTGGTTTGCTAAATTTTTTGCGTTAAATAAGTTACCATATTAAGTCTAAGTGTAAGTAGATTTATATTAAAACTGTCACCTGGGAGTGTTAACATAATATGGTGCAAACTATCCAAAGTTTTAATTCACCTCCAATTTTGATATAAAGATATCTATCTTGGGATAATTTTCCAATTTTATTAGTTACCTCCATCATTATTGAAGATAGTTTTTATTATGAATATATGCAACTCTGAGTGACCAAAAAGCAAAGAGGCTCTAAATTAAGGCTAATGCTGCAAAATACAATTCAATAGATTTCAATTTTTCTTTTTTTGTACATATGTAACATATAGTACAGAGTGATCAAATGAGGTCATATTTATAATCAAATTGATTTTCAGTAGAAAAACGACATTAGCAGAATTTTGTAATTTTGAGATATGATGTTCTATAGATCAAGATAAGTAGAAGATTTATTTATAACTATACAGGGTTGCTAAAAAAAATAAATTGAAATTATTAAAATTGGACTTCACATAGCATTCTGGTACGGATCCCAGTTACCTTATCCATATATCCCAATTAAAAAAAAATTAATTTTTATCAATTTACGTACCTTTATTATCATATATTGTTATTCTTGCTGCAGCAAAACACATTTAAATTACATGCATTTTAGTGGAAGTTGATATACCGTAACATCAATTTGTTTCTCAATATATTCTATTTAGATCACTGTGTATATTTTTAGAAAAATAAAAAAGTGGAGTTCTTCCTAGTTTTTTGGGCTTAAGCTTAAAAAAAACTTGCAAAATTGCACAATATTATATAACACCCAGACTAACAAGCCAAGACAATTTATATAAAATTCTTTAGTCCTTGGCTTAAGAAATACAATAATCTATTCAACACAAAAAAACTGCAAAGAAAAACAGCAATATTTTAATTATTCTTAGCAATTGATCAGTTTATCTCTAGTACAAAGGCAAAACAAAACGAGTTAAAAACTGCTTTACAGTTAAATTAAATGGGTAGTCCAAACAAGAAGAAAAAAAGTTAATGAGTTGAAACCTTTCAACTTTTTCAATCACATTCAAGTTATTTTGATATTTTTCTGTTTGCGAGAATATCTTTTTCATACTCCCTCAATATCAGATCATTTTCATAGAAGGGTTGAAATGGACTTTGTAAGTGTCAGTAACTCAACTATATAGTTTTTGAGAAAATACCAAACAAATGCTGTATCATAAGAAAAAGACAAACAATCTCTGTTTTGATATTCTCATCCCTTATATGTTTATAGAGTTCCAACTCTGAACACTCTGTCACACCTAACTAAGGTAATGTTAAGTAAAAGTAGGTTTAAATGTTACCTTGTACCTAATTTTTTTAACCTAACCTGTCAAAATAGCACAAGTATTGTTACTTGTATGTCTGGATCCTGATAAAAACTTATGTGTATAAAATAAAATAAGTAACATAAATATATTATCTAATCTTGAACAATTTGAAAAATAAAAAAAATATTGGTTTAAAATACTTATCTAATTTTGGCCAAAAATTGACTTATGCTCTTTTGCCCAAGTGTTAAAATATTATATTGTTGAAAGGGCGTATAAAGAGCTCAAATTTTCTGTACCCTCCATAATTGCTCGGAGACACTTCTTTGGAGAGTTTTATCATCTTCATAAAATTTACGGAATATATGACAATGGAAACAGAAACATTCAATTATATTAAATAGAAAATCCTAATTTTCTCAAAAGGTTTTCTCTGTAGAAATAGCAATGTCATTAAGCAAAACTGTACATCAATTATGTTGCTTCAAAAAAACTAAGTAAATGTTTAATATAACTGCCGATTTTTATGCTATTACACCAGTATATAATTTAGTTTTGTCCTCATTCTGACATATAAATAAAAACCATATTTGAAAATAGATTTTTCTAATAGTAAAGAAAACTCAGATACATATTTACCTAAAAAACAATTTATTGCACAACTATACAGTAATTTCTAAAAAAAATATCAATAATAATTAGATATTTCAGATTTTTTCACATAAATATAATAAATAATCACAAAAGCATGGCAATTTTTGGTCAAATTAAATATATATATATATATATATATATATATATATATATATATATATATATATATATATAACTTTAACCATATCATCTTCTGAACATATTTAACACTATGCCTTTTTAAACTGTTTTATTTATTTAATGTTTTGAGATTATGTACCTATATATTTCTGTCACCATTAATTTTAGGTAGTATAAAACCTCTCAATATAAATACTATATTTTACTTAAAAAAAAAATTCAATATGGCATGATTATTCGATAATGGCCATTAGCGAGCACCTTTTGGAGAATTTTTTCTAGTTTTTCAAAGAAATAATGTTGAAAAACAAAAAAAAATTGTTTTACTTTTTAATAGTCACAGCTAATAGAATACCTTATGATCTGCTCAGGAATTATATAAAAGAAAGTAGAAATTCTTTTATTTCATAATACTGTCAAAAATTTAAATGCTTTTTGAATGCCTCATTTACCATTTAAAATATAATTCTAAATATTATTATTATTATTAGACCTATATAAAGACTCTCTCAATTATAATGCAGATCACATAAATATTAATAATATATAAAAAAGTAATATAGCAAAAATTTGTACTTTAATTCAATATTTGTAGATACATTTAGGATGCTAAATTTGCCATAATGTAAATTGCCATATAAAATACTTTAAAGCTCTAGTTTAAAATTAAAATAAGGTATATTCACCAGTCTATGATGGTCTTGGAACCTTGTATCTGAGAACCAAAGCACTCTCAGCTGATATAATGGGTAAGGCATTGTCAAAGTGAAATTGGATCAAATGACTTACACTATTGAACATTCGATCTTTCGTTCTGACCTGCAACAATGAAAAAGATATTAATACCTACATAAATAATCTCTGTGTAAGGCCTCCCAAAACCTGTAATCAACTCTATCTTGATGAAAATAAAGACATATTAATATCATGGCTACGATTATTCTTAATATATTATTATTATTATTGTTATTAGTTAATTACTTCGGCATCGGATGATTTTGATGCATCCTTTTGCGAGAGTATATAATTTGGGATGTCCCACTTTAAAGTGCAAAAAAGAAAAAAAAGCAACAATTTTGTTGTTTTGTTTGTGGGTAAAAAGTAATCTGAACAAAGGAAAAGGTAGAACCTAAAATGTTTGCACTCTATAAACTGCATAAAGGCAAGTGTCTAATTTTGTCTTACAAATTGTCAGACAAGATGTCAACACATTGATATTCACATAGATAAAAATAAAAAAGGTTCTAACAAAGGTCACTAATAGAAAAACGAAAAACAAGTGGCAATGAAAGTCACAAAAAATCGAAAAATGAGTAGTAATCAAGGTAGCCCAAAGAAAAAACAAAAAGTAGGTTCAATCCAAGATCTAACAAAATTGAAAAATGGATGGTTACAAACACCACATGTATTAAAATAATAAATTAATTGAATACACAGCAATTATTAGCCATTAAAGAAGGGCAAAAACAATAAAACTTGATGACAAAAAAACTTTATGAGAAACACCAGTATTGTGCTGTGATGTGAATTTTACCAAAATTACCTTAAATTCCAGTAGCAATAATGTCAATGTCATTATTTTTACTAGGATTAAGTTGGATGCCAGTGTGAAGAGACTTCTATAAAAAATTAATCTATGTGTAAAACAAAATAATACTTGAATGATACTTACAACACCTTCTGGATCAATCAAGAGAAGATGTTTCTTATTATTGTCCTGCATTCCAGATAACACGAATTGCCCTGGAGTATTTGTCGATTCACGCACCAAGAAATCACCATCCCTCTGCAACAATCTTTCAGCGTCGGCCCTACTGATGGGCCCATGAAACCAAATTTCTTTTCTGAGTTGTTCAAGATTGTCCACGTCAGTTCTTAGTGAATAACCAGTAGAACCAGAATGCTGTGTAAAAGGGGCTGCAACAAAAATGTTTATTAGATAAAGTCATAAAGTGTGAAATTTGAGAACTTACGCATATCAAAGACATCTCGTTCTCGGCTGACAACACTATCATTGACATAGTCATGATGTGGTCCATCACATGATGTTACGTCACAATTAAGATCTATAAGGTTTGGAGTCACAGGAGGTAGGGTGGTAAAAGGCGGTACCAGTGCTGGCAAAGGTGGAACAGGAGGGGGTCCCATAACATCAGGAGGAACTTTGCCTGGAAGGTCATTGTAATAATCTTTATCTGCATCCCCACCTGTCTGTACCGATAACGAACCAACAGCAGCGGCAAACCTATAAATAAAAAAATGTTGAACAATATTATCATATCATTAAGTAGCAATTTTTTTTAATAAAAATTACAAAAATTAATTAAGCATTTGAATGTAATCTATACACATGCACAAAAATATGCTTACACATTAGGTTTCGAAAACTGCTGAAATCTTAACTCAAAGGCCTGACCAATAGTGGCAATGACATCTTTAGCCAATCCTCCACCACATTCAAGTACATAGCAAGCCCTCAATTCATTAGCATCTTTTGCAATGTAGCTCACAAAATCCAGAGTTTCCTATAAAATATTTGGCCATAAAAATCTTAAGTTTTTTTGGTAGGTGTTTAATATTTAACCTACACTGTCTCCTCCTGATGCAAAAGAAATTTTTGGCATTTCATGATTGGCTATCACTTGATTATTTTCCAAAGATGTTAGTGACAGGTTCACACTTGATACTTTTAAGGTGACATTAGTGCCAGCATAAGCCATATTTGGATTTTCAGCAATAGCTTTTTGAACTTTTCTATCGACTTTCCTCTTTTTGTCTACAGTTTTTAATCCTGCTGCTTCACAAACTCTGTTTATACATTCTCTAAAAAAGATACATACTGTTAAAATTTGAAGAAGGAAGTATTTATTTTATAATTTGTAATCAAACAATAAAATAATAATTAAATATATGTTCTATAGAAATTTCAAAATTATACATACTTTGCTACACTTGACCTTGTCTTAAAATCCAGAGCTTTCATAGATACTTTAATCTCCAGGCAACCCACATACTGAAAAGAATATTTTGATTTATTAACAATAATAGTGATACTGACTGCCAAATTACAAAAAACTTTATGGAAGGTACTGATAAAAAAAATTAGCTGTGTGCTTTAAAACAAATATTTTTAATGACAACAGAGAATTTGATATTATTTTAGAAATTTGAAAGAGAAATAATCATTACCCTAACAAGAAAACATAACAAAACATATTTAACTGCTCACATAGGAAACTTCAGAATCACACTTTATTGTAGATTATAGAAAGAATATTTATTGAGCAGAACACTCAAAAAATGTCAACAGAGTAGAATAATATCCCGTTTGCCACATTTTTAATTATTTGAACTTTAACTGCAACACAAAGTCTATTGAAAAATATGAACAGAAAATGGGATATTGTAATTGTACCCTTATTGGGCTCTCAACAGGGTACCAAAACACTTGAGGGCCTAGAATTGAAAAAACATATCATTTTTAATGATACAGGAAAGTATATCTTAAAAGAAGAAGCAACTGTGATTTCACATTTGCTCAAAATATTGAAAATGTAATGATGTTTCTATTGCTTGCCAGTATTATGCCCAGAATATATAGAATGGTTTTACAGTCTTGACCATATATTTTACAAAAAAAAAATTAAGTGTGTGTAACATGGGGAATATATCATAAAGGATTAAAGTCATCCAAAAGTTTATTTTTAAATAGTGATAGCAACCACTTTTTAAGATTATACCAGCACTTTGAATTCCCTGAAACAAGTTAAATATTTGATATTTTAGATACAATTTTTTTTAAATTATATTAGGATCAAAGAAAAATTAAGGTTTCAGTATTTTAGAAAAGTGGTTTCAAAATGTACCTCAGAATTTAATGACAGTAAAGTAACACACTTCAAAAAAAAACTATATAATTTTTTAAAATATTTTTTTGTTGTTTGTGGTGTATTAAACTAAAAAAAATATTTTAAAACCTATATTTTTCTTTAATTCAAACTTTTGCTTTTACTTGACTTTTCACCAAAAATTTTACATTTAGGACCAAAAAAATCAAAATGGTTACCAAAAACCTGAAAATAGTTATCCCTAATTTAGAAGAATCATGGCTGGCATTACTTACTAAGTCAAACTGAATAAAAAAATTTTTTGACAACACTTGTGACAGTTGCAGGTTACTCATATTTTGGGTCTAAAATATACAGTTAAGATGTTCAACCATTATTTAACATTTTGGGCGCCCTATATGAACAAATGTATTAGGTGGGTACTCCTAATTCTATAAACATTTAGGCTCAAACAAAATAAGACATAGAACAGAAGCTTTCATGGCTTTGGTCAATTAAGATATCATGGTTCTTGGGATTAGACTGTGTCAAATTGAAATTACTATCCTATAGTAAGTTGGCATGGTCTAATCCCAAGAACAATGATTTTTTACAACAAGATATTTTAAAAATATGAGAAAAAACAGTAGGTACAGTGTACCTATTGATACAAGAATACCTAAAAACTCTGGCACTTTACTTAGTCTGTTTACAGATTGGCAATATTATGTTAACTCTTTCTGATGATTAGGCAAAAGTAGACACTTATTTACTACCTGTAACTTTAATTCGTCAGGCCCAATAATTATAAAGGCATGATACCTATTCAAAATAGGAGATGACCAAATTTTAAACTTTGAAGTGGCCTTTTGTTATTATTTTTTGACTTTACATTCTATAATTTTTTCCTAAAAGCTATATATAATAAATAATTAAATCGTTAAGTGATGAATTTAGTTTGTAGATCCTTTGTTCTCATTTGTCACTATACTATGTAGGTATATAATATAGATAACATTAGATTTACATGTGGTCTCTATTTTACAATATTAATTAAATTCTAATGTCATTTGGCAATGCCGTCAGTAGATTATTTATAGAAGTATGAGTGGGTCTAAAAGTATGAGGATATGGATCGATCATAAACCAAAAATCAGCCAGAACTTAATAACTAAGTGTATCATACATTCTTGTATGTATTTAAAACTACATTTTAATAAACTTGCAGAAAAGCCTTATGATGAACATTCTCCACAATAAATGCCAGAATTTTTTCGGTCAGGAAATGAAACAGGGTGTGGCATGAACCATTTGCAATTTTATACGAGAATAGATTAAAAAATGGAGTGTTACGTATTAATTACAAATAGAAATAAAATAACATTTCTTACCTACCCGAACTGCGTACGTGGCCCCTTGGCGAGCAATTAACTTGTCCGAATGTATCCATCCGCTTGTAGGTTTTATGTTAAATGCAGACATATTGGAATCGATAAGTCTGCTAAAACTTTCCACAACACAGCTTTTCTCATTACGATAGATGGTTAACTTTAGAAGCTAAACGTTTACGTGCAAACAACCAATTTATTTTTATGTTTGGGGACCTAAACTGGTTCCCAAACATTTATAACGCGCATTTTTCGCATCGACACAACCCTTTCCGACTATTTTAAACTACATACATCTAAAAAGAACTAGCGGTGTATAACCGTGTATAGGCCAGAACAGAAGGAAGTTGGGGCCATCGAGTCTGCGCATCGAACTTATTCGCATTTTGTGAGGGTTTGCCTTGCTGTTGCCTATTTGCGCATATGACGTAATTTCCTGTTATTTATTTTGATAAACTCTTTCCTATTAATTTTAAATGATACATTTAGTTTTGCTGCCCTAGTTTCGATGAAAAAAAAAAGAAAAAATTTTAGTGTAGCATTAGCTCAACGATTTTGTTTTTAATCACTGGTTTTAAGATTACATATATAGCTTAATTCACACAAATGTGATGTTACTGTTGTACGTTCTGCTTTCTAGTTTCCCCTTCACAACCAATTTGTTAAAATAGCGGGGTTGGTGACACCTTCACCTATACAACCTATATAGCCTATACTGAATGAAACCAAAAACATAACAATATCCCATTTTTTGTTCCAAAGGGAATTTTTGCTTATTTCACGTGTCTACCGGTCTGTATATTGGTGTTGCATTATTTGAATTTAATTGCCGCCGTAACGATAATCATTTTTTAGCTTTTTTGTGGAAGTTCAAAAGTGAAGTAAGCGTTGGTAATCCAAACTGCCAATAAGTCACAGATAAATATTGGCAATACGTCCGGTAAATTTTAATTAGTTATTTTTATTTTTTATTTTATTAGTTGGTTTTAAAAAATGTAGAAGGTACATTCCTCTATAAGTTTAACGCCATCAAAAACCGAAAACTAAATGACTAAAAACATCAATGCGGACTACCATCCACGACCCACTTACTAGCTTATTACTACAACGGTATGCCGACGGCCGACGCGCATCTCGCCTGGCTAGGGATGTCAACGATATATCGGTTATTGAATATATCGATATATTTCTTAATATATTTACACCGATATCTTGTTACGATATACCGTCTATTATATCGATATATTAAAAAATATATCGCAACAAAACCAAGTGAAATAAATGACATGAATGGTGACAGTATGGACACTTTGACATGGTATCATTCCCTGGAAAAGTAAGTCGTGGGAAATTTCCATTGAAATATTCAAGAAAATTCTTGAAATTTTAAAAAAATATATAAAAATTTATTGGAAATCTGTCAAAATTTCAAAACAATTAATTTTTGAAGTTTAAAGCCGACTTTTCGGAAAATATTAAAATGGAAAATTTAAGTAAAATTTTCAGAAACTTTTCAGACTTTCCATATATTTTTAAGTTAAAAGGAAGAACAAAAACCTAACTTTAAAATTTGTTTAAAATAAATCCACTTTAATTTGGTAAATCGGTATATTGGTTTAGCTTGAAACAATATAAGTATAATATACAAAGTGTTCTAAAAGGAGGAATTAAAATACGTTTATTACTTTACTAAATTTTTACTGAAAACACAGTAACCGATTACCTAATATTTAGTAGAGAACAATATAGTTTATATTTTTTATAATTAAACATCAGAAAAGAGCCCGGTTTATGATCAAAATTAACGTCAGTTTTAGTGCGAATGTTATTTTAACGTCGAAACTGCCGAAAATACGACATTTTTCCCACTTATAAAAAAATAGAATTTCACGGAAACTGTCTGACATTTCCTAAGCTCCGCATCTCTACTGGCAACGACAACTGGCAATGCTGTTTACTCATGATTTATTTCTCAGAAACTCACAGTCACAACAATTTGTTTCGTTTGGTTGCGGTTACGGAGCCGAAATATTATTGATTAAACTCACTAATTTCAGTATAGCTAAGCCTCGAAGACATTTTCGTTATGATTAAAAATATATGATAGCCCCAAAGTAAAATTTACAAAAATATTTAACCAAAAAACTAATAACTGTTCATAGTTCATCAATACATGCTCAAAAACAGGGCTGGCACGAGGCATGGGCAGAAGGAGCAAAACACACGGCCACAGCCTTAGACCGACCCCTTGTATCAACCCGCAAAAATTATTTTGTTCGAAAAAAGGACATTCTGTTCTGTTATATATAAGATGATTAAACTGTAAAGTTAAGGTCATCAAGTTTTATGTAGGAATGAACTAATAACAATTTAGAACGGAATCAAAATAGCGGCATAATAAAATATTTCAAAAATTAGTCTGAAAAAACTGCTTATAAGATTTATTTTAATTTGTGTGTAAGAATTAAGTGTGCTATAGAAATACTGATAAAATCGTGGTACGAATTCCAGATGACGAAATAAAATGACGGCAAAATAAAATGTTTGTGTTAAAGAAAAAATCACACTCCCGGAATCTTCATATTTTAGTGTCCCTAGATGCCAAAAAACATGTTTCCCAATTTCATCGGTCTTTCTGTCTGTCAGTTCACGACATAGCTGGAAACTTACCTGATTCACTTTTCGTCGAAAGTTAAGGTCATATTGGGGATGACCTGGTAGCATTTTGGTAAAAATTCAATATGGCGGAACAAAATGGTGGCTTAATTATTCAATTTACCTCAAAAATCAAGTATTAGAATGAACTGAAAACATTTTGATACGAATTCAAAAGAGCAAAATAAAATTTAAAAAAATCAGCTTGAAAAAATTACTTATTAGTTTTATTTCAAATTTCATCCAAGAATTAAGTGTGATATAGAAATAAACTAGTAAAAATGGTAGTACGGATTCAAGATGGGGCAATAAAATGGCGGCGAAATAAAAACTCCTTAGAAGATGAAGTAAAAAATATCTTATTCAATGGAAATTTTAGTATGAATTCAACATGACGGAACAAAATGGCGGTCAAATGAAATTTTTAAAAATCAGAATAAAAAACTGTTTATTTAATTTATTTTACGGTATATTCAAAATTCAAGTGCGGCATAGGTAGAAACTGGTAAAATATTGTATATTGTACATAGCCAATATCGTGGAACAAGATGCTGTCCAATAAAAATTTTGACAGTATATATGTGTTACAAAATGACTATGTTACCGTTTTTAAAATATTGTAAATTTCTACACTAATCCTCATTGATATTAAGTATTATAATTAATGTCTTAATTGATAATATAGAATCAATATTAAATGGATCGAATTTCGTTTTCTTCAGTCTGAAATTTTTAGTGCCTTGTTCGTTGCAAATTGTTTAAAAATTAAAAATTCGAGTTCTATAAGGATAAACTTTCCTTTTATTTTTTCCCAACGCAGCTTCACATCTCCGGTTTGGCGCGCCTTTAGAGTGGCGCCAGCGTGCATTGCACGCGCGCTTACGGGGACCCTGCTTTCATTTTTAATAAAATAAATTTGAAGTTTACGAATATCGGAAAGGATTTATGTATAAGTTAACTATGTATTCTAGGCTTTTAATGAGTAACTATAATAATCTCACGACACATTCTTTTAGCTAGTCTCTCTCATCTGTCTGAATTAGCATCAAGTTGCCTTTTTCAAGTCTCGCGTGGCGCCTAATTCATTAGTTGTTTCTCGAACGAAAATTCAAAACAACCATATTCAAAGTGCACTGAACATACGGTAGCTAAAAAGTTAACGCTCTATTTTCCTATTCTTATATTAATTATAACTTACATTAACACTTTTTAAATGTAAGCTCAGCGGCAAGAAACAATCCCCTTTTTTCAAAATGTATTAGGTTTTGGAAATTTAAAATATCTTATATCGGTCTTATTTGTTTTTCGATTCCCACAGCCTGCAACTGCACAGTTAATGTCCACGGATTATCTGTAAAATATCCGATTTTATGCGATATTATCCACCAGTGTCACCAACCGTTCAAGTGTCATTTGACGTGCAATATATAAAAGCGAAATAGTGTGTTCAGTTTTTGGTCTTTGTACAATTGCATTTTTTACTGGGTTCAAAAACTCAATTCTGTTGCAATATAAAACTGAACATTTAATAACCTATTGGAGTTATTAGACTTAAGTCGATCAAAAAGTCCACAAAAAATCCGAAATAAGTTAGGTTCCGAAAAATGTACGAAATGTAAAAAAAGTCCGAAAATCGGACTTTCATCCACCGATTAACAACACTGACTACAGCCTACTTGACTTCCGAATGCTGTCTAGATCTTAATGCAGGATTGCCAGATGGTTCTGTTCAATTTCCCCAATCGAAATTCAAAAATCCCCTAATAATATATTTAAATACTAAAATATATAAGTGCTAAAAAACATAATTTTTATATTGAATAATATAGGATAATTAACAAAAAAATTAATTAATTAGTAATTTCAGCAAAAATGTCCAAAACGGTTTCGTTTTCTTTGGAAGTATTATACATGCTAGCATTAAACAAATTTACCCTTATTTCACTAGGTACAAAACTAACAGAACTGCTATTCATAAGATGGAAACGTATTCTTCTTATGGCATTCGCACAACATATTGCCAGTCGATTTCTTAGTTTATCCTTGAGCCACGATGGAAAATGGTAATGGAAATAACCCAATACTTTTTTATTTTCGATCACCTCAATCCAGAATAGTTCAACATTTTCTAAATGTTACCATTCTACCCGATGAAGAACATTCCATTCGTAGACAGTAGAATTAACATTTTCACAGATTAGGGACCTGAAATTGCTACCTAGATTTGTTATATCTGGTTTTCTAACTTGATAGTTAAAAAGCATATTTTTTCAATGTCAATGTTCGGCGGAAGTCGGACTTGAATTTGATTAAAAAGCTCAGTTAAAAAATATCTGCATCTATCGTGGATGAGTTTTACTTAATTCATTTCTACTCCTACTTTTGCTTCATTAAATGAATAGCCAAAATTAATAATATCTGCGCTCATTTTGAAGTCTTGAAATTTAAAGAAAATCAGATCTTTATCAAGTATTTTTCAAGACGCATTGTCGGTATGATGATACTTAAGTAATTTCTAAACAAAAGCAGAAGATCTTTCATTAGTTGGAGAGAATTTGCTTTCTCATTTTCAAAAGCTGTATTAAGAGTGGTTAGCTCTATCAGAATTGTTCATAGAAAAACCATATACAAATAACTTTTTCTGTCAGCTAACATCTCATAAAGTTGTTGTGCAGTATAACATCTCTCATTCTCTTTTGCAGTTTTAAGACATCCCACTGATTCAATATTTTTACTATAGCATTGTAACGAGCTAGCCATCTTGTACAGCGTAATTTATCAATTTTTGTTGGGGTTGCTTCGTTCATTGTTTCATATAATTTTTTATATTCAATCTGTCGTTTAGAATTACAACTAAACCAATTGTGTGTTTCTTTTATGAGAAAATTAAATGTTTTGGTAGTGTTTTGAACGAATGCTCAGAAGAAAAGTCTAGGGAGTGACAAACGCACATTTAACCACTACTAAATCTTGACTTGTCATTGCTTTTAGATGCGTTGAGAATGAATTATGCTCCCCAATCATCACATTTGCACCATCTACTCCAACCCCAATTACATTTTTCATTCACAGATTGTCTTTCAACAATTGAGGTCTCAATGTTTCGCTTAAAGTCAAAGCATCTCTCGCATCTATTTCTAACAATCTATAGAAAGTAGTGATTTTTTTTTTCTTGGATTTACTGAAATATGTTATCAGAATACACATCAGTTTAGTACAGTCAATAGCTGTGCTTTCATCTATTATGAGAAAACATTTTTCATTTCCAACATCAGAAATCAGTTCTTCTAATAAGAAGGGGGCAATCGTATTTAAAATTAAAGCTGTACGTTTTATTCTGTGTATTTTTATCCCCTCGAGTAATCCGGAATTATCATCCAAACTGTTAATTAATTCGCTTAAATGGTCCGCCGTCCTTGTAGAACAGTGTTCCGCTATAAAGGCTGCTATTTTCAACTCTGCCATTTTTCTATTCTTCGAAATATTTACTGGCATAAATTGGGTGATTTTCTTACTCGTACCAGCCCTACATTTCTTCTCAGATTCATTGTGTTTTTTTGATTTAGAATGAGCCAGCAGGTCTTTTTTTTGTGTGCGATAAGAGAACATTTTACAAAATGCTCTTTTTTCATCATGAGGATCGGGGCCAAGCCATCCTATACAAAGTGTAATATAGGTAGGTATATAATACGAATCTATAAAAGCTAAAACTTACCCTTTAGCTCATTAACCTGCTCCCAAACACTTCTATATTTATTCCACATATTGATTCAAAAATAAATCGTATTTAACTCTTAACGCTCTAATTCAAAGTTACAAATAACGCAAATCTTAGTCCAGCAAACAAAATAAACTGCTGAAAACTCAAATGCCGGGGAATTAACTGAAAGCGATTTATAGTGCCGACAAAATAAAAAATCGGACGTGGTTGATTGAATGCGAAGCGAATTGAATATTTTTATTTGATAATAGATGGCGACAAAATGTAGTAAAATAAGGCTCTAAATAGGTTTGTATGAAAAACATGTTAATTTCACTAACGTGAAAGTGATTTAAGGATTTAATTAATTTGATTAGAATTCTCATTTCCAGGTGCGTTAGACCTAAAAATCTCCTCGCCAGGGTAAATATTTTTCCAGAAAAAAAATTCCTCAAAGAAAAAAAATCCTCTACTTTTCGGGGAAATTCCCATAATCTGGCAACGCTGTCTCGATGTGACGTATTTGGGCGTGAAAGACGAGTTTAGGCCGTATTCCGTTTCCAATCTTGGTTTCGGGTCCGTGTTCCGTATCCACCGGTTATCTGAAAAGGCGGTTATTTACGGAACATTGTTCCTGAAAATAACTGTCAACAGTGTCACCAGGTAACTAATGTCTGATCTGTTAATTATTTGACGAGTGTTTCGTTTTCAAAGGGTTTTTCAGAAACCGCTGTCAGATTTCTGTCAGTTAGGTTGGTTAACCGGGTTTGGAAACGGAATACGACCTAAATTCGATACGTATCATACCGGTAGTTCGATAACAATCAACCTATCAATAATTAAAATATATCGAAAGGTGACGTGCTATTCTATTGATAGGTAAAATTTAATATCGCCCACCCCTACAAAACACCATGTTACATATAGATTGCGGCTTGAGTAAGTTCAAACAATGCTTACGCTAATATATAGGTTTATTTAGGCGGAGTATAAACAAGCTATATATCAGATCGTGATGTTTTGTCTAATTTTTAGGTTATTTTTTTTATATTTTTTTAGACCATAACCATATGACTAGGATTTGAATAACACTTGTCATTATCCGATTTTACATGGTTTTACATATTTTATTAACGTACTGTTAAAAAAAAATATTTGCTGGAGCCATAAGTTTATTTGGTAGAGTACCTAACTAAAACGCTGGACATACGAAGTTATACATACAAAAGTTTTTACAAAATTCAATTTTATACATTTTTTAAAAGAACTAAGATATTAAATTGCGGTTCTAGCACTAAGTATGGAGTTTATAGCCCAGAAAAGCATAACTGCAGCGGACTTCCTCGAATCTGTTTTACAGAGTATTACGTAACTTTGTAATGACGACTATTCAAAAAAGATATTTTTGTGTTTGTCTCTAGCCAAGATAATATACTCTTAAATATTAAAAAAACAATTTTAGTTATTTTTTAATTTTTTTTTCCGTTTTAATATAGAGCGTGTTTCAACAAATTGTAAGTTTTTAACATCTTTTTTATCGTAAGCGTTCGTTTCTGTGTCAATTATGTTCAAGAGTAATGCCTCTAAATATTTACACATGACTGCTGTACATAGAGACTGGTCAAAACTCAAAAGTTTAGCGCCATCATTATTAAAAAAAAAATCTATTTTGCTTATTTTTACTTCCCTTGGAAATATCTGCTTTAAACTAACATGTTACGTCAAATGCCAACTCATTCAGATCCATTAAATTTTATATAATTTAGGTGCCGAAAGTTTTTTAGCATTTAAAATTTAAAAAAAATGGAATACACCTTGTATGTTATACTTTCATCAAATGAATTTTTTCTTGCTTACTATAAATATACTAAGATTGGTGACTTTATCTTCAAAGATTTCTTGAAAAGTTTTAAAAAAATCGTGGTATTTCCAATGACTCCACTATGTAGTACAATGTTCTTCGCCTCTCTCTTAAACATTGCGTTTTATGGTAGAATTTTGTAAAATTTCTTGAGATTATATTTATATTCAGCAAGTAGAAATCCATTTAATGCACATAAAAGATACAAATACAAATAAATCTAAGTTGAGTTTTCTCATTATTTTTGAGACTTCCTGTATACATTAATACTAATTTATACCAGTTTCCCATTTCCATTAACCATTCCGTTCCAAAGTTAAAGGCGAGAACAATTTTTAAAATCCGCTATAATTGTAATTTGGTTGCACACGACAGTATCCCGTTTGTATAGATTGCTTTCTTCTAATCGTGGCTTTCCAGAAACTTCTCCACTTTTGTAAAAAGCCTAAATCGTTTAGGCGCCTATTGTTGTTAAAATAACACTTGTTTTTAACTAATTTTCTTTAAGAAAGAAGAAAAACGTCTTTCCAAAGTTTGATCGCCGCAGTTTTAATATAATTAGGAATACCGTAAAAATAAACATTTTCTGAGAATTTAAAATAATTATTTTAATTTTTTCGACAGTTACCGTCTTTCAAACGACACTGGGATATTCGAAAAAATAATAAAAATTTTAATATTAATGGACGATAAACTAATACAAATAGTTTTTTTTATATTTTTCGATAGTCCCAAGTGTGCTGTAAAAATTTCCAAATTTCAAAAGTGTATCTGAAACCTTTTCTAACATACGACGATAAAGGGTAAAACAAGCGTTTTTCCACGACGACAAATAGGACCCATATAACACGAGCTATATGTAGACCATAAACTAGCGGCTATGATTTAAATACCACTTTTGACCTAATTTCCCACTTTATATAAATTACTAACTGCAAAAATCTCATTAAAAAAATTTAGCTGTTCAAACATGGAATACGTGAAAACAGTATTAAAAAAATTTAGTAGTTTAGAAGTCACGGGAAGTCAGTTTTTTGGCAGCTGTCAAGATATTTTTTTTTAAATAAATTACTCCAGTAAAACCTAAATCAAACTGTGAAAACCGTAATTAAAAATTTTAAAATAGTTAGGAATTAGCGGGAAAAAGACAGTTTTTTGACAGCTGTTAAAATATTGTTTTAAACAAATTACGCCACAAAAAGTTACATGGGAATGTAAAAAACTTATTTAAAAATTATAAGCAGTTCTAGAATTACAGGGAAAAACATTTTTTTTGACAGCTCTCAAAATTTTTTATAAGTTACGCCACTAAAAGCTGAAGTTAAGTAGTTTAGAAGTTACGCTTTTTTGGACAACAATAAATTTTCAATAAGTTCACAAATAAGTTGTAAGTTACGTAGAACTATAAAAATGTATCTAATCGTTTTAAGTGCCAACCATAATTAAACATTTTAAGCAGTCCAAAAGTTACAGGGAAAAATCAATGTCTTTTAGAGTTTTTTTTTTAATAAAATACACCTCTAAATATTGCATGAAATATCCTATCTATAACGGGAAAAGACAGTTTTTTTGACAGCTATCAATTTTTTTTAAAATAAATTACCCCATTAAAGGTTGCATGGATCTCCGAAAACCGTATTTAAAAATTCTAAGTTGTTTAGAAGTTACGCCTTTTTGACAACTGTCTTTTTTTTTAATAAATTACGCCAATAACAGTTAGATAGGACTATGAAAATCGTATTTAAAAATTTTAAGTGCAAACCGTAATTACAAATTTTCAGCAGTTCAAAAGTTAGAGGGAAAAATAATTTCTTTTGGAGCTGTCAAAATTTTTTTTAGTAAATCACGCCTCTAACGGCTGCGAAAACAAAATACCGCCCATTTAGTACCCAAATCTTCTAAACCGATCGAAAATCAGCTCTTAAACCTGAATTTCTAAAAAAGATATCTTATATATAACTATTGGCCCTGTATAAGATAATATATGCTTTACTTGTACCGAAAATCAGTGGAAATGTCAAATATTCTCATCAAATATTGAAACACGTTAAAAAAAATTACACTAGGCCTCCTCCTCATCCTCTTCCTCTCTCTCATGTCCCTCATTCTTATCTTCCTCTTCTTTTATTCTCATTCGCATCATATTTTTAATTTTTTCTCTTTGTCCTCCCACATTTGATTTTGCATTCTTAAGTCTTATAAATAGGTGCATCAAGATCATTTTAGTATGCTGAGGCACATTTACTAAGCTGTGCTCAAGTTGCGTAAAAAGTTATTTTTGAATTTTTCCACCAATTGTGTATAAAACAAAAAGAAAAAATGTGTCAAGTAATAAGTGAATTATGTGTAATCGCGAAAAATTAGCTACATCTATCAGACAGTTAAAAGATAAATATCTCAATTTCTTTGAAGTGATTTTGAAAGATGAATACACCAAGCTGTTTTATCCACTGAAACGAGATTATTTGGAAGCAATTGACTGTTGTGATGATTATTTAGAAGGAATTATAAGCCTTACTACGTTTTTCAATACGTTTGGGAAATCATACTTTGTAGGAGAATTAAGCCACCTATTAGAATTTATAGAAGATTGCCAATTTATACCTGCTATTATTGCAACCCAAAAGAGGTTTCAATTATACGAAGATAAAAAACAGGTATCATCAAGAAAAGTTAATCCTATTCGCAAGAGACGTCCCCCCACATATTTAAGATATTATGTTAAATAAATTAAATGGCTGAGTTGCTGATTGCAGTTAAATTATTAGAGGACAAATTTAGTAATCTTTCAAAAACCAATTTTTCATATTCTATGGCGGAGTGGATAGACTTTTATTATAATCAAGCTGCGGAATTCGTAAAGGCTGCCCTCTGTTGCAACAAATACTTTGAAACATTAAATATTTTTCAACTTATTCGAGATCTAAAAGATATTGGCTTTGGTTACTATTTAAAAGACTTGAAGCAATTTATTGACGAGGATACTATTCATCAAGAAATTGAGAAGGAAGAATAAATTTAATAATATTCACAATGGAGCAAGTGGTTACTGAAATGTATAAAGAGTTTATTATATCTGCTGCATACTTCCAATATTTATCAATTGTAGGCGAAGAAGACGCAGAGGCACAAGATTTGTCAGCATACGTTAAGAATATAGATCGAATGGAACAATGTAAATTAGCTGCTAAATTTTGTAATGATTATTTAAAATATAAAAATGAGTATGAACTTTTAAATGAATTTAGAAAATTAGATTTAAGGTATCATATTAATTGTATTAAATCATGGTTAGTTAATGCAAAATAAAAATGTAATTAAGTTTTTTTTTATTTTTATTCATTCATAAAACAATTGTCATATAAAAATAACACATTTGTCAAAGCACACATACAAGGTGATTTTGAATGATAGCAGCATTTTGGTTCCATTAGCTTTAGCGCTGGTTGTTCATCTATTTCAATCACAGGCTTTTTAGAATATTTCTCTATAAAATCCTTTTTTTCGGTTCCTTTTACAAAAACAAAATCTGCTTTCTTCGTAAGTGTTTCAATTATTTTTGGGAAATGATGTAATGGAGTAAATCAATTATTTCAATGTATACAATGATGATTTTTCATTAGCCATACCGCCTGCTTGTGACAATCAGGTGAAAGAAACTCCATTGGAAAAGGCTTTTTAACAATGTAATGAGTCATTTCATAACCATCAAAAGCTGCAAGCTCTTTTGGTATACATTTTTTTTTCATCCTTGAATCCTTGAATATCCATAACCAATCTCATATTTTCAAAGTAGCAAATTTTTTGAGAATTTTTTTACTTGAATAATTTGCAATTTCTTCTTTCAGTTGATTAATTTAAAAAAAAAAATTCAATTTGTTGTTGTAGTTTTGATGTCATGACTAAAACTAAAAGCTTTTGAAAATTAAATTAAATCGAAGTATGAAAAGAGTGGGTATAAAGTTTATAATTGTTTCACAATTTTACTAAGAGGGTTGTAGCTAAATAATTTGTCATGTAAAATAAGACAATAAGCAGAAGTATCAATTTTAATTGCGTTGTGTGTCTCAAATTCAATTCTCATTACTACGGATCCCGTTTGAATTGTTTCTTTTTGATGGGAGCAATCAATATGTGTAATAGGACTAATGTTTTTGAATTGTTCAGGATTAAAAATGGGTTCATTTGGAACACCATAGTAAGACTGTCTACAGTTGGCAAACATTTCGTATAAAGCAGAAAATTTGTTTTCTTCGAAATTTAAGTACAAATCGTGATAAGGATATCTTTCAGAATTTAAAAATTCTCTAATATTTGACAAGGTAATATTGTCAAATTTTCTCATATCTTTAGCAATTTTCCCTTTTCTGTTTTCTTGAAAGCCAATGACAAGGAGCTTCTAGTTTACTAGTTGTTTTTACCGGCCATGTGTGACGGGTTGTTTCGGTTAGAGAAGAATATTCAACAAGTTCCCAACTCCTAAATCCTATCAATATATCTTTATTTGATTCTAATATTTTTGATAGAGCAAGTTGTTGTGGCATATCAACTAGAATGTGAGGAACTTTCCAATAAATTTTTTCGAAAGTAACCAATGGAGTGTCAGGAGCACTAACGGGGTGTGCCGGATCTTCTAAGTCATCAGTTGATCTAATAAGAACTAATTCCTGTTTCATATTCATAATAATTTTTCTGTAATCCTCAAAAAATCCATCATTATCAACTAAAATTTTATCACCTTCTTTTCAATGTGGAAACCAACCTGCATTTTCCAGTTTTAATCTTTCGTTGGTATTGTGGAAAAGGTAGCTTTTTAAGGTTGATACTAATCCAACATTTCTTATTGAATCTATAGTAATTCCGTTTAGTTCATAGCGGATTTCTCTGAACAAAAAGGCTATACCATTGTTAATAAATAGCAATTCTTTCTTAAATTTATCTTCTGTATTAGTTAATTTTCCTTCGATATAAAGTAAACTATCTGATGGTAGAGTGTAAGCATCGAGTTCTTGAATTGGGATCCTTATTTCATCATTGTAATTGAATTTTGAAGAAATATATGGTTGATATGTGTGAAGCTCTGAACTAACGATGGAATTGTCTACATAAAGCTTTTCGTTTACGTTTAATATGTTCATTATTTTAAAACAGTGAAACCCAAAGATGTGAGAAATTTACGATTATCTCATCTTAACTTGTTGGTGTTGGATTTGATACTGAACTGTTGTTTAGTCTTTTTCTTTTTATAAGTTTTTACTTTGTTGATAGTGGTAGGTGCAAGTCTCATTCCAAGGGCTCTATTATATCTAACAACCATTTTATATGTCACTAGCTTGTAAATGTAACCTTACTGTTATAGTTTCTCCTCTAAAACTGATAAGTTCTCCGTCTTGATCAACTATTTTAACGGTTATATTGTTAATTGCTTTGACGCTAACTGGAAAATGGAACAAAATGGGCAAAGGAGATTCCACTATTTTTCAGCCTGGAGCTACAGTTGGATAAAACTGGTGAATAATATGAACAGGTTTACCATTACTGTAAGAACCGACACAAATATTACAATCAATACAAATAGCATTCACCATAGTTATTTTTGCAACATTATCTGATTCTTCCTCTTTCATAGCTTTTAGTATCCTGCTATTAAAACCCAACATTTTTCCTATCGAATCTTCCTTGGTAAAATCAATTTTTCTACTACACATTAAAAAAGGTTTTAGAGTGTTAACAATTGCTTTTAAAAGAAAAAAAATGTTTCATACGGAAATAAATCTTCTATACTTTCTCTTATGTATGTTTCTATATCTGTAATGTCATAAGTTCCGTCGGGAATAACAATTACTTTATTATCTATATAAAATTTATTATATCCTTCTTTTATATTGGGAATAGTCATAAACGTTTCAAAGTCAGCTAAACCCAGGTAATATTGTTTTCCATCCTCTAAATATATGGGCGGATTAAAATCAGCAGACAAAACAGAACTGTTTCCTGATATGGCAATTGTGGTGGACATTGCAGTTTATTTATGAATGAGATATTACAATAAATAATGAGTTTATATATTTTTTTGCAAAAATTTTAGGGATAGTTGACCACAGTTATATGAATTAAATTTTTGTTTGTTTTCATAAGTATAAAATACATCCACTTTGCCATTCGAATTAAAATATTTGAGAATTTCAAAAGGTGGTTTTAAATTTCCATAACTATCAAAATATATTACATTTTTGTTATTTTTAATATAAGCAGTCCAATGAGATCCTTTATTTTGTTTTTTATCCAAATTTACAATACCACACTCTTTCAGATTAATTTTTTTGGAAGTTCATCGAGCATAAAAACACCTCTAAAGCCAGTTATTTTTAACAGCTTTACATATTTAATAATATCATTGTTCGCAAGTGCTCTTTTTGGAAAACTTATTTTGAGTTTTTTTTTTGTCTGATTGCTTTCATTTTGACGGATCCTCCTTTATAAGGTCTAATAAATAGTCCCTTTCCTTTATATGGTCTAATATATAATCATTTGCCGTCTTTAGAAGCATTTTCCATTGCAATATTATGCCTATGTATTTCTTCTAGTTGCTGTTTAGCTGCTTTAGCATCATTTCAGGGCGCCAAGAATGGGAAACAAAAGAGGTAGAAATCCTCCAACTTTTTTGGGTGTTCGAATGATACGTTTTTTTCTCGATTTAAGTTTACCCCCTTTTTTATCTTTAAATCCCAAACCGAACTTTCTTTTACCCTTCATTATTCCTGCAACACTTAGAGCTGCAATTTTTTCGCCAATAGAAGAATCCTTAGCTTTTACCCTATCCCAGGCTTTTTTTTCTAATATTTGGTCAGATATGTGTCTTCTTGATAAATCTTCAGTCTGAGAGTGTGATATATCGTGTTCTTTACAAGCGGAATCCAATGGATTTATACCAACGTCATCTCTAGTTAATCTTTTCTCCAAGTTGGTACCTGGACCACAATAATTATATCCTGGTATATGAACTTCGAAGGGTAGTTTATTAATTAATTTATTTACTAAACCGGAGCCTTTTCTATTACGTCTTTTGATAGCTTTTTTCAACTTATGCCGACCCACAGTCATTGAAGTTCTTTTTATACTAAAAACACATTGACATTTTTCTGGTATAAATACTTTTACAGCTAAAAATATTTACTAGTGTGATTAAGAATGAGGATTGAAAAACAAAAATTCTCTTTACCAGTAAATAATCATGACGAAAAAATTTTAAGTAAACAGTTGAGAAAGCATGGTGACTTATTTTGCGGTGGTTCAAAAAGAGGGCTTATAGTTGGTTGCAGTGGTAGCGGTAAAACCAACGTTATACTTACACTGCTCGAGCATCCTAATGGAATTAGGTTTGAAAATGTCTATGTTTATTCAAAGTCATTAGATCAACCAAAATATGAATATTTAAGAAACTTGTTAAAGCCTATGAAAGAAATTGGATACTTTGAATACGATAGCGATGAGGACATTATTTCACCTCATGAGATAAAGCCAAATTCCGTTATCATTTTTGACGATATTCCTTGTCATAATCAATCTATTATTAGGGACTATTTCACGCATGGAAGGCATAGAAACACTGATTGTTTTTTTATTTTTCAAGGATATTCCTCAATCCTTAAACGTCTAATTCGAGAAAATTCTAACTTATTAATTTTATTTAAACAGGACTGTTTGAGTTTAAAACATATATATAACGACCACTGTATATTGGATATGACATTTGATCAGTTTAAAAATATTTGTGCTAACTGTTGGATGGATCCATATGGCTTTCTTGTAATTGACAAAGATTGTGAAGTAAATCACGGCAGATACAGGAGTAAATTCGATTCCTTTATATATTTATAAAAGTGAAAAATATGCAGTTTTATTTCATTTAAAACTTATACAGCATGGATAAACGTTTAGCTAGAGAATTAATAAAATCAAGACAAGCCGTGAAGCAGAAATATCGAAGCATGAAATTAGCTACTTCTACCGCTCAGTCTGAATTAGAACAAACTTATAGACCAACAACACAACCTCTTAAACAGCTAATTTCAAATATTAGTAAATCCGAACCATTCGATTTAAAAGAAGAAAGAGTTTCAACGTATGAAGAATTCAAAACACCTACAAAGCTTTATAAAACATCAACTCCGACGAAAACTATTCAGAAAACAGGAAAAACTCCGTTACTCCCCACAGAACTACCAACATTTTTAGATGACAGTATTATCACTTCTTCCTCTTCTGTAGTACAACCATTGACATCAACTGTTATAGCGGAAACTTCAGATCCTTCTAGTGACACAACAACAAATTTAAACTTGTCAGACATATTGGAACAAACTAGAAAAACAATTCAAACCTATGTTGGTACACCGTCATATAAAGATTACTTAGCAGATTTTCATGAATTACCCAGATCATATATTGATGAATAGTTCATGACCTCGAAACGGATAAGTTTTCTTTTGGTTTAACACAGATACCGCTAGAAATTATTGGAAAAGACATTAAAATGGGAGGAATAACGTACACAGGCACGCCAGGTTTATTCGAATTGCTTTTCAAAAAAGAACCGAAAGGTTATAAGAAGGAAGATTTAGATAATTACATGAACATTCTAGCTAAAACAAATGTATATCGTAGGAATTTTGATTCAAATGAACAAGTTCAAGGAAATACATCACACAAATATGTTACAATAATAGGACCATATTTACACAGACCAGATTACAAAGACAAAAACCTTGCAAAGATTAGTTACAGCATTTAACAAACCAAAACCTCCGTTTAGAACAACTAGAGCCAAAACAACAGGAAAGGGATTAATTTTGAAAACAAACAGATCAAATACAGACTATGTATACTGGAATAATGTAAACGAAATTGTTGATAGGCTACGTTTATTAATTTCATCAAGTGATGCGGGAAATAATGCTCATAGTAATGAGATTATCTCTATTATTGAAGAATTAAGAGAAGATAAAGTTATACTATAAAAACAGCTATTAAATATAATCATATTTATTGTTTAATGAAAGCTCAACATGACAGTTGATAAATTTGGACGCCATATTTCAAAACGTCAATCAATAAATTCTGCTTCTTTGGAAAATACAATTTATTCACATATTGAAAATAAAATTCTCAACAATTTTAAGTTAGATTTTATTAAACAAAATCAAGAAGGAATAAGTGACATTAATAATTTAAAAAGGAGATTAGGTGAAAATGAAACAAATAATGAAATCTTTGCTAAAAAGCTTAAGGTTTTTGATGAAAATTTTTTAAAGTATGAAAACCAAATTAAAGGATGTTATATCTCAATTGAAAACGTTAATAAACAGTTGCTAACGCTAAATCAAATAAGTAAAGATTTGCAATTTTTAAATGAACATGTTAAAAAGGAAGACAAAAAATTAAGTGATGATATCAATAAAATTAATAAAATAATGGAAACAAATATAAGAGAAGTAATAATTGAAAAACACAAGGAAAAGATTAAACAATTAAGAACTTTTATAAAAAGGTTAGATGATGAAAAAAAAAAAAAAAGAAATCAAAATAGTATTAACAGTAGAACAATTGACCAACTCTCTTTGGAACAAAAACAACAATATATTTCCTTTGGAAAGATAATGTCTAGTGTAATTAAGAAATTAGAACAAGAATTAAATAAAACAGAGGAGGAATTCAAAAATAGTGATAGTAGATCAACTACTTTCTTAACTGAAGAGATAAAAAACTCCTTTAATGCTTTAGAAAGGGAGATTACTAAAATTAGTAAAGTTTTAAATGAAAAAAGTTATACAATACGAATTGATAAATTGAATGAATGGGAAAAAACATATAAAAGTTATATTTCGAATTATTACAAAACATAGAAATTGAACTTCGTTTAAATTGAATAAACAAGTTTGTTGTCATGTCAACCGTTAAACAACAAGTCGTTAATGAATTACATAAACCTGCTAGAAAAAACTACAAACGCAGAAGGGTGGTGGTGAAAGAGTTAAATGATCTTTTATCAAGCTGATTTCGTTGAAATGTTACCCTATGCCAAATTTAATAAGGGATTTAAATATATCTTGATTACCATAAATGTATTTTCTAAGTATGTTTGGGCCGAACCGGTAAAATCTAAATCTGGAAAAGACGTAACAGCGGCAATGAAAAAAATATTAATCAGTGCAAAAACTCCACCAAAAGACTTGCAAACGGACAGAGGGAGAGAGTTTTTCAATGTAAATTTTCAAAATTTGATGCAACAATTATTAACCATTATAGCACGTTTTCCAATTTGAAAGCGAGTATAGTAGAAAGAGTGAACAGGACTTTAAAGAATAATATGTGGAAAATATTTAGCATTCAAGGAAATTACAAATGGTTTAATATATTAGCGGATATTGTAAAAGAATATAACAATACAAAACATTCTTCAATAGGAATGAAGCCAAAACAAGTAAATAAAACAAATGAAAAGATAATCTTGAAATCTGCATTTACTCATGCTAAAACGTTAGATATAAAATCTCCAAAGTTTAAAGTGGGTGATCACGTACGCATAAGCAAGCATCGAGAGGAATTTTCGAAAGGTTACACACCAAATTGGTCAAATGAGATATTCCACATTAAAGAAGTTAAGATGACAAACCCCTGGATATATTTAATTCAAGACGAAGATAATCAGGACATTCTGGGTGGTTTTTATGAGCAAGAATTACTAAAAGTAAAACATACCGATGTGTATCTTATTGAGAAGATTTTGAGAAGGAAAGGAAACAAAGTTTATGTGAAATGGTTAGGACTTGATAAAAAATATAATACATGGATTGATAAAAAAAATATTGTTTAATTAAATTGAAATTAAATTTTAGTTAAATTTGTTTTATTTCTGTTCCTCACTTTATGCTTTAGCTGATACAAATTACAATGTCTGACAAGTACCTACTCTTATGTTCTAATTAATATCAAATAAAATTCACATTTGAGAAATTAAAATTTTATTAAGTAAAATATCAAATACAATTTTTATTAAAACGTGTCAAATATATTTATTTCTATGTTCATCAGATAATATCGAATCTAGAATAAGTTTACAATCATTTATTCTTTTTTCAAAACGGAGTCTATCTAAGTACCACATCTGAAAGTTATTCCTACGGGCTTGTCTGTAAGCAAAGCTCCACTTCACTAACACATGCATCTTATTGTTCTCTTCCAGAAAATATATTGTTTTCTTCGTAATATTTTCTTTTTGATCCATTTTCATTGTTTTCTTCGTAATATTTTCTTTTTGTTCCATTTTGCTTCAATTTGTTTTCCATTTCTTCAGGATATAAAGCAAGTAATTCCATCATAGTTGAAACATTTTCACTGTTAGGGTTTTGTGCTGGACTTATTATGTTATAAACATACGTACACAAGTCGCCACAATCAGCTGAAATATTATTTTGAAATATGTATTGAATTCTTGCCTTTTAATTACAGATAATCTATAATCAATAATTTCCTTCAATCGCCACAAATTGTCCAAAGACCCTTGTCCTAAGTATATGAAGTGTGGGCCTTTTGTAATTTGCAGAACAGGGATATCATTTATTTTCTGGACCTGCAGATGAATGTTGTTTTTCTTCACACTGGTTTGATCAACTTGAGGAAAGTAGAAATTGTTCCTTGATGAACACAAATGTCTTTCCAATTTTCTTCGGTTAGTGCGATTAAAAATCCAGTTTTTCCACCAATTACAATTTTTGGAGAAAAATCATTTAAACTTATACCAACAAGAACAAATTTTGACAAAGAATTATTTAAAAAATAAATTTTTGAATTAAGAAGCGTTTCTAAAGGCTTATGAACCACGGCGTTGTTCATAATGACTAAACGAGACTGGAACATATCAAACTCATCCCCACTTTCTTTAAAGTTTCGATTAAAATGGATTAATGAAAAAATAGATTTCCAGTTTGAAATTTGTAATAAAGGTAAATAATTAAAATAGTAATGTATAAAAATAATGCAAAGTTTAATGTAACACTAATGATGGAAAAGTAATAATTTTTGAATCCGTCATAATAATTGGTATGGTTGGGGGTTATAATTTGTAACTGATTATTTCTAAACTCTAACCTTTCGATCCAATTTGTATCAAAAATAGATCGATTTGGATGATACAAAATTTTAAAAAATTTATTTGCATTTTCATCTCCATTTATTCGTTCCATCCAACTAATTTTACTATTGTTAATTAATCCAATTTTCATAAATTTACAATAGTTACTTAGAGTGACGTCTGTTTTATTAGAAAAACATATTTCACACTGTGTTACGCCAGGGGGATGATGAACATAAAAAACATTTTGGAAAATAAAATAAAGAAGAATGAATTGCGATCTACTGATAGTCATTGAAACAAATTAATAATTATATTCCAAATTTATTAACATTAAACAGATACTTTCACCACGAAAGCAAAAGCAGTTGTAAAAAAATAACAATAAAATACTTAATTTAAATATATGTAAAAGTTCATAAATAAGGATATTAATAATACTATATAAAATGTGTAGATTGAAGACTTATTTTGAATGGTTACAATTATTCGATTCCTATTTTTCCATAAACAGTTATTTAAATCGCAATTCCTAGCAAATTTCTTATACTCCACAATAGGATCATCATAACTTAACCAATCAAAAATTTCAATACCACAATAAAAACAATTACAAATATCATTGATTGAAATATAGTAAAAGCCAGCTCCAACCAACACTTCTGGCCTCAATTTTCCTTTCCATTTCTTAAAAGTGGAAAGTCGTTTTTTTGTGAAAGGCTTATGAAGACTAACTTTGGTTTCAAAAACAACAAATTTAAATACCTTATAATATCTACATAAATATATCTAAATCTTCATGTTCTGCATTCTATTGATACAAAGCAATATCTTGGTGTCCCCAAGCTAATGTATTAAAACTATAGGGAATTTTATACCACTTATCATCTTCAGAACTCAAAGCCAATTTATTAATTATTTCGGTGAAAATTGTGTGTTGTCTAGATCGAAAAACATACATTGAACAAAAGGTTTTAGAATGATTTTCAACAACATCTTTATAATAAATAAAATCCAACTGCTTTTTAATGGCACTTTTCTTAACACCTTTTGCTTTTTTTCTTAAACTATTTACCGTTTTAATACAATATGCTTTTGCTCCAGTGCCAAAGAAAGCAGTAATGGGTTAGCATATTCATCTTTGAATTTTCCTATAACTGACTTTGTAACAGGTATTTCATGAATATTACCAAATTGATAATTAGATGTATCAAATTTGTGAATATTTTTTATCATGTCAGAATAAATATTTGGAGTTGTGACTTCTAAAATGAACGAATCGGTATCGGTGTATAAAAGTGAAATATTTTCCTGAAAAAGATTTTTTAAAAAATTATCAAAGAAATCGTACATGACAGTTTTAGATATATCTAATATTGAGAAGCCTACATATATTGGTTTATTGTAAGTAACTTGAATCTTTTGCATTTGAATAGAGACCAAGTTTTCAGAAAATATTGTTAAGTCCTTGAAATATGGTTTTGCAATTAAATTCTCAGCACCATCTTTTCTTCTATCTTTTTCCCACTCTGTAACAAGTCTTACGTCAATTCTCCTATCAACATTTTCCATAGTCTTGCCATAAATACTATTATTTGCCAACTTGTAAGTATTACGATCAAATTCATTCTTTGAATCATTTCTTAATCTTGAATTCAAGTCTATATATTTTTTCAACCAATCAGGTTGAGAAAACTGTAAAACTCTATGAACTTTAGTCAACTTGAGTCCATCTTCCAAACATTGTTTTAATAACTGATAGTGAATAACATATTTTGATTTATCATTTAAATTGGGTATTAATTTTATGCATTTAGAATTTGGCGGTTTAAAGTTTTCAGGACAAAACGGAAAATCGTTATGATGGGAATGTAGACTTGTAGGATATTCTAAATCAACTTCTAACACATATCCCTTATTAGATTTTTTAGAAATATTCATAATATTTAAATCGTTGATTTCTTTATCTGTTAACCAAACAAAATCTCCCGTTGGAATGTGCTGTGACATTGCATAACCATACAAATTTGTTGCATCATAATAAATTATGTATTTAGTTGGCTTTAAAGGATCAAAATTTAAAAGAAATGAATTATTAGCTTCAGATTTTCTACAAATGCAAGAGCTCACACCACCGCGAACGCTTTCTTTGAAAAAGTGTATCATATCTGGATCTGTTAACAATTCTAACTCTATTCCAGTATAACGCAAACACGCCTCCCAGGATAAACCTGGAAAAGTGTAAAAATGAGCTGGATCGGGCTATGTGGATAAACAAGTGCTTCTAAAATTTTCAAAAATATCTACCAAAAGTAAAGTATCAAAGAGTAAGTAAAGGTCGGAGTATTGACCAAGAGATTCACATTTAAACAATTGCCAAACCTTTACAGCTCTTTGATATTCTGCATCACTGATGCGCTCATCCGTTAAAGTATTATAAAATTGCTCTTTCTGAGGTAAAGGTGTTTCTTCTAGTTTTCAATAATCATCAATATAATTGTAAGGAAATACACCTTTTGGAGAATAAGTTTAAATTTTTCTTCATAATTGATTTTTTTTTATTTCTTTACATTGTTCATATTTTAAGCTTTCAGAGAGTTTTGATAAAGAATGGGATAGAAATTGAAAAGAATCAATGAATCTTAACGATATTTTTTTTTTCTTAGCCTTTTGTGTCTTTTTATCAAAATAGTTATCCACATGAATAAGCTTTTCAAATGAAATATATTTTTCCTTGTTTTGTGCGATAACTGTTAGTTGTTCTTTGTTTAAGCATAATTTTTTAAGAAATAGATGAGAATCATAATTACGCAAATTATGCAATATAACTGGAATAAAGTTAGGTATTCTGTAATTTATGTTGCAGAGTGAATGAGCTGGACCTCTATAAAGACCAGTTATATGACAATGATCTGCAACCCTGTCATTTAAAAGAGGTTTATTACAAATATGACAAACTGTTTCATAGTTATGATAAATTTTGTCCAGTTCGTTCAAAGGAATAATCTTTTTTTTAATGTAATAGGCAAATGAATGTGGAATATGTTCATATTGTTTTAAGGTGTATGAAATATTAGGATTTTTGTCAATATTGTCATTATTTAAAGGATTTAAAATGCATTCAAAATCTGCATACCCCACGAAAGGAACTTTCATTTGTTTATGATAATTTACAAATTTCAAAATATTATCATATGAATAGTTTCCAAACTTATCTGTTATTAATTCTTTAGAAGGTAGGTTAATTCGTAAATGATCACAATCATAGCTATTGTGTTGTAATAAATTTTCTTCTGTAGGGAAATATTGTAAACAACCGTCGCAAATATATTTTTTTCCGTGATGTTTAGACATTTGTGTAGAAACTAATTTTGATAAATCTTTAATATAGCAATAATGAAAAGTTTTTTCATCGTGATCACTTATTAACAATAAATTGACATGTTGATTTTTTTTATTCGATGAATAATAAAGTGGACCAATTACTTCATACCCCTTTTTAGGATTTATAATTTCTAATCCATATACATTAATAGAAATGTTATTTTTTTCTTCAAAAATCTTAATGTTCTTTAGCAACATTGGAAATTCTATACCTGACATATCCAAAACAGAAGAGTAGTGTGGGTAGGATGAAGTTTCAAAATCTAATCCGCTTGGTTGGTGAAGAGCAGACACGCCCAGGCGAAGCAAAAGTTGTCATCATTCCTAATGTTGATCACAGCTTGACGTCTCTTGATCTCTTGAGGAAGTTCGATAAAAGATGAGGCTCTCAGCGAATTGTGCTTGTTAACATTAATTTCCAAATGAAGTAAATTCATCAAAGCCCATCCTGCAACGTAAAAATTAAAAAAATTACTTTTTTGTTGCTGTTGTAAAATAGAAAGTAAATTCTTTACCTGAATCTCTTTTTGCAAATTCGTCAGCTTTCTGGTCAATAATGGTGCAGATTTGCTCTAAAAGTTCTTTTGTCTGATCTCCCTGGCAAATGACTTGGAACGGCGCATTAAAAGATTTGACATCATAGCTGTCGCTGCTGGGGTTAAAATAGAAACCGAACAGTTCCATATTTAGCTTGATACATTTATGTTTCTGCAGTTCTTGATCTATTAGATATACAATTTTGTATTCCAAATGTTGAAAATATTCTTTCACATTTATGAAGTTTTGGGGTGAGGAAATCCTATAAGATATTATTCGTTCCCTGAATGCCGACTTGATAATTTCAACACCTTCCTCCAAGCCTATTTTGGAATTGTTCTTGTGCACACTAGATCGAAGATGTCCACCACATAGACTTTGGTTTATATTTTTCTTGCATTCTTTACAATAGTTGTATAATCTATAAATTAAGAAAAAATATTTTACATGTTTTTTCATGTTTTATTTTTACAAAATAAAACATGAAAAATAAATTACCTTTAACAAGCTTTGGTTGTTTCAACCAACTAGTGAGTGTTGTGGAATTTCCGCAAACATGTTTTTTAATATGTCGCAATAAATTATCCTTTCTAGTGAAGACTTTATTACATGTTTCACACTTATGCATTTTTGAAGTTTTGTAGATGATAATAATAATGAAATTAATATTGTGCATTTTTATTTGGTTATAGTCAAATTTTGAAAAAAGCAATTGCATTTTTGAAGTTTTCTGGATAATAATAATAAAATTAATATTGTGCATTTTTATTTAGTTATAGTCAAATTTTGAAAAAGCAATAGAAATTAATTGACTTTATGAATCCATTTCTTCAAATGAGTCAACTAATTTGTCAAAGGCCTGTTTAACATAATTCACCGTACTTGCGTCTCCCTGTTTAATTGTTATCAAATCAGTTAAATTTTGAATAGCGAAACCCAGATACTTAAGGTTTGCTACTTGTTTTTTATTTTTTTTATTAATTTTAATTTTTTTTTAATAATAAATGATGGTTTCGAAATTGAATTTTGCTCAACTGGTGAATTATTAAGAGAAATATCCGAAGTTAAATTTGCTTCAATTTGTTTTTCTTGCGAATCAGAATTTACAATATCATATGGTGAATTAATAGGAGAACTTAAATTTTGATCAATTTGTTCTTCTTCCGAATCAGAATTTTCACTAAACAAAAAGGGAGAGCAAATTGGTCTCGGAGAATTAATTGGCGATTTTAATGTTAAATAATTTGGATTAGATTTTTGAAAACAAACAATATCCTCATAGCTAGAATTTTCGAATTGATTTTCGTCAATATTATTCAGTTCTTCAAGAGTTTGTTTAGTTTTTGTTGTAATTAAGTCCGTTTTGTTGTCAATAATAAATATTTTTCGTTGTTGTGTTTGTTGGCATTATTCTGAACTTGGCTATTGTAAATAATTTCATTCAAGTCCTGAATAGTTTGTTGTTGACTAGTTGTAAATACGTCTGTTTCATTGTTTTGTTGGTTTGCAAAATTTTGCATTTGAGTACATGTGTATAAGTCAAAGTCATTGTCAATTATTTTGCTACTCGATGCCAAAAAATTGTCCATTATGAAAAAAATCGTAATAACACATAAAATACCAAATAAAAGTGTCCCAAATATAAATAAAAATGTCACCAATATAAATAATAAATAAAAATTAAAAAATTACCAAATAGACACAATGAAAACACCAGAAAACTCGCGAGCCCTACACAGTGTGAATGCAGAAATCAATTGCATTCGTCTCTTCGCTGAGGCGACTTTATATGAAAAAGTTGATCAACATATGTCCTACTTAAATTTGAACGACAACCACTTTCCCAAGCCGAGCAACGACCTGACCCCCCTCTCTCTTCCCCTCTCTCTCTCCCCCCCTCCCTTCCCCCTCCCTTCCCCACCCTTCCACCTCCCCTCCCCTCCCCCCGGACCCCTGAATTCGCGAGACTCAAATCCCGGCTCCCCAATTACAGGCTACCCTTTTCAGGTTAAGTTAGTTTAAGTTAGGTTAGGTTAACTTAGGTTAGGTTAGGTTAGGTTAAAAAAAGAAGAAAGGAAAAAAAGGAGAAGGAAGGACAAAGGAGAAGGAATGAAAAAGAAGAAAAAAGAAAAAAGGAGAAAGAAGGAAGGGAGAGAAAAAGAAGAAAAAAAAAAGGAGAAAGAAGGAAGGGAGAGAAAAAAGGAGAAAGATGGAAGGGGAGAGAAGGGGGATCTTAGGTTAGGTTAGGTTAGGTTAAAAAAGAAGAAAGGAAAAAAAAGGAGTAGGAAGGAAAAGGAGAAGGCAGGAAAAAGGAGTAAAATAAAAAAAAAAGGAGAAAGAAGGAAGGGAGAGAAAGAAGATGGGTGAGGGTGGGGAGGTTAAAGGGGTCTCCCCCTTATGGGGGGGTTGGTGGAGAAGGAGGGGTCAAGCCCCCCCCCCCCCCCGAGGTAAAGTGACAGGGAAAGGGACAGTGGGAAAAAAAACACAACTCTGTTGGATCTGAGAATGATATCACGCAGGTAGTGAAAGTGGTGGTCGATGGGATATATACTTCAGAACAACCACTCGGTGATCATACAGCATCATTTGCTGTAATATCAAGCTACACTAAAATTGAAAGTTGAAGTCTAGGAACACTTGCTATTTGCCTTCCTTGTAGTGCAATTCACATGGGTAATATTTCTACGGAGAGGGAGTCCGATCATGTGAGCTGCCACGACAAAAGAGCTTATGTTGTTAGTGCTTCTGATTTACATTGTGCTATTTGTAGGATACATCTTTTTCTGAAACC
>JAUTXW010004459.1:0-79086 GCA_030620095.1 Kuschelorhynchus macadamiae | reverse complement strand
TGTTATTTTTGCCTTGCTTGACTACATTACGTATTGCTTAACAGTGAACAGTTTCGCTTACTTAAAATGAGCAATTTAAATAAAACTAAAATGAAAAATTCAGGAGCTGCGTATCGCAGAGAGAACGACAAAGGTTGCTCCTTGCTGCTGGTTTAGCACAAAGAAATGATAAAAATATTCTACAAAAATTTTTGTTACAAGAAAAATTGGAGTAAGTACCTACCTTATGATTGTTGTTAGTGATTTTGATATGTGTATAATAAATTGAAAACGTACCTATTTTGTTTTTCTTTTTAATCTTTTATTTGAATGCAATAACGTGAAACATTTTATTTAAATGTTTTGGTTTTGTCTAGACCCACACCCACAAATCGAGAGCAAGATCAAGTTGATCTTCGAATACTGATTTAATTATTAAATATGGAAATAGGAAACAGTAGTAATAAGTGGAGGGTAGTTCGGTGGATAGCGTTAGTGGTGATGTAGAAATAGAGATGGAGGAAATTGCTAGTGATGATAACACCAGTACAAGTAGTAATAGCAGTAGTGCCGATCCTGGTGAGGGTATATTGTTTATATTGAAATAGTAGAATATTTTATTATGTAGAATAATTTTGGTTTTCGAGTAGTTTGACATTATGTGATACCTACTTATTTTTCAGAAATTCATAGGAGTTTGTACAAAACACTACTTAGCATAAATTCTCGAGTTTAAAATATGGGGATCTTTGGTATTTAAGAAATTGTAGATTTTTAAATTGAGGGAATTTTTGCCAACATTTTCTACAGATTTTTTAAAGACACCCTAAAATTTTAGATCCCGTTTCGCCTTTAAATGCAAAAGAAAATAAATCTTTGGAGTCAGAATGTAAGTATCAGAGTGATCCATACTTGTTTAAAGATGTGGTTTTGAGTACTGAGTTAATTCGAAAACTAGTATCTATGACCCTGTCAACCAGGTCTTAACGAATAAGTTTGTGACTTCTTCCGACAACTGACAATCGCCGATTTAAATTAGTTGGTATAAATTGTATGGAAACATTCGACCATGGCTTATTATTCTCCTAGAGCAAATTGTCTCTTTTGTCATTACTGCTGGTCTTTAAGTGGTTCTAATGAATCGGTCTAGGCAGATGCACTTCAAGGATTTAAAAATTTCAAAAAAGGACCGGAAAGATAAAGCAACACAAAAATAGTAACGATCCCTTACTAACAAGTTTTTTCTGATGAAACTGCATTTATTCAAAACTCTACCATAATTCAGGAGCAATTGGAATTTAGAAAAAAGTGAAATTCTGAAAAATAGAGAAACTTAAAACAATATTGTATTTTCAAGCAATTTTTACACTACGAGGCCACCATGAGTCAGATACAAGTAAAAATAAGGGGAATTTATCTGAACTCGTCGATTTTTTGAAAAAATATGATGTTATGCCCCAAGTCACTTAGAAAATGCATCCAAAGTCTCGAAATATACCAGTAATCGAATACAAAATGAGCTATTGGATCATCTGACTCTTGGGATTCTAATTGACATTACAAATGATATTAAACAGGCAAAATATTTTTCTATTATCGTAGATTCAACGCTTGACTATAATAAAAAGGAACAGTTATCTTTATCCTGCCGATTTGTCAATAAATTTGGTATACGGAAGAAAGAAAATATTTTTAAATTTATTGATATTCCTGATAGATCTGCTGAAACTTGTTTCCTTACAGTGACTGAAGAACCTTAATATTGACATAAAACTTTCTCGTGGTCAGGGATATGACGGAGCTAGTGTAATGTCTGTACATTTAAATGGGCTTCAGTCTAAAATTAAGAAGCTGTCTATATACACTGTTGTGCGCATAACCTTAATCTCGTTCTCATAGATGCAGTAAGGTCTAATACTGAGGTTAAGTTGTTCTTCGGAATATTAGCAAAGGTTTAAGTTTTTTTTATAGAAAGTTTTCGTCGAATAAATCTTTTCAGAAAATCCCAAGAACATCACTCAGACACTTTGAAGGCAAAATTATCTTTGAAAAAACTTTCAACCACTAGGTGGGCAAGTCATTCTAGAGCAGTTAATTCATTCTATGTTAATATTCATATCATTGAAGAAATATTATAGAAACTTTCGAATTTAAATTTCTGTTGTCTTTTGGAAAACTCTTTTACAGAAAGTTAATATATTATCAAATTATACGCAATCATCATCAAAAAATGATCTAATAAGTGTTAGAAATAATGAGAATTTTACAAGATTTCAAAAAGATGCAACTACTTTGCAGAGAAATGTGGTACATCAACCACATTTGCTAATAAACGTTTTAGAAGGTCCAAAAGGTTTTTGATGAGGTTCAACCCGATTATGTACATGAAAGTCCTGATGACAAATTTAAAGTGTCAGCATTTTACACAACTTTAGACGTTTTTATTCAGACATTGGACCGTCGTTTTGAAGATTTTATAAAATTATCTCAAAAGTTTAGTTGTTTGAGGGATGGAATATATAGCTGATTAATCCGGGTCAATGCCGCCCTTAACTTCGCTTGCCCCCCCTCGACCCACGGCACGCCACTGATAGAATATTAGCGTAATGGCCGCCATGTTGCGGGAGTGGAAAGGGTAAGGGGATAGCTTGAAAGAAAAGGTCATCTCGTGAGACCAGTAGTACTCTCAAGAGGCATCTAATAGAAGCCAAGATGCGTTTCAAAACTTAAAAGAGGAAATATTAAAAAGTGGCAAAGCAATTAAAAATTGCTAACAATAAGTATGTACAGACATTTTTCAAAGATGTTTCGCAAATAATAGGGGTCTTCTTTCTATGCTCGACTGTGATAACTCTTCATGGCAAGGGAAAATCCAGCAACCAAATGCTTTGGATCTATACAAAATACGCTTAAATGTTAAGTGATTTTATCCTAAACATCAGGAAATATTTCTCACACTATTAAATTTTTTCTCTTCGAAACAAGTGGCTTTAAATACCCAAACCCATTAAGAGGCCCCCATATTACATAACCAGTACACACGTGGGTGACAGCTTAACACGTTTAAACTTTTTTCGACCCTTTTCTGGCCCTTTTTTTGTATATCTGTGCGCCCTCGTTTGCCAGAATCCGGATTTCGTTCTCGCTGCGGTTGACGGTTATTTCCGTTTTCGAGAAAACGGCTTTGATTTTTTTGCGGTCTGTTTGGTAATAAACGATGAAATGAGAAGTTTTCTGTGATTTTCGAAACGTATTTGATGTGGAATAAGCTACAATTTACACTTTTCTGAAACTTTAATTAATAAATTTAAGCGTGACAATGTAGTTTAAAAATGGTTAGCTCTGCATTAGCTATTCTAAAGCTAAGTACAGGGTGTGCCATTTTGGGCACTTTTAGTTTCTAACATACAGGGCTAAATTGAAACTGTTGCATTTTCAGGCACCCCTCGTATCTCAACTATCAGATAACTTATCGAAAATGTGAAAACTGCTTCTTATATAACTTTTCCTTAGAACTCAATTCCGCCTTCGGAATTAGTATACAGGCTCAAGTCAAAAAGTTATCGGACCCTACATTATTTTTTTAAATGGAACATCCTGTATATTTATAGACTATAAAATTCTTTTCTTTTTTTTACCTTCTCAAAAATGTATAATAATATGCACTTTTTTCAGAAACACGCAAATAAATGACAATTTTCTGAAATTAAATGCATAATTTAATAGTAGATTATGGCTATTGTTTATGACAAACAAAAATAAATGTGAAATGTTTGTCTATCTCATCGGTTATCGGATCCATTTTTGGTTTATAAAGGTTTTTTTTGGTATTTTTATTTAATTGATGTTCATCAATATCTTTGAATAATGGCAGCGTATGAAAATTATGAAAAATATGATATGCTGATATGTTTTATACAGAGTAATGAAAATTCTGAAGAAGCCTCGGAATTATATTTCCAAAGGTAAGTAAGCTATTATGGATATGAAAATATGTATTATCATTATAAGTTTTTGCTTGTTAGATTTCCAGAAAGAAGGCAACCGTTTTTTGAGATATTTGCTCGTTTAAAAGGAAACTTAGTTCACGCGTCCTAAAACAAACAACGAAGAGAACAGGCAAAGAAAAGAGATGTTTTGGGATATATAGACCTTCGTCCTCATGTAGAAAAATTGAGAAGGAAATTGGTGTGCCAAAAAGTGACGTAACATTTGCATCCTGGCGATGCCTAGCGCCGGGCACTGTTTTGCTAGTGGTATTTCCAATAAATCAGTGCTAACGATTTATTTGGCTGGTCAAATGAATTCTTTTTTTTCAAGTGCGGGAATTTTTAATTGTCACAATACCAGGAACTGGCATAGTGAAAATCAGCATTTAATGCTCGAAAGGGCACAACAAGGACGCTTTGGAGTTGGGGTATCATGTTTTATTTTGGGCAGACATATAGTTCATAGGATTTTTGAAGGAGGTCTTACAGCACGTAGATACCTAGAAATCCTTGAGTAAGTTATTCCAGAACTGCTCGAAAATATTCAATTAGCCCAATATAATGCTGTTTACCTACAGCAAGATGGTGCATCAAGTCCCAACCAGGGGCGTGCAGTCCATGAAAGCAAGGGAAGCAGTGCTTCCCTAAAAAAAAAACTACAAAACATCTTCTAAAATGCAATTTTTGAAATTAATTTAGTTTATATTAAAAATGCTAAAATATTATCTTAATTATCAAGCCCATAATAAATGCGGCCTTGACTCCGACCGAGCTACAATAAAAATCGAATAGAACCTATGCGGGCCGCTAGCTTCTCTGCAACCATGCCCTGTATGTTTGATTTCCTGTGAATCGAGCCAGAGGTTATTGAGCTTTCCACCGGCTGTTTGCAATTTTTGCATTTCAGTCGCGTGCTTTAAGTGGGGGCGGAAGCTATCGTTGGAGTAGGTTCTTTGTTTGAACGGCTACCCGTGTGTTGTGTGATACGTACGTCCATAACGACGTGCGTCGGTACTGTCGGTAATAACGTTGAAAATTTTGGAGAATTTAGTAAGAAGAGTATGTGTGAATGTGTGGTGTGGGTCTTAATAATAAAGGGATTTTCAACAAGCTTCAAATAATTTCCAAAGGAAGGACATAACCACCTATAAAAAATTTAACCACAAAAATGAAAAACTGTATTAGACATTTTTATCTGGGAACACAATATGAACAATTTAAATGGCTAACAGAGTGTGAAAATATGAGTAAATTATTTTGTTGGCCATGTTTACTTTTTGAAAATGTCTCTGGAATAAAACTGGTTTTTCCGATTTAAACCATTTCCATAAAGCTGTAAAAAGACACATTATCTCCAAAGCGCATTTTCAGGCCGTCATAAAAGAAAAAGTCTTCGGCAAAACCAGAATTGAACACACCCTTAATAAACAGTTGGAAATTAGTCACCGCCAACACAATGAACTAGTCGATAAAAATAGGCAAATATTAAGAAGACAGCACGAATTGGGATTTAGAAGTCATGACGAAACAAGGGTTTCTTCAAATAGAGGAAATTTTCAACATTTACTTAGTTTAATGGCTAAATATGATGATTGCTTAAAAAATCATTTAGAGTAGTCTAGTGTTTTTCGCGGAACGTCGAATCGAATCCAGGATGATTTAATTTCCGCTGTTGCAACCATTATTCTAAAAAGAATTAAGGAGGAGATTGGCGAGGCGCGGTTCATTGCTATTGTTCTGGACGAAACAACTGATATCACTAATTTTAGCCAATTATCTATAGTAATACGCTACGTTAAAACAGACGGAAGTATTCAAGAGCGATTTTTAGTTTTTAAGAATGTGTCCGAAAATCGTACAGCAGATGCATTATATACCGTAGCTTATAACGTTACTAAAGAAATTAATGGAGGAAAAAATTAATTGCTCAAAGCTATGATGGAGCTGCAGTGATGACAGGACAATTAGGGGGTCTGCGAGCTAAAGTTCGAGAAACTTTCCCAAGTGCTATGTTTGTCCATTGTTTTGGTCATAAATTGAATTTAGTTCTATCCCAGTCCATCAATCACATTATGACACCTTTTATTGTTAATATTAAAATTAGACCTAAAAAAGATGTATGCCTCAGCTGCTCTTTGTCGTGGCTACTTGTAGGGGTGGTTCTTTTTCTTACCCTTTTTCCTTTATGTGTTGTTTGCAGTTACATGTCAGTTAATTCAATCACTAAAATGTTATAATTTGGGCGCCATTCATGGTCTATTAAAAAAACTTACTGGATTCAATTGACAACTAAGGTCCCATGAATAACCCTAAATATGATACAGTCTGAAATATTTAATAAAACTCTAAAATCAGATGTTAAAGATGTTTAATATAGTACAATTGCATTGAGATTGACTTGTAAACTTTAATCAAAAGTTAGATAATTAAATTAAGTAAAATACCCTTTTATAATTGTACAATTATTTACACTATGGGTTGCGCTGCTCTTTTAAATAAAATATATCTAAAAATTACGTCAATTGTCCGTTTAGCTTTTTAAAAATGTATTTATGTAAAAACTTATCTTTTAGTAATAGTTCTAGTACTTGGGTTTCTTGACTAAATAATGCCCTTGCTCAACAAGTGGCCAGCAAGATTAAAATTAGCCCACAAGCGGCTAGTAACTAACAAAACGTTTCTAACACCACATCTAATAATCTAGTTCGTAAGCCATTTAAAATGAATAAAACTGGCGTTTAATAAAATATTAAACTGGCGTTTAATAAAACTGCAGATTAATAAAACTGGGTTGCCTAAAAAGGAGACCAAAAAAAAAGGACTTTAGAATCAAATACTAATGAAGATGAGGTTATGAAACATGAATTTGTCAAAAATAGAAAAATACTAGTGAAAATGGGAATTTTACTGAAAACTCACCCGAACGATGTTATTTCACTTCATTCCATTTATTTTCATCAAAGGATGATTAAAGATTTCCATAAAAATGGAACGATGGGCTATAAAAGGTCTACCCAGTGACAAAAGTATATTGGAAGTAACCTAACCCTTCAGTCGGCTGTCTTATCCGCTGAATTTTCAACCGTTCAAGAATGACATCCAGAATTCTGTATTACCGACTGTATTTTTACTTTGAAACTATAAAAACTTAATTCCCCAATATTCCACTTAGATGAGATTTATACATAATCAAGAACAACAACCCAAAATTATGTAATTTATATTTATACCAAAACTTATATAAAAGAACATTACTAGCTACACCCAAAATTAAAGAGACTTATGAAATTTACGATCTGTAGTATTCACTTATGATTTAGACACAATTGGAATTTTAAAGGAAAACTCGTAGCGCCATCTATAAATCAATAAAATCCTCTCTAATAGAGATGAGCTATTCTGTAAATACACGAATTTTAATTTGTAGCATGTTTTCTGATTGGTGCATGAAAAATCAAAAAACGGAACGTTACAACATTAAAGAGTGTAAAGCATTTTTCGTTACTTTAAGTGGCATGGCTGCTTTTTTTTCCAAGTCAACAAAACACAAGCTTTGGACTCCATTGTCCACAAACGATTGCCCAAAGTAGCTCCTACTAGGTGGAACTATAATGGAAGACTTGTGTTAACAGTATCTGAAAATCGTGAATCACTGGTTGAACTATTTGAGAATATAATAGAAAATAATGGAACGTGGGACTCAATAAATAGTTCGAGGGGGTTTTTGGACTGTTTGAAACGAGATTTTAATTTTAATTATTTGTTGAAGATATTTTCAGAAATATTTCCATTCTCGGACAATGTTTTTAATATATTACAAATTAAAACAAATGATATTGCTTTTTGCCTAAAAAAAGTGGATGATTTTAAGTCCATGTTAAGCCATAAGAGAGATGACTTTGACCTATTTTGGGAGAAAACGATGACGTTAAATGTGACGCCACAAGCCAAGGGTCTTCGAACAAATAAGGTCGGAGATGTTCAAACATCATACAGATGCCTCTTTTATGAAATAATCGATCAAATTCAGCAACAAATAAACTATAGATTTAACGGAGATGATTTTAAATTCCTTGAGCTCTGCAATTTTGATGAATTTAAAGGAAAAACTTTTCCAGAAGATGCGTTTAAATCTCTTCTCTGAGTGTTACTGCGATCTGAACTGAAAGTGATTTACGAAACTGATGACATTAGCGCAAAAAATAACGCTAAGGAACTAATGCAATTTTTAAAAGACAAGGAGCTGGAAGATGCCTACACCGAAGTGTCGAAATTGTATGAATTAGTATTGACAGTACCTGCCACAAGTTTATCAGTAAACGCAATTTTTCAACACTTTAACATATAAAAAATTTCGTGAGAAATTCAACGGGGCAGGAGAGACTTTCGCATATATCGCTGTTGTTCATTGAAAATAAACTTCTCCAAAATATTTCGGAGCATCGACGTTTTTATGTTGACGTCATTGACGAATTTGCAAAAAATGATCGAAGAATCGATTTACATTACAAATAGGTAAGTTTCTAAAAATTGCTTCCCTTTCTTAAAATTTCACCGCATGTCCCTGGTCACAACTCTAAACTCTTAAGGGAATTTCTTGATAGTAACTTTCCTCAAAGATAGATAGATACCAACGGACCTATTAGAGGCCCTCCACGATCTCCAGATCTCTCAATTTTATATTTTTGTTTATGGGGCTATGCAAATGAGACCAATAGACCTTTTTAACGCTATTCAAAGAACTACAAAAATGTGCCAATTTCGCATTAGAGAAAATGGTGGTCACTTTAAACATCACCTTTAAAAATTTGATTTTTCTTATTTATTTATTTTATGGTGAATGTTATATTGTTACTTTATGCTATAAAACTGTTGTTACAAACTTACTGTTATTAAAACACTCTATAGCTATTTTTATATATGAAGATACCTATATGTATCCAATTCTTCGTTAGTAATATGACTTTCAATTGTTTATTATTGTTATTCATGGCCTACTTTTAAATTATACTTCAGGAAAAAAATCTAGTAAAAGCGGCCAAGAGAAGTTGCTGGAAATTATTTTCAAGTTCCTAGGCTGGCGCAACACTAGTAAACTATAACACTATAGAAACAGTTAATAAATCATGTTTTTTTGGGATTAGACCGTGTCAAAATGGAATCAATTTCCGACGTTTCGCCTTCTATTGCACGATGCATCTTCAGAGGTTTTTACTTCACTAGATCCACGTATGATGTGGACCGTAGCCCGTATATCTATTAAAATTATTAGGATATAAGTTTACAGATTTTCAAGGTTCAATCCAGAATATTATGAACATATTTTGGAACTCATAATGCTTCCATCCATTGCTTAATTATATCCAAATAACTCATTTATCCACCAACATGATAATTGCTCTGTCCATGTTGCCAATAATATAAGACAGTGGTTTCAAAATACTAATGTGGAAGTATTGCCTTGGCTTTCTTACAGTCCAGATATGAATCCGATAGAGGACATCCCGGGATTGATAGTGAAAAAAATATGTAGACGTAACTTTAGATCTAAAAATTCCGATGAACTGTGGGAAACAATTCATCAGTACTGGGAAGAACTTGATCCCCGTATTGTGGTAAATATAATTAACTCAATGCCCAACAGACTGAATCAAGTAATCCAGAAATGAGATGCTATGAAAAAATTTACTGTATTTTACACAATTTATCGAAAAATATCGTTAGTTAACACGTTAATACATGTAATCTTTGTAAATATAATATGTTTCAGTGCATACTTACAAAATAAGATAAACAGCCCTTTTGAAACATGTACTAGTCTAAACATCGAATTTTTAATAATTATTTTTCAATAGACAAGACCTAAATATTTCAAAGAAGAACCCAAACTTGCGTCTTTCCAACAATAATACGTTCTTTCGAGGCAGCTCTTGTGTTTATTCGATAGAGTAGACACGGAGTTAGTTAAAACACTAATGCCCTTCCCCTTGCGCCCTTCGTCGTGTTTGTGTTGATCACAGAAGTGCCCTTATAAGCAAAGATTAATGGAGTGCCATTATTGGCTGCGAGTTCAGGTGCTGTTAGACTCAGACAATGGCTCGGAGGGGAACTTTTTGCCCGAATTGAGAAAATAGGTATACATATACACAGTGTCTATTTTATTGAAGCTTTGAAGCAGAAAAGCATTTTGATTAATTTTCAGCATCGATGATTGTTTTTTGATCTGATGTTCGACTTGGGCAATTTGTCAGAAGAGACAATACTATACAGTGTATGTAAAATTGTTTTAACTCACAATAACTTTCACAATCCTCCACTGATTTTATGGAATTGCTGATATGGTTTCGCTAGATCCGTTCTGAGTCAAAATCAATTATGAAAATTTAGGTTAGGTTAGATTAGCCACTGACTGTTGTTATCAAAAAAATTACTGGATATGATCCTGAATGGAGTTATTTTTTTTATAACGTTTGACGAAAAGAGGAAATATAGTTCAAACCAAAAAATTTCAAAAAAAAATCAAAAAGATCCATTTGAACAAATTTTAAAACTTTTAGAACAAATTTTTTTGTAAAACATTTAATTGTAAGTTGTGTTGTTGTTTTGAAAAACATTTTAATTTAAACGCAAAGCGCCTGAAGTAAATTTTGCGCTTTACAAATAATTTGATTATAAGCTCCTACTCATTTGAACAAACTTATCGGACTTAAACTGTGAAATGACAAATCGACTTAAACAAAAGTTTAAGTCTTAAACCTAAACTAAACTGCAGGTCCCTTGAAAGATTCTACTTCAAGCTTTCAGAAAATAAACCACTTGTTTCACAGTCAGTTGTGAAATTTGGTTAAAAAATTATAAAATTACTAAATAACATATTTGGGCAGAGACCACCTTCAGACTCTGTTTTCTATTGAATATGTCTAAATTTACCCCCCTTTAAAGTCCCTTGGTGGGAGTCCAATCTTTTTTGAGGCGGGTGCCCATATTCCAGAGGGTAACCGTGTAAATGATGGCGGGACCACGGCTAATCCTTCGAGGTTAGCCCCACTAAATAAATACTCTGCTAATAACAACCCAGCACCCTTGACAGAGACAAAGCATGCAAATGATGTAACCGGTTTTAGTGACTTTAGTTATAAGCATGAACTTATTGATAATAGTAACCAATAATATGAGTGTGAGAAACCTACATTCTATTATGTGGGGGTTATCTACCGACCGCCTAAGGCCTCTCTTGAGACATTTATTAATGATATAGATAATATTTTTGCTTTTGTTTGTAATATTTACAATAACGCCATATGTCTAGGACACTTCAACATTAATTTTTTTAACCTGCTAAATCCTGTCTTATCATGCCTTGAAACTTATGATCTGTCTCAAATTATCAGTGAACCAACCAGAATGTCCACGTCACTTGCAATAAACGTATGTGATACAATTAATGCAGATACGATCTCCGATCACAGTAACGTATTGTGATCTCTCTGTGATTAAGAATAAAGTAATTCCAAAGGTATCTCCGATTTTGCAGCTTTTGACTGGTACTCTATTTTTAACAATAATAACATAAATGAAAAAATTACTATTTTTAATAATTTTCTTTATTGATAAAAACGCGCTCCTATTGGAGTCGCAAAATTACAAAACCAAAGGCAGAGTGGTTAACTCCTAATTTAAAAATGTTAATTAAAGATAAAAATAAAGCTTTACAAAAATATAAAACATCTCATTCTCAAGTCGATTGGAATAATTATAAACAACTAAGAAATCTTTCCGTGTCTATGATAAGACGAGAAAAGCAAAACTATCTTAATTCAGTTGCTGCTAGGCGTGAGCATCGTAGAACTTGGTCTGCTTTGCGTAATCTCAATATACATTGTAATAAACAAGTTCGGGCAGAGTTGCCAGCTAATCTTTCAGACCCCAATTTTATTAATTCTTATTTTCCAAAATTTTTTCAATATGTATCCAATAAATGTGATAATAAAATAAATTTTTATAGCAATAGTTACCTCTCAAGAAGTACTCAGTTTTCGTTCAAACTAAGTAATGTTGAAAAAGTTAATACAATTCTACATTCTCAAAAAAAAATAGCATTGGTTCTGATAATATTTCACTTAGAATGTTTAGATATTGTAATCCACATATTGATATTATATTGCTTAATATTATTAACTGTTGAATAGAAAACTCTTATTTTCCTGATAAATGGAAAAATGCAATAGGTATCCCACTTCCCAAAAATAAGGGCCTTCAGGCCCGAGGCTTCTAAAGTCTTAGAAAAAATATTATATAAACAAATTTTTGATTTTGCAATTTTTAATAACATAGTGCCTGAAGTGCAGTGTGGCTTTAGACCCGAGTTTAGTACTTCCACTGCTCTTGCAACTATTACCAATAATATTCTTGTAAATAGTGATCAGGGTCTCGTCACTGTGCTCGTGTTACTTGACTATTCAAAAGCCTTTGACACTATCAACCATAACTTGCTCTTAGCCAAATTGAAATACTTCGGCTTTGATAACGTCTCAGTAAAATTTATTAAATCCTATCTATCATGCAGATCGCAGAAAATCTCTTATCATAACTGTGAGTCACAAGAACTTTCTATATTGTCTTTTGTACCCCAAGGGTCTGTCCTGGGACCTCTTCTTTTCAGCATTTATACCTCTGACATTTTAACGTCCCTTAATAATTGTAAGATAATAGCATACGCAGATGACAGCCAGATTTATTTTTCCTTTAGACCCGAAGAGTTTGAAGTGGCTAATAATGCAACAAATAATGATTGAAATGTAATTAATTTTTGTCTAAAGAACATAATCTAAACTTAAATTCAAAAAAAATCCAATGTGATGGTATTTGGTAATAGGGACAAATGCAACTTTTCAGCTTCAAACCTGAATATCTCCATCGAACAATAATGTATTACATTTTGTTGAAGAGGCTCGGAATTTGAGTATAATTTTCGACTCTAATTTGCGTTTCAGCAGGCACGTGCAGGAACTTAGACGAAAGTCGTTTTTTAAATTAAAAATATTATTTGCCAATCGTCATATTCTTAATTTTCATCTAAGAAAATTGCTCACAGAATCCCTAATTCTTTTACAATTTAATTATGGTAATTTTATTTATTTTCCATGCCTGAATTCTTTGGACAAAAACATGTCATTTAATTTTTGATATGTCTAGAAGGGAACATATTTCTCATAAAATAAATGAATTAAATTGGTTACGTGTGGAAAATCGATGGTTACATCATCTGGGAAATTTTGTTTTTAAACTTATAAATGATCCCAAATCCAGTTGTTCTTTGAATAACATATTTCAAACTCGTGAATCACAGCATTCAGTTAATGTAAGATTCAAGGATAAATATACAATGGTTCATTTTCGTACAACGTTGTTTAAAAAATCTTTTTCATACATTTCAATTTCCCCTTTTGAATTTGTTGCCTAGAAAATTCAGACTTTTCAATTTTAATAAGTTTAAATTTAAATTGAAACACTTTATTTTAGATAGGCAAAAGGCTTGCAGTACTTTTCGGTCATAGCTTAAGCTCATTTTAATCTGTGGGCAAGGATCTTCTCAAAGAAACACCTTAGCTGTTTTATATTCCTTTCGTACTTCTTTAAATTTAATTTCGTCGCCCTCGCACACTTTGTAACCCTGAATATTATTATTGACACATATTTTTGTGATCTAAGAATTTAACAAATTTTTTTGTGTCAATCAAACCGCCATTTTTGTCAACTTTAACTGCTGGTTAAGTAGAGTAGCATTTATTAGCTAGGCTTCGCCAGCGCAGTGATGATTCCCGGCAGTTTTAATGTAATGTTCTTGTTTGTTTTTATAAGTTTATTAAAGGCCTTATTTATTTATTTATTTATTTTAAAAAGGAACAAAATAGTCTTATAGAATTAGCAAATATAATAGATTTCCCAAGTGTTTTTCAAGAGAGTCTAAATATTTTCTCGTATAAGATTACCGTCGATTATAAATTGACCAATTAAATGACCGTTTAATATTCCACATCACACATTAATGCTAAATTGTCTAAAATGTTCTACGTACTACGTTGTAGCGTGAGGATTTTCATAGGACCACCGGTGCTATTTAATTTAATCACTATCACGCCTGAACTGTGCTTCATCAGTGAACAAAACACCTATACAACCTTCGATCTTCATTAATTCAATTACAGAATTGCATTCTCACAAAATCACTCCCCTGCAAATGTTGAACTCGTGGTAAATGAAATGAGTATAAATAATTAATGTGAAGATTTCTCCAAACAGACGATTGTGTAATTTGATAAGTATCCTAACCACAAATAATATACCATTCTAACATAATAACAAGAGGATCGTTTACGAAAACCATTTAGAAACAAAATATCTGCGGACCAACGTAGTAGGTAAAGACTGATAATGTGGGTTTCATGCAGGATATAGAATATATGTGTCCTGAGGCTGCAACAATAAAGTTGCGAAACGTCGACAATTTAAAAAAGTCTTTTGTTTCTTTACTGCACCTTAACCTCAAATAATACACCACTTTATCATAACTCCAAGAGGATCGTTAACGAAAACCACGATAGAAACATAATATAAGGGAAATATCTGCGGACCAACGAAGTAGGTAAAGACTGCTAATTTGTTGGTTCATGCAGGATATAGAAACTAAGTGTCCTGAGGATGTAACAATTAATTTACGAAACATCGACTATTTAAAAATAGACCTTTGTTTTTTACTGGACTTTATTATTACACTATACCATAACAATAAGAGGTTTGTTAATGAAAACCATTAAGAAACTTAATATCTAGGAAATATCTGCGAAGCAACGGAGTACGTAAACACTGATAATATGGGTTTCCTGCAGGATACAGGATCTATACAGGGTGGTCCTTTTTAAAGTGTTACAAAGCGATATTGAGAAAACGGCTGATTAAAAATTAATGAAATTTCTAGGGATGCAACGGGTCGTGCACACGTAATCCTTTCTCTCATGTCTTCGGCTGTAGTTGGAGCAGTCACCATGACTTTTTTTTTGACAAAACCCCACAAGAAAAAATCAGTGGGGGTTAAGTCTGGCGATCTTGCAGGCCAATTTATTGGTCCCCACGTCCAATCCGTCTGTTAGAGTAAGTGTCGTTCAATATTGCACGTGCTTTTCGACAGTAATGTGGTGGTGCGCCGTCTTGTTGGAACCAAATTGCTTCACGTCGTTGCTCTGGAATATTTGGCATCAATCTTTGCAAGTCATTTCGAAGAAAATCGCAGTATCGCTGTCCATTAAGATTACCATCGAAAAAATGAGGTCCAATAACAACATCGCCAAATATCCCACACCAAGTATTTATCGACTAAGGGTGTTGATTAGCGACTGTTAGCATCCAGTGTGGATTTTCTTTAGAACAATAATGCATATTGTGACGATTGACTTGACCATGGTTAGTGAATGTTGCTTCGTCAGAAAATATTATGTTTTCCAGTGAGTTTTTTCCATTGATCCATACCGAAACCACCGACAAAATTGCATCCGTCTCTCGAAGTCCTGTCCATACAATTATTGATGTAAGGTAATATGGTAAGGATGAAATTTAAAATTGTGCAAAATCCTGAGAACGGATGTTTTACACATTCCGGCGTCTTTGGATAGTTCTCGGGAACCGATATGAGGGTTGAGAGCTACTGTTCCCAAAACTCCTACCGCCATGTCGTCGTTCCTTTTGTTTTTCCTCCTGCTGCGTTTTCTGGATGAGAGGTGGCCGGTCTGGCGACTCCTAGTCTCTAATAGTTTGAACGCCATGTGAGATTTTGGTGGTAAGTGGGGAAACCTTACCGCCCAAAGTTCAGAAGCATTGCGATAGTTTTTTCTACATTCTCCCAGAATTAATAACATGTCAACTTGGCAGTCGAATTCATTCATTTTAAGGATAGGTAGTTAAAATCTCAACTAAGATTATTAAATACGAACAGAAATAACACAGGTAAATAATAAACGAACAGAACTTAAAAAAACAATAAACGAACACAATGAACACTTATTTTAACTCGAAGATAATTTAAGAGAATTACTGGTAATATCATAACATGTCAAGTCGTTTGTTGTCATGATAACTGCAATAGTGGCGACTGGTGAATCATCGCTGCAGTGCCGCAGAGTTCCTAAAAAAAAAACAGGAAAGAAAATAATTAACTACATAATCTAACCAAAATACCGTATTTTTTTACCCAGTTGAGATGGTAATTCTCGGAGGATGTAGAAAAAACGACGACAATGCTTCTGAATAAAATGGTTGTCATTTCGAACACCTATTATAATAAAATCATGTACCTAATATCAGTTTTTTCTTCTGTTGAATTTCTTTTTAATTTTTGACATTAAATTATTCATCGATTATAACGTAGTTCGTTTCTGGAATACGAATCTGGAAAAAAAACTGCACCTTTCCATTTAACATTTAAAAGTTACCCCCCACCCCTAGACAGTGGAAAGGGTTAAAACATTACTTACTCCGTCAAAAAATGTCCCCCAACGACCCATTGCATTCCTAGAAATTTCATTTATTTTCAATCAGCCGTTCTCTCAATATCGCTTTGTAAAATTTTAAAGGGATCACCCTGAATATGTGCCCTGAGGATACACAAATTAAGTTCCGAAACGTCGACGATTTAAAAAAAATGTACACCACTCTAACAAAATTTTTTTAACATTGTTCAGCCATATTGGATTTTTTACAAAATATTGCCAAGTCATCCTCATATGGCCCTTAATTTTTGGTCAAAATTTGAAGTAAGTAGTATTTAAGCTATGTCGCGAAGTGATAGACAGGCCGAGAGACGAAATTGATAAAACATATTTTTTGGCATCTAGGGACGCTAAAACGTGAATATATGTAAAACCTAGAGGGTGAATTTTTCACGATTACAAAATTTTTTATTTGGCCGCAATTTTCCGTCATCTTGAATTAGTAACTAGTTTTACTAATTGAGTCCTATACCACAATTAAATATGGCACACAATTTGAAATCATTAAGTAGATTTAAATTTCAATAGAATTTTTATTGTATAACTCAAAATTCAGCGTGAACTATATGATTTTGGACAGGATCCGTGAATTTTATTCTATTTTCTATACCATTTTTACCGTTCTCAAAAAGCATTTGAGGAGATTTTTGCGAATTTCTAGTTAAAAAAGTCTATCTTATTTAGATATTAATCCTGCATCAAGCCAGGTGATAAAATTAGAGTTTTTTTTTATGTCTCAGAGGCGTTCGACAAAGAACGACTTCGATTTTCAAGTAAATAAGAGTCGGTACAGTATACGCAACACGCTTAGTTCTGATACACATTCTCTAGATAATACCAAGGATTTAAAAACTGTATGTATTATTTACTATATATTATGTAACAAAAATGAAAATAATCTCATAATTAAAGCAAATTTCATGTATAACTCAGAAATCGTAATATTAGTAGTAGATGGAACTTTCGGTTAAACCGGAAATAAAGTGAATTTGTATTACATCCTAAATTTTCAAAATTTACAAAAAAAATTGAGAGGGTAGCAACATTCTTTGCTACTCGGTATAACCAGTTGCAATCATACTTCACCAGAAGTCACATCTCACATTTCCGTATTTTTTATATCATTATTAGTTAGCTCTTTCCGCAGAAAATTTCATTTTTTTTTCGTGTGTGAAGCAAAATAGATATTATAAAATTAAACGATTTTTAAGATTGTTGCCTAGTAAGTACGTGATTATATTATTAAAACTGTCATTTTTTCTATGTGCGATTTAACAGTCTTAACAGAGAGAATTCATTGGTCCACGTCAACGAGTATTCGAATCCCCATACCGGTATTATAAAAGACGCACTCTGTATATATTCATGTAATACAAACGGCTTTTCTAGAAGGAAAAGGTAAGAATCCATATATGATTCCATTGTAAAGAGTTTTGCGGTATATAAGTTTGGCAGAGACCACTTCAGGGCCCTAAATAGGCCTATTATGTATTTTGCTGAAAGGTTCCGGCTATTATTAGAGTTATTTAAGAGGTTGGGGATTCGGTGAGTTGTTCAGTGGCATTGTGGCTGTTAAATTGAGCTGTTTTGATAGAAATTCGTTGTGGTTAAACGGAATTTAAAATCTCGTTTATCAACAAAATAATGTGTGGTCACGGATGAACTATAAAAGAAAGCAAATGGGCTACGAGTTTTAAACCTTTAAAACGGTTGATTGCGGCACAGCATTGCATCTTAAAAAGAACAGATATGTTAAAAAACGATCTAATCCGTAAAGTATTACGACATTTTAGAGAAAGCAAAAAATGTTTAATATTAATATTTTTAACGATCCACTATTAATTCATCTCCTTTTAGAGTTTTGTTAAATCCTAACTTATTCACTAATTATGTATGAATCAAAACTTTTTTTAGTTCAACAATAAATATTATAAACAACTTGAGGGAACTGCGATGGGCAATTGCATATCTCCGTTCCTTGCAAATTTGTTTATGGGTAGATTAGAAACCCAATTCAAAAAAGAACTCAAGTATTTCCCAATGGTATGGTATAGATACATAGACGATATATTTGCTATTTTTTATACTAAAACGGAAAATTTGACACGTTCTTACAAACATTAAACAATAAATATCCTTCCATTAATTTTAGGTACGAAAAGGAGAACAATGGGCAATTACATTTTCTCGACACGTTAATTATTAGAAATAACTATAGATTAGAATTTGATATTTACAGGAAATTTTCTAATACTGATAGGTATATAACATCCGACTCATTTCATTGCCGTTAACACAAAATGGCAGCATTTCATTTCTTAACTTACATGTAAGTCAATTTTCCATTAAGTAAAGAACGTTTTAACAATGAAATGAATCGGATTAAAAATATAGTTAAAACTAATGGATATAATGATAATTTTCTACATAAATTAGTAAACTTAAGCATAAGAAAATGTTAAAAGATGCCACTACTCTTCAAGCACCTGAGGTTCCCAATAAGTTTATAGTAATCCCATATGATCCCAGATATACGAGAGTTCTAGAAAAAGTATTTAAAAATGTAGGTTTTAGAGTAGCCTACAAAACGGAGAATAGTTTCAAAAATCTCCTCGGAAACCTTAAAGACAAAGTCGACTTGAAGGAGAGGAGTGGCATCTATGAAATTAGCTGTAATGACTGCGATCTAAAATATGTTGGGCAAACTAAACGCTCCATAAACATTCGTTTTAAAGAACACATGGCACATTTAAGATACGGAAGAACAGAAAAGTCAAGCGTTGCCCGACATACTTTGGAAAACAATCACCAAATAGGAATAAATAATCTTAAGTTAATTGAAAATGTATCTAATAATAGATTACTGGAAGCATTTGAGAGTATAGAAATAGTTAAATGTGGCAAGAAAGCACTAAATAAAGACAGAGGGCATATTCACTATAGTCTCCTTTATTGCTTACTTGACAACGCTGCAGTCGGGTGCAACCACATTTACCTATAAATAGTCTCGGTTAGGATAACTGATGATGCTAACTTGGTTAGCGAGACACGCGTCCAGAACGTAACAAGTTGTGGTATAGTGTGGTTAGAGCTCTGGTATTTTGATCAATTAGAGTTTGCTACCAACAAAACGACACACTGTCGCCCAAATATATTTAACAATAATTAAATAAAACAGGTGGTTCAGATAATTATCCAACCAGATCTCCAGACCTATCGAATTTCTCTGGTAGGGGTAACTCAAAGAAAGCGAAAAAAAAATTACAACATTAAACGTTTTTGGTATTCTTGATGAAGAAAATTTCACTTTTTATTTATAAATTTATACTCCTAGTTTCCTTTTTTTTTCTTTAGGATCTATCCATTGTCAGCTTGAATGATTCAGGTTTTAGAGGCCTCACTTCGTTTGTGTTAATGCACTAGCCTAAGTGAGAAATCTCATGTTTTATCATAGAATATTTCAATTACTCCTAGAGTTGTTTCTGATTTCATATAACGTTTTCCACATGTATATTTTGGGTTAGTGTAGTTTTAAATTTATCAACAAGTATTGACTATAAATTCTCCGCTTCACATCTTATAGACAAAGTTTAAAGAAATTAAAGAGTTTGATTCTGGTTGGATGTAATGGATGTTTCTGGCATAGAAGAATCAACAAATATTGTTTGTTAACGTGGCTCTCACAGTCAGGGACGAGGTTTTTCGACCTTTTGGCGGGCATACCTCGGAAACTATTAGAGATAGGACACTGAATTTGATACGTATACGAAGACGTAGATCTCGAGATTTTTTTGGAACATTTTTCTATACTGCCTTTGATACCAAAGATATGATACCGCAAAGTTGACAAAAAAAGTCAACTTCGATGTAACACGATTGAAGTCGCAATTTTAATTTTTCTTTGCGAAATTTTCTGGAACGATGGTTCTGTCGGTCTTACAGAATCCTATTGTCTTTGGATGTTTTGGGGCGTTTATATCTCAAAGTGAGTGAGTCTTATCGAAATTTTCCAAGAGACGTTTTTCATAGGAAATATCTAGGAAAACAAAAATTTGTCGGAAAAATGCCGAGAAAATAGAATTTTTTAACAAAAACTGAAATTTTTCGAAGAAGTCATAAAATATTAATTTTTTTTATCACTTTTTCTTTTTTATAAAAAAAAGTAGGCATATGGTCAGAAAACTGAAGAAAAGGAAGAAAAAAGCTACACAAAATGGGCCATTTAGGAAGGGTCTTGGATTATATATAAGCGATGCACTAACGAGTTTGCACCAAAGCTGCCAAAAATAGGTAAATTTTTTAACATTATCCTGTATTACAAGGAAACTAATATATCTAATGATATTTTTAGGTAGACTGTGACTAAATTTGGAGTTTATAACTTTAACGGTTAAATTACTGTAATTTTTTAAAGTTGAAAACTGCGAAATGATTTCCAGATCCGCGGCTGGGGCATTTCATTGGCTACAAAAAAGCTCTAATAACATTTCCCTTTAACTACTCAGTAAGTGGATTAAAATTCGATTAAAAAAAAAAGCGCGCATATCGGTCAAAAATCGACCTAGGTACCGATCCATATAAGACGCGAAATGATAGGTGGCCTTGGCCTAAGATGATAATAATATTTACAGAGATATTTGACATGTCAGTTGTGATAGATGTGACGGCTGAGTTTTGGTTTGTTTAAAGTAAATGTTTCTCTGCTATTTTTTTATCGGTTCGATTTATACTGCCCTCCTAAAACTATATGTCCTAAGTGGAAAATAAACGTTCTGAGATATTTAATATTTTATTATTTTTGATAGCAGTTTCTAAATAAAAGTATCAAATTAAGTAGAACGGGTTTATTTTTCAAAAAGTAGAAATACATATCTTCGATATTATAAAACAGCAGTAATTTATCATCGGCGCGAGATTTTGTAGATAGGACAACTTGTCCTTGTACACAAATAAAAAAAAACTAAAAGCAAATATCCTAAGTACTATAATGATAAAAATTAAACATAAAAACTAACAAACAAACTACTGAGTATGGATATAATACTATTATGTGAAACTTCACTCCGACGAATTTTCGGAAACGGGGAGACTTCTCCAAAACACGAGTCTGTTTTCCGGTATATGAGATTCTAATTTCTGAATTAAATTTTGTTTTCGCTCAAGAGTAACACCTTTAAAAGAAAGCTTCTGCTTAGGTTTTGTTAACTGACATTTATTAAACTTGGCAAGGAAAACATCATTTAAAACTTTGCATCATGTAAAAAATCTTTTTTGAAAGCAAAATATTTCCAACCTCTTTGAAACATAATTTGAACAACATCTTTTAAATAGATACGTTCGGAGAGATTTTGAAGCTTATTTTTAGAAGTATAATCTGCAAAGGAAAAAAAATTAGCCAATTCCATTTCTATGACTTTAACTTTACCTAAATTAGCACTCTGAACTGTATCTTTAAAATCTCTAAAGTCGTAAACTTTTTTTTTCCTTTTCAGTGATAATTCCACCTGGTGGTGGAACGAATCGGCAGACATGAACGTGTGTCCCGGTTCAAAATATTTTAATTCTATGTTTTCGATAGCTACTTCACTCGAATTTATAATGTATACAAAAAAGGATATAAGAGTCCAATTTTTATTTTGGCTGGCACAATTGTCCAGCCAAATAACAACATTTTTAATGCCTCGATTAGCGAGTAGAAATGCGTAGAACGTTGATATGATGTCATGCATTGACCTTCCCGCCACTGCTTCGTGCCAGATCATAGCCCATGGATGGAAGCGACTCTTTTTGCCTACCGGAACAAAACTTTCGTTGAAGGCGATTATACGAGGTGTAAATATTATTTCCTTAAATGTTTCAAGCCTCGGAAGCATAATTACCTACAAAGAATAATTAAATTTAATAGCATTAAACAAAATGGTGTTTTATAAGAAGCTCACCTTCTGCAAATCTGCAGATACAATTAAATCTTGCGAAGTCGTTTGTCGTTCTGAATCCTTCTAATATTCTTCTCTTGCCTTATTTGCCTTTTCATCATGTATGAAATATTTGTTACATGCTTCACATTCGGTACTTGACGAGGTACTAGAACTTTTGTCAGAATGATATTCTGAATCTTTATGTGTACGATACTCTTCACACGCCCAGCATTCTTCGTGCCCTAGATTCGCAAAAGATATGTTCATATCCGCAATAGTTTTTCGATACAGTTCATAAGAAAACGTCGCATTAAACTTTTTCTTGAAGTCATTGTACATATGTGTAATAGAAATATCACTTGGTAAATATTTCCGAAGGGGCGCATGCTCCCTCCGGTAATGCGATATGGTAGGCCCAAAAGAATTTATATGTTCAGTTATGGCTGATCTATCGATTTTTAAACTTGATGGATGACCTCGACATCTATGATCTGCTTTTGGTTTAAGAATACTAGAATCTCTACTTCTAACGTTCTTCAATATCCTATCATTTTCTTTTTTAAATCCAAGTGTCGCTAATAGAAATACTTTGCAAATTGGGACAATACCACCATTTTCATTATACAAATAGTATGAGAACGTATACTTTCTTCTTGAATTTTCTGTTTTTGTCGTATCCCTCTTTTTAGATTGTTTTTTAATACATGTGGATACGAACATATTCTGTTCATTATCAGACATCTTCCAAAATTGTGTGTTGATATCTATTTGCCTTTCATATTTGATTTTTGTAAAGCATTTTAATGGGCATTTGCAGGACTTTTGTACATAATGATCCTTAGCACGTTTTTTTATTTTTTCCTCCTTTCTTTTTGCAGGGATTTCGTTTCTTCTTCTTTCGTTTCCGTAAACTGCCGTCTTTTCTGTATAATTTTGCTTCACTTAAGTCCATAGCGTGCGTTAATATATCTTCGAGCATAGGAAGACAGATTTCTTTGCTATTATAATGTGTGACATCCTCAGTTCCATTTTCTGTTTTGGGTTCTATTATTTCAGGGCGTAAAATAATATTTTGAAGAATACAAATTTTTTTATTAGAGTCGTTTCCGTTGTCTATTTTAATTTTTTTTACCGAAGGCGAATAGTCAATACAATTTTTAGTGGGAGATTCAAGGTCACTATTCTTAGGCGATGAATCTGGAGAATAATCGGAATCATCGTCATCGTATGATTTTGATTTAGTAACACGCTTAAATTCTCGTATAGAATCTATTTTTTCTTGTAACTGCCGATTCAAAGCCAAGGAAAGAATTCGTTTTGTTCTTATGGAACCAGTAGAAGAAGTCATCTAGTGAAGAAAAACACTAACATATAACAGCGAGTAATACAACAAAAAAAAGATCTATCATGTCACAATTTATAATAGTTTCTCCGGTATTTTAACTTAAATATTAATCTTACCTTTGTAGTAATGACTACTTCTTTCATAAATTTCACAAAAACTAGTAATAAACTGAATTAACAACACACAATAATCAATAATAACAAACGTCTCAAATTTAAATATTTAAGGTTATGTTTGCCGTTAGGCGACACGTGGTAAACTGTTTAATGTCAAAAAGAACTGTCTTCCTAAAAAAATTTGTCCTATCTGAAGCATTTAGGACATTTAGCTTTACAGTTTTTTAATTTCTGCTAAGAAGATATGTACTATCTATCAAGTTAGGACAATTTAGATTAGCAAATATTAAATAGGACATTTTGATTTAGAATAAGCATGACATTTACGAGTTAGGACAAATTTTTTAGCATTAAATAACCAGTTTAAGGTCCAGATAGGACTTTTAAATTTAGTAATCGCATTGAAAAATAGATTCCGAGCACAATAGTGTGTTTATCTAAAAAAGTGAATTTTTGCAGTTAGGACAACTAGTCTTAGCAGGGCAGTATAATTGTGCCTTTTACGTGTCAAAAAGTCGTTTTCACAATTTTTATTTTAAACTTACGAGTTTAAGTGTATGTGAATTTTCATTGTGTTCAGAGAACTTTTTAGTGCGAAGAAAACTGTGTTTTTCATCAGAATTGCCTGAGTTATTGAAAAATCGAAGAAAATATAAATGTGGTTCAAGGCATCTGCCCAGGATGTTTCTGTGAAGTGACCAGAATCTCCGTTTTATAATGTAAATGTTTGGTTATTAATTTTTTTTTAAAACAAAAATCGAAGTTTTGCAATTAGTAATATCCTAGTAGGTATCACATTTTACATATATTTGATTACGACGTTGTATTTTAAACTAATGGATATGATGATAATTTTCTACATAAATTAGTAAACAGACTTAAGCATAAGAAAATGTTAAAAGATGCCACTACTCTTCAAGCACCTGAGGCTCCCAATAAGTTTATAGTAATCCCATCTGATCACAGATATACGAGAGATCTAGAAAAAGTATTTAAAAATGTAGGTTTTAGAGTAGCCTACAAAACGGAGAACAGTTTGTGAAAAATCTTTGATTACGACGTTGTATTTTAACAATATGGTGATTATTTATTATGTTTTGAACCGTTTTTATTTGATTAATAGGTGTAACTCAAAATACAAGAGTTCTAACCACACTACACCACAGCTTGTTACGTTCTGGATGCGCGTTTCGCTAACCAAGTTAGCATCATGAGCAGATGATATAAACTAAAGTAACTTATCCTAACCGAGACTATTTATAGGTAAATGTGGTCACACTTGGTTGCACCCGACTGCACCGTTGTCAAGTAAACAATAGAGGGGACTATAGGGAATAGGCCCCCTGTCTTTATTTAGTGCTTTCTTACCACAGTTAACTATTTCTACACTCTCAAATGCAACCAATAATCTATTATTAAATACATTTTTAATCAACTTAAGATTATTTATTCCTATTTGGTGTTTTCCAAAGCATGTTGGGCAACGCTTAACTTTTCTGTTCTTCCGTATCCTAAAATGCCATGTGTTCTTTAAAACGAGTGTTTATGGGGCGTTTAGTTTGCTCAACATATTTTAGATCGCAGTCTTTACAGCTAATTTCATAGATGCCACTCCTCTCCTTCAAGTCGACTTTGTCTTTGTTCTCCGTTTTGTAGGCTACTCTAAAACCTACATTTTTAAATACTTTTTCTAGACCTCTCGTATACCTGGGATTACTATGAACTTATTGGGAGCCTCAGGTGTTCGAAGAGTAGTGGCATCTTTTAACATTTTCTTATGCTTATGTCTGTTTACTAATTTATGTACAAAATTATCGTTATATCCATTACTTTTAGCTATATTTTTAATCCGATTTATTTCATTGTTAAAACGTTCTTTACTTAATGGAAAATTGACTAAACTGTGAGTTAAGAAATGAAATGCTGCCATTTTGTGTTGACGGCAATGAAATGAGTCGGATGTTATATACCTATCAGTATTAGTAAATTTCCTATAAATATCAAATTCTAATTTATCGTTATTTCTATTAACTAACGTGTCGAGAAAAGGTAATTGCCCATTGTTCTCCTTTTCGTACGTAAAATTAATAGAAGGATATTTATTGTTTAATGTTTCTAAGAAAGTGTCCAAATTTTCTGTTTTTGTATCAAAAATAGCAATATGTCGTCTACGTATCTATACCACACTCTTGGCAAAACTTGAGTTCTTTTTTGAACTGGGTTCCTAATCTGCCCATAAACAAATTTTCAAGGAACAGAGATAAGCAATTGCCCATCGCAGTTCCCTCAAGTTGTTTATAATATTTATTGTTTTGATTCATACATAATTTTGTGAGAAGTAAATGTATGGATACACTAGGAAACAATGAGCTTGCATCAAAAGATATTAAAGTTTCACCTTCTTTTAAGTGAACATTGTTAATTTTATTTAAGAATTGTAACGAGTGAGGAACCTCAAAGTTATCATACGAGGTTTTTAATTTGCTGAATTCTACTAACCATTTTGAAATATTGTGCCTTGGTGATCCAACAGCTGAAACAATAGATCTCATGTACTTCCCAGGTTTATGAATTTTGGGAAGGTAATGCAGTTTAGATAACTGTAGGTTACTATGTGTTAGTTTGAATTTTAGTTTATCGGACACAAGGTTTTAACACTGTTTTAAGGTACTTTTTACTTCTGTTATCATTTTTGATGACGGGTTTTTCTCAATTAAATCGTAAGGACCTGTTTGAATCAAATTGTCTACTCTTTCAAAATAATCTGTTTTGTCTAGAACAACCTTATTTCCTTTGCCAGCTTCTAAATAAAAACATTCTTTTTTCTTTAGTCCCTGGATAACTTCAGTATTTTTACGATTTTGACTTATTGTTAACAACGGTTTTTGAGATTTGATTTCTGCAAGCCTCTCTAATGAATCCCTTAGTTGACTCTGGCACCTATTGAATGGAACGTTCGATATTCCCTATAATAGTTGGTAAACTATTTTTTACTGGAGACTTTGCAAAATTCAAACCTTTATTCAAAAGGGCGATTTCCCTATTATCAATGACTCAGAACAAAGGTTTTCTACAATGTTCTCGACTTCCGAAGAAATTTGTTTTTCTGGTTTCAACTTTGTTAGTTTGTTTTTAAGTGAAAATATTTTCTTCAAAAATTTGGCATCAATAACTACGAACATTTTTCTTTGGAAATTTAACCATTGTTCAAATTCTAAATTACTAAGCTTATAAGTGAGTTTTTTAAATAATCTGTATACTTCAAATTCAAGCATACTTCGTTTGATATACATTTTTAATTTCTAAATCTAGTCACTTTTGTTTGGCAAAAGATTTAACCTTCCCAGTGAGAGGTGATTGTTTAGGGATCTTGACTGAAATGAATTTAGGGAAAACTGAAAAAGACTTGCATGATTTTAGAAACCAAATATCTGCTGCTAGTCACCTAATCTTAGTACAGTACTTACAATAAAGGTTTTGTTCCTTAATAAGTGTAAATTTAAATAAGTTCTTCCGAAGAGGTTATCGGCTTTATCGTTACTGATTTAGTCAATGTCTGAACTATTAAATTCTAGGAAATATTTTTAAACACCCTCCACCAATTTATTTTCAGAGATAGAAGAAAAAGTTAATAACAAAAAGACTTGGTTTTATCTCAGTTTTAAAATGCATACATTTTTATGTTAATTAATAGAGCGAAATTACGAGAAACATTGCTTTTTTAATTGAGTATAGTAATTACGCCCCCTAGCGGTAGAAACCTAAAATTATTTCCAGAATTTTTTAGTAGCCATTTTGGTTATACAATTTTTACCGTAAGTTTCTACAATGAGTGGTTTCCGAAATACAGCCGCTTACCTCGCTTATTTGCCCACCCATATTATTATAAGTACACTTTTGAAAACTGCCAGAACGAAGTATTTCCGACGCCATGGTTATGGGAGCTGTTATATTCAGTTACAAAATCTTTAGTTAAAAACTTTAAACACTCTTTTGAACCACGTACATTTGTTTAGCGCCACGGGTTAATTTCTTATAAGGAAAAATAAAACAAATCAATCCCACACGGTTAAAATTTATTTCCTTACATTTCACAACATCCTTAAACACGGCTATAAAAGAAGTCGGCCTGAGTATCACATTTTGTCTAACTTGTAATGCGAAACAACTTTATATATAAGAGCCGGGAGACATTAACTAGATAATAAATTATCGAATTTGTGCCAAGAATGCTTTTATGCAAATTTTTTCTACACTTTCGACGCTAGAGCGAATATAAAACACATTAATAATATAATTCAGATGGCTTGTTTTAAATAAAAAATTTGTTTTTACGAACCTTAACTCGTATTCCTTCTTTTATCTTAGTTAGTTAGGTAGCTTGATTGACACTGACTAAAAAACTAAACTAAACTGTTTTAGATTTTCACTTTTATTGACAACTCGTGACATATGTTTCGTTAACACTGTAGCTTCGTCATACAAAGGGTATTTAAACTAACACATTGCTAAATGAGCTTGATTTTTATAAAACATATTTCTAGGAAGACTTTTATAGCCTTTAGGTTTAAAAGAGGTGTATTAATTTCGATAGACTCTAAAAGTGACAATTTTTTACTTTTGTTTATTGTATGTAATATTTCAAAATTTTCATCGAAAGCATGGTTATTATTTAACAAATGTTCTGCGTATGTTGAATCTGTTTTATTTTCAATAAAGCTTCTTTTATGCTCTGCTAATCTCTGTTTAAAAGTTTAATTTATAAACTCCGGATTTATTATTTTTATTTGTTTTTTTTATAAATTTACTTAGACTATTATTTGTTTTAAATGCAATTTTAATGTTATTTTTACGCAGTATAAAAGCCATCTTTTCTGTAGGTTTACCGATATAAGTAAGTATCTTAAATTTATTTCCTTCTTTGGGTGGTACAGGGTAAATTTCTGAAATTTTTTAATTTTATTTAAAATATTGTCAATTATTTTGGCATCATATCCATTGTCAACTGCTATTTGTTTAATTAGGTTTAAATCTTTTTGTATATTAATTAATATATATAATTGTATATTAATTAATCTGTGTATCATTCTATGAAATCCTGCTAGTTTTTGTGCTAATGGGTGAATTGACTTATTACACTGGCCGACAAGATTTTTCTAACACAGGCCAGCTCATTATTTTCACAATGGAAATACCCTCCCAATAATAAAAACAATATTGGGAAAGCCCTAATACGTACCATTTTTGAATAGCCTAATTAGAACCTTTTATATTTGCAGGTAAACAATTTTATTGTGGGGCGGCTAAATGGGTCCATTTTACAACGGAAAAAATTACCTAGACTGGGTTGTTTACAACATTAGACATAAAATAGACGTTAAACATCACTCTTTTGTTGAGTTTCGTATTGAGTGGTTCTCTGTGTATCGATAAGCAAGTGTATGTGAAGACGAGAATGTGGAGTAAAACGCGCCGAAGTTGCAAAATTTCTCCTGTGGAGAATTTCTGGTGAAATCACAAGCCAGGCTATTTTCCGAAAATTTAAAAAAGCCTACTTTAAATGTGTTAATTAGGGATTAAGATAAGCGGTGGGCTCCCCATGTGTACAGGGTGGCCCACATAAGATGACCACCTTATCTCAGAATCTGTACGAGATAGGGAAAAAAGTTTTATACAAAAGTTTCTTAGGTTTATCTAGATTTTTTAAATATTATATTTTTATATATATAGGGTGTGTCATTTTGCGTTGACAAATGTCAACTTTGTTATTTTAAATGGAAAACCCTGTATACTATTATGGATTTGAATAGCTCTCTTAGAGACGATTTCAACGATGTATTATAAGATGGGTCTACGAGGCACCGTTTCGGAGATATTTACGATCATCTTCAATTTTTGACATACTTTCAACTTGTTGTATCTCTGGTATTTATCAACTTTTTTGTCTCATTTTTGTGCAGGAAAAAACATAATTTTATGCTTTATTGGACGTGTGGGTAAAAATATTGAAATTGAAAAAAAATGTTACAGTGTTGTCACGTTTTGCGTACCATCAGTTTTCTCAAGATTTTTAAATGCAACCCCCTATATTTTATAACGGATTTAAATAGAGCATCGAAAGACGATTTCAACGATATATTATAACATAGGTTTACAAGTCACGATTCCCGAGTTTTGGGGATTTTCTTCAGGAATCAATTTTAAAATTAAACAATTTTTACTAAAACATAATATAAACTATTAAACGTGACATGACATGAACGAAGGCAACAAAATTAATATTATATGCTAAAGAATATCTAAATTAGATTTTCTAATTGCTTTGAATAATTATTACCACGCCGTTTTCCAGATCAAACGTAAAACTCTCTAAAAATCAGTTAAATACATAATGTGTATTTTTGTTAAAATAGTGTGAATCTATTTAAAAATAGTTCTTTATGTTTCCTTCCCATATACTAAATAAGCCTTATCAATGTTATGATTAGCGATTACCCAAACAGACGGCCAAGGCGACTGTGTCGATAATGGTGCCGCAAAATGTCTTTGCTTACTAATCATTTTTGTTGTTTGGTTTTTATATAGAGCGTCTGAAAGTCAGTCGAGTAATAAACGTCATCAAGCTAAGTATCGGCTTCGTGTTTTTTTTCTCACAATTATTTACCAACCTTTCCACAACCCTATCAACAATTTTAAGTAGGCTGTGCTTCAAAACCATGGAAACAAACGAAATATTATTTGTATGAAATTTGACAGCTTGGTTGCATTTCTTGATTAAATTAGTAAATTTAAGAAATAATTATGTCGAACTACACTATTCAGCAACGTTTAAATTTATATGAGTGCTTCATTAGAAACAATAAGAGTCCCGCACTAGCGTTAAGGGAGTATAGAAGACTGTATCCAAATAGCAGAATTCCAAGTAAGAAAATCTTCGTAAGAATTACACGAGATCTGGAAAATGGCGTTGTGATAAACAATAAAAGAAACTGGCCTAGGACAGTTCTTACAGAAGAAAATCAACTTGATGTTCTTTTATATTTTGAGGAAAGCAATGAAAATCCCCAAAGGGATGCCGCACGGGACATACCGCATACTAGCCGAGCAAGTATTCAGAGAACACTTAATATCAACGATTACCATCCTTTCAAATTCACTCCGGTACAAGAGCTATCCATAACTGATTTTGACAACAGAGCTACTTTTTGCATGGATATGATGAACCGCCACTTTGATCAACCGGTTTTTGACAAAATTCTTTTCACTGACGAAGCAATTTTCAACACCGCGGGAATATTTAACCGAAAGAACTGCCACTACTGGTCAAGGCAAAATCAACATAAAATCAAAGCCATCAGAAAGCAGGGACATCAAAGTGTATATGTTTGGTGCGGAATAATAAAGGACCGAGTGATTGGGCCGATTTTTTATGATAGGACTCTTAACGGACAGAGATACCACAGTTTGTTGCAAAATGAAATACAACCTCTTATTAATGAATTACCGGATGAAATTAAAGATGGTCTTGTATTTCAACAAGACAGTGCGCCGTACCATACCGTAAGACCTGTAATTGAATGGTTAAATGAAAGATTTCCAATGTGGATTGGCAGATTTGGGTCAATACCCTGGCCAGCTCGGAGTCCCGATTTAACTCCACTAGATTTTTTTTTATGGGGAAATATTAAAGACAAAGTGTATAAGAATAAAGTTAATAACGTAGACGATTTAAAGGGGAGAATAATGGAAGAGATCCATTTGATCAATGAGAGTGGAGCAGTTCGTAGGGCAATAAAAAAATTAGACATTATTTATACAACATGTATAGCACAGGAAGGTGGTTATATAGAAAATTTAATTTAAGTAATGTTTATTTTCTTGTCTTTGTTCTTGTTATGTCATGTTTAATAGTTTATGTTATGTTTAGTAAAAATTGTTTAATATTAAAATTGATTCCTGAAGAAAATCCCCAAAACTCGGGAACCGTGACTTGTAAACCTATGTTATAATATATCGTTGAAATCGTCTTTCGATGCTCTATTTAAATCCGTTATAAAATATAGGGGGTTGCATTTAAAAATCTTGAGAAAACTGATGGTACGCAAAACGTGACAACACTGTAACATTTTTTTTTCAATTTCAATATTTTTACCTACACGTCCAATAAAGCATAAAATTATGTTTTTTCCTGCACAAAAATGAGACAAAAAAGTTGATAAATACCAGAGATACAATAAGTTGAAAGTATGTCAAAAATTGAAGATGATCGTAAATATCTCCGAAACGGTGCCTCGTAGACCCATCTTATAATACATCGTTGAAATCGTCTCTAAGAGAGCTATTCAAATCCATAATAATATACAGGGTGTTCCATTTAAAATAACAAAGTTGACATCTGTCATCGCAAAATGACACACCCTGTATATATAAAAATACAATATTTAAAAAATTTAGATAAACCCAAGAAACTTTTGTATAAAACTTTTTTCCTTATCTCGTACAGATTATGAGATAAGGTAGTGGGTCATCTTATGTGGGCCACCCTGTACTGTGTTAGTTGTAGTGTATCATTGGTGCAGTGGATGAAGGGAAAGAGAAAAATTATGCCTTATGCAGTCCAATGGTATGGCGAGAACCCACCAATCATTCTGACGATTGTTATTTTTGCCTGATAAAGATTGAAGGTTATTCCAAAAAGGGAAAGCACAATATAGAATATCCAAATTCGCAATCTGCCATACGACCTGTTCCTCATAATGCAAATTTGCCAGTGCCGATTGTGCTTTTAAATTGGCAAGCTATTGATTTGGGAGATAATGGAGATAACGCATCATCAGGTAGCTCAGAAGAACAGTGCACCGATCCCACTTTTACCACAGGTCCCAGTTCCGGCGAGCCACATTTGATTGTTCAAAGTGAATTAAATGATTTAGTACGTGATTTAGGGTTATCCAAGCAACAGTCAGAACTTCCGGGTTCCCGTCTCAAGGAATGGAACCTATTGGCCAAAGAACCAAAAATTACGAATTTCAGAAAAGGAAATGCTATGTTTTTTGAATTCTACAGTATGATAAATTCGTTGTGCGCGTGTACTGACATAGACAGTTTAGTGCAGGAACTTGATATTGAACATTCTCCCCGTGAGTGGCGCTTATTCATAGACTCATCTAAATATAGCTTAAAAACTGTGTTATTGCATAATTGAAATTTAAAACCCTCCATACCAGTTGCCCATTCAGTTGCAATGAAAGAAAATTATGAAAATATGCGTATGATTTTGGATAAAATAAACTACAGTAGGTATAAATGGCAGATATGTGGGAATGGGGGTTTACAAAATATTGCTCTTTTCTTTGTTTATGGGACAGTCGTGCAATAAATCAGCATTATGTAACAAAAGTTTGGCCAGAAAGAAGCGAGTTTCAACCGGGATCTCAAAATGTTAAATTTATACCTCTTGTTGATCCCAAAAATGTCCATTTGCCTCCTCTTCACATTAAACTTGGGCTGATGAAAAACTTTGCGAAGGCTTTGCATCACTTAACTGCTTTCCGCAGTTAAGTGATGCCAAATTAAAAGAAGGCATTTTTATTGGGCCACAAATCAGAAAATTGCTGGACGATGTCAATTTCACGGAAAAGCTTATCATGCAGGAACTTAGAGCATGGAATTCATTTGTTAATGTAGCAAGAGGATTTTTAGGCAACAATATGGATGAAAATTATGAACAATTAGTTAATGAACTCTTAGATGCCTATGAAGCGCTTGGTGCCAGAATGTTATTAAAAATTCACTTCCTCCATTCCCATGTGTCATTTTTTCCTAAACATTTGGAAGCTGTTAGTGACGAGTGGGGTGAAAGGTTTCGCCAAGATATCAGAACAATGGAAATTGGGTTCCAAGGACGGTGGGATCCAGCCATGATGGGTGACTACTGTTGGTTTTTGAAGAGAGAAGATAGGACACCCCATAAACGGAAAAAATAAAGTTTAATTAGTGTTTTAAGTTAATATTTTTCTCGTTTGCTTTTCTCTTAGATGTATGGTGTGTTTAATAGTCATACATAGTCAATAAATAGGCTTAAGAATTTTCTGAAATCATTTTTTCTATAGATATTAAGTATCGTAACATTCGATATGGTTCTACAACTCTAACAAGAAAGCCCTACGTTCTACAACTTTCTATTTGTCATTTTCGTATTTGGATAGGTCCGTTCTATTAGATTGTGCTATTCCGATTTGAGTTACAACAAAAAAAAAATTGTCAGCCAGTGTTATTGTTGGTTGTGTCGGTATGTATACGATTGTGAAAAATTGAAAATTCGTGTTTATTTGGTACCTTTGTTATGTTCAAATCTAAAAAGTTTATAGAGATCTATTTCGACAGTAAATTGTAAATTTTTGAAAATGGTATTTAAATCTTTTAAAAATATGTTAAGCTGTCTCATCGTACTAGTAAAACAGACCAATATATCGTCGACGTACCAATAGAGACATTTTTGAAACAAAAGGTTTATTGTTTATTTTTTTTCCAAATTTTGCATAAATATTTCAGCTAAGAGTTGACTTAAAGGGTTCCCCATAATAAGCCCTTCCTTGGCTGAAAATAACTTCTCATTAAACTGGAAGTAATTTTGGTTCATGCATACTTTTAAGACATTTATAATTTCTGTTTGCAGGATAGGATTGGTTTTGTTTAGAATAAAATTATTTTTTATAATTTCAATTATCTCTAACGGTGGTATGCTTGGGAAAAGGTTGTTTACATCAAATGATATAAAAATTGAATTATTTGGCAATCTAATATTTTTAATTTTATTAATTAAATCAATAGAATTTTTAACAGAATAGGTGGATACAAACTTGGTCTTTCCTACAACAATATTTATCATTTTTTAGATAGTTTAGGGTAGGGTAGGGGCAATCACAAATTAGATAATAACCGGTAATATAATATATAATAAACTCCAGATTTTTTACTTTTATTTGTTTCTTCTTTATTATTTTTTATATATTTACTTAGATTATTATCGGTTTTAAATGCAATTTTAATGTGCGTGTAGTGTTAGCGAAACATATGTCACAAGTTGTGAATAAAAGTAAAAATCTAAAACAGTTTAAAGTGTTTTATTGACATTGTTTAGCTAGTTAAATAGTTATTTATCACAAAATGCTACAACTTACATGCTACTTGTCTGATATCTCCAATACATCTCAAGTCCCAACCGGCCTCTTCAATTTCCCAGCAACGCCAGAATTCCCCCAACAGGAAATCGACAGGAAATCGCAGGATGCAAAATTCCATTTATATTTACCCAAAAATACTGCCTACTTGTTTATGCAAATGGTATTAAGTAGTCGTGCATGACAACGATGGTTTCGCCGTGGTTATGCCAGAAACGTATTTCTTTGGAAAGGGGGGAGCCCGTTTTATTAGAAGACGTTATCCGTCGTGATTGTGATTGAGAGGTCTCATTATAACCCGCAGAATAGAGATAACCGAAATTTGTGAGGTTTCTAAGAAGTAATGAATTTAAGGAGGTTTTTTTGATCGTAATTAAATTTTTATAAAAAATAACAGGAAGTAAATAATAGCAAATAATATAATTAAGTGATCAACAATTGTTTCGCGCCGAGAGAAAAATTGTCCTATTTTGAAATCTCATTACTCAGTTCGCACTATCGAAAATAGTATAACAAAGGCATATCAAAAATGTGTTTATTTAATTTACTAGTATGCATATTAAACATTAATATAATGTAGGTATTTTACAAAATATAACTAAGACATTTATTTTTTTTACTATTAAATGAAGATTGTGTTACAGTTAGATTTGTCATATATGTCTGTCAGTACATAGGGCAGTAAAATAAATCTTCGCTTGACACTTTTCAATTTTTTTCAGTATTATATCATTTGTGATATCTAAGTCATTTTAATCTAATTTATAATTAAAAACACTCTTTTATACTATATTCAGGCTTACATTTACCATTGATACCTGAGTTACAGAAATAAAGCTAGTTTCAGAAATTTCTTGTCACAAATAGCCGGAAGCAAAAGTACAAAATTAGAACCTTATGTGAATTTGCTTTATTTTTGATAGATGTAATATACTTTCATATTGTACTGTATTGTCATATAATTACTGTTAAATATATAAAATTAACTTTAAGATATTCCAATTAATAGGAATTAACATTTTTAATATGCTGTGACTCGAAGACTAGGTCAACAATCATATAAGACAAACAAATGAAAGTAAAATCTAAGTGACATATGTTTCTGATAAAATAGTCTAATAGAACATTGAAAAATCTACCTGTATATAGTTTTCTTGCGGTAATATTCTAAGATTCCATTTGTTTATATCAGTTAGTTCAGAAGAATTTTGTTGTTTACATGTTAAATAGCATATCACATTTTGTTTGGAATTTCACAAGCACATAAATTTAAACACAAATGTTCTTTAATAACTTGGTTCACTATTTTGCATTAATTAGTAAGGTAAATTTGTTCATTATTATATATTTCGAAATCTACAAAGATTTGCTTTGTTATTGTTTATCAGTTGTCAGATTTTTACACGGGGTTATGATAGGTCAGTTCAAAACCACATGCTTTCAATCGATAGAATAACGCAGTCGAAATAAGCATAGAAGTGGAAGTATTATCTCTCTCTTTTTCTTTCTTACTATAAGTCCTATTGATTTGACGTATCGGCTAGCTAATATTACTAATTTAGGTGGTTATTCTTTGGTTGGACAAAATACAGGGTAGCTTGGATTAGTTGAGGAGTAATAATATATTTTCATCTCTTTCCAATACTCATGGATATAAAGGCTATTTTTGTTATAAACCGAACTGGAATTTGACAAGTTGATATTTAGTTTAGTGGATTTATTGTACCAACATTATTTTGTTGATACCGAGAAAAGTTGTTTTTTTCAAATAATGTTTTGGAATGTAGAAAAGGATATGTAGATTTACCGTGTTTGGTAATATTGTGTGTTGGAAAACCATTTTGTGTACGTGAGAAGGACTAAGAAAAAGATCTTTCTTTTTAGCACCAATAAACGACGGAAGTGTCGGATGTTCTGAACTTTTTTTTTGATTTTTAACTAAATTCCATCCCAAATGGTAGATCAGAAGGATCCGAGTTGACGAAGTGAAGTTGAATATTATGGTTTAGTAAATTTTGGGTTTCAACTTTACGGCCTACATGGCGATTTTGTCTTTATTACTTCCACGTGCCACTAACATCGGTCATCTTAATATTGGTGCTCATCAAGCAATTTTTTTTTGGTACCCTCGTAGCTACAATGAGGTAAGAATTTTGTATTATATTCTCGTATATATTGTGTGCTGTTTTGCCTGTCTGGAATTATATTCCAAATTTTGTTGTAGAGATTTTTCTACATGGGGCAATTCTTGTTTCAGGGTTTTTGTATAAGGTTGAACCTTTGAAGTTCATTTGGGATTATTTTGGAACTTTAAAGAAAAACCATTAGCAAGGTTTTGGTATGGTTTCCTAACTGCTAGTTATTTATGGAATTTGGAACTTTTCTTTTGATGGAATAGACATGATGTTTTGGATATGGTATACGTAGCGGAGCTGTAGGACATAGTGATCACTGAGGATCACTTGGATGTTACTTGCCTTACCACCATTTACAGTCTACACTAATGACTAGAGTATTCAGCTAAGTAGTAGTATAATATTTGGAAACTTAACATATAGCACTATTTCTGTTAATCAAACTGTTATGCATATTAATTTAATTACTGGTGTCACCTTGTCTAGTATATAGCATACTGTGCAGAATTTCTGTAAGGTGAAACGCAGCCGGCTTCGTAGCGCTACCTAATTACTGCTGTTTTATTGGTAATATCTAAGACATTCAAATCTATGTAATAGACATTTTATAAATATTTATTGTGCTGCCACTCAGAGTGTGGCTAATCAAAATTTATCTTTTTTAATACTTTAACCATTATCGTTTGTAACATAATTATTTGTTTTAACTAGAATTAAACTTCATTCATTTAAGGGGGGAAAGAAACTTATTGGGATTCTAAACTGATTATTTCATCTAATTCTTGTTTATATTGTGTAATCCAAATGTTATTAATCTGGAGTGGTATAGATAAAGAATAAGCTTCTGGGTTTTGTATTTACTTACCCTAAATCAAATAATTTAGTTGGGATTTCAGTTAGTGTAACCTTACAATAAATGTAACCTTTTGTTAGGGAAAACTTAATTCATTCACTTCTTGTTGGGATGCTATTAAGCTCCCTGGTGGATGGAATTGAGTTAACAATCAATATTTTTTTTTTGTTCAGTACATTTTTTTTTCTTTGGGATAAGTCACTGAATATATTGTGAATTAAACAATAAAAGTCATTTGTTTCCAACGTGTTGGTTTTCAATTGATCAAGATAAGTCTTTACCTATTGATAGTGGTTAGATTCAATGCAACTACCCTTTTTTTTCCAAGTTTTATTTAACTTAAATTAAAACCTGGTGGCGCTCAACTTAAATATTACATCTAAAGTAAGAGATTGTGATATGGAAGTATAGGTAGAGTAACGAGAAAGAAGAATCCAAACTTACCCGACTAGAGCTAGCAATAGTCATTATTAAGAGATATTATTGGGTCGATATTAGGTGAGTGTATTGCATCTGGTGACTAACATATCGTTCTTATTTACCGCCTTCCATCGTATTGGTAAACCATAACATTTCAATTGGGCATCCTTTAAAGGTAGAAATGTTAGAATTGTTGTTACATGTGGCCAATTCGAGTGTGTTATTTTTATAGATAAAAAGTTGCGCTTTTTGTGACAGCGTGCTACTTTTTCGTAAAACCGTTAACAAAATTATCATAGCCCTTTTATTTTTTAAGATACAGGGCTAAATTGAAAAAGTTGCATTTTCAGGCACCCTCTTGTATCTCGACTATCAGATAACTTATCGAAAATTTGAAAACTGTTTCTTATATAACTTTTCTCAAGGTCAAAAAGTTATCGGACCCTACTTTATTTTTTCAAAATGGAATACACTGCATATTTATAGACTATAAAATTTGTTTTTTTTTCCTTTTCAAACATATATAATAGTATCTACTTTTTCTCAAAAACACGCAAATGAATGAGAATTTTCTGAAATTAAATGCATAATTTAATAGTAGGTCGTGAATATCAATAATAAACAATTGAAAGAATTGGATACCTTGCATATAGATATCTTATATAAAAATACCTATAAAGTTTTTTAATAACAGTAAGTTTGTAACAACAGTTTTATAGCATAAAGTAACATATAACAAACACAAAAAAGAAATTTTTAAAGGTGATGTTTAAATTTCATTTTCTCTAATTAATTCCTTAAATAGCGTTAAAAAGATCCATTGGTCTCATTCGCAGATTTCGAAAGGCTAAATGAATTGCCTCTCGAAATTCTGTTATGCCGTCATATCCTGTTTTATATACTTCATTTTGTAGCCCCATAAAAAATTGAAGAGATCTGGAGATCGTGGAGGCCATCTAAGAGGTCCGTTGGTACCTATCAATCTCTGAGGAAAGTTATTATCAAGAAATTCCTTTAAGATCATATAGTTCAGTGGCGGCTCGTGGTGTCTAAAACTGGTGAGGCGAGAAAAGGTTTGTTACTTATAATAGTTAGATGGCGCCGCAGGCAGCGCCGCAGGTGAAAAATTTTTGCCTGCCACGCCCAAATTGACTCATTTTTATGATTTGTTTTTGTCTTTTAAATACCAATACCAAGATATATGCCCAATTTTTCATTAAGTAATTTTTAAAATAAAAATTATTACATAGATATAAGAATAAAATAGTCAGAATCGAGTTTAAAGAGTAATAAACCTGTAATAATCTAATATGGTGTGGACAGTAATTTTTTTATAAAAAACCAAAACTGTTTAGGCAAATAGGTATGTGGATGGTGCAGTTAAGTCACTTTTTGTAAATTAAATTAATGCGCCTCTCTTTTAAAGAAGCGAATTTCTCAATGATTTTGTCATAAAAGTCAAGTCATTACATTCAGAAAGTTTAACTAATAACTCTTTTTCTATTGCCATGATCGACAGGGCTGAGAGCCTATCTTGAGATATACTATTTCGTAAGTAGGTCTTTATTCGCTTTAAGCACGAAAAATCTCTTTCGGCCTGTACACTTGTTAAGGGGATTGTCAAAATTAATGTCGCAAGTCGATATACTTCACAAAATACTGAAATTAATTCTAAACTATTAATTTGTTTAAGGAGTTCTTGAATATTGACTTTATAAAATTGTTCATCTCGGTAAATTATGCTTAGCTCATTTTTGAGGCGGTCTTTGTCAAACATTTTTGGATACGTTTTTTCTAACGAATTTAATAGACTAATAGGGAATTCTGTGGCAAAGTCTTTGTATTTTGATGTATTAAGAAGTTTCACAAATTCCAATTTGTGTAAATCTTCAAACCTGATGTTAATTTGGAAAATTATACAGTCTAAAATTTCATAAAACAGATTTTTATATTTTTCCATTAAATTTGATTCGCTCATGCTACGGGTTTGTCTACTACATGGCAATCCGGTAAGTGATTTTGCTTTTTCAAAAATGGATTTAAGGAAATTTTCAGCGCGCAGCTCATTTAATCGTTTGACGGCAATGTTCAATTGTAAAATGCAGAAATCAATTTCTAGGTTACTTAACTGAAAAACTTGAAACAGGATATCAGTAACAAAAAAAATTTCTTTAAATGCAAAAGTTAAAAAAGCAAATTCAAAATCGGAACGGTCTTTTAGATACCCTTTGGTCATGTGTATAGTATCTGAGTCTAATTCTGGATTTTCAATCATGTCCTGAAAAACTAAGGTTAGTCCTTCCCAATTATTTGCAACAAAAATTAGAATTTTTGATCGAGAATACCACCTTGTATCACTTGCTTGCGGAACTCGTTTTTTTATTATTTTGTCCAATATAGATGTGCGTTTGTACGATTTATGAAAAACAGCAGGCAAACTTTTCAAAGTTGCGAAAAAGACTCTGCTTTCCTTAATATAATTTGAACCCTGTTGTAAAATTAAATTGAGACGATGAGAAGCACAATGAGTGTACATTGCTTGTGGGGCATCTGATCTTATTCGTGTTTGTAGACCGCTCAAGTCTCCGACCATAACCGCAGCTCCATCATAACATTGTGCTACTAATTTCCGTTTAAAATTTAAAGGTTCCAAGATTCTTACAATTAAGTTATAGAGTGCATTAGCTCTAGAATCCTCACTTATATCAAAAAAGCCCAAAAAACTTCTTTTATTTCGGCTAATTTATTTGCAAACCTAACAGTTACACAACATTGGGCTTTTGCAACTATATCCGTCGTATCATCTACAATTAATGAGAAAAATGTAGCCTCGGATATTTCTTGTTTAATAAAGTCTCTCATATGTTCGTCAATACAAAATATTAATTCATTTTGAATAGTTTTCGATTGTCCTGTAAATACACTTTTCTCTTCTAAATGCTTTACACGTTCGGTGTTACGTTTAATTAAACAATTAAAAACTTCCTTAAAATTCCCTCTGTTAAAAAAAGATTCGGATTCGTCAGTAATATAGTCGTATCTATAAGGTATGTCAAAAGCAAGCGGTTTTTCCTAACATCTTCATTGTACAATAATTTAGATAAACGAGCATTTTCGATTAGTGCGTCTTTAATTGTAGTCATATTTTGAGACAAACGTACAAAACCTAAGGTATTTTCAATATGGTCTTTAGACTCTTCATGCATTTTAACCGCTCTCGAAAAAATTTTAAAATGAACGTATCCATCAGAAGTCCATACTGTTTTTGTTTTTCCCAGTATTAAGCAAGGCCAACAATATAAACGCCGCTTAAAAACACTTCCATAAATCCAAGTGTGTGTTTGATACCATGACGTTTGAAATGATCGTTTATATTGTGGACCGTCTTTTTTATCACCACTTAAGGTACTTATCTTCGGCATGGGTCTATTTCCGCGAAGAATTTCTTTTTTCTTATCCTCGGGACGCCTGGAAAATGCCGTTGTCAATAGTGACATAACGATATCGTGGACTGGATTCATAGTTCACACGTTTCGTTTATTTTAAATTTTAATCACTTATTCATATAAACTACTCTATCAGTCTATCTACTCAATAATTAAACTAACGCAACTTCAAAAATACTTTAGATAGAGTAACACTCGACACAGACTTAACGCGCGACATTCACGAAATAATACTATAAAACAAACACCAAATTATTGCCGAATAATCTCAATATCCACCCACTTCCCGCTCAATCTCAAACCGTTACCGGTAACAGTCAAATACGAATACCCCACACGCCCACGCAAATATCAACAAAAACAAAAACGGCTTGCATTTGGCAGCCGGATGCGCGATTGTCATTTACCGATAAATAATAATTATTTTCATTTATATTTAATCTGTGCTAGCATTAAATGGCAGCGTCTCAATCATTAAGCGAAGTTTTCATCGCCTCAAATGCAATAAAAAGAGAAGGAATGAATCTACATATGCAACACGACCCTTTTCCCTCTTTCTCAGACTTATTAAAAATCCAAATACCATTCAAGTGTCCGAGGCGCAATTCGCGTCGCCGCGTATAGGTAAAGTCGGATAAAAAAGAAATGATATTGCAGTTATTGGACATTGCACTGTTGGTTAGTAAAGTAAAGTGTTTATTTATGATTTACGCATATTTGATGAAATTTTCATAGTGTTTGAGACAATTTTCAGAGAATAATGAATCAACTTGGAAATAATTAATTTTGAAAATAAAAATGTATATTTTTAGGAAAGCGAGTGAGGCGGCGCCTCAGTTGCCTCATCTGACGAGCCGCCACTGTGACTTGGGGCACTACCTTGCTGTAGATAAACAGCATTATATTGGGCTAATGAAATATTTTCGAGCAATTCTGGAATAACTTCCTCAAGGATTTCTAGGTATCTACGTGCTGCAAGACCTCCTTCAAAAATCCTATAAACTATATATCTGCCCAAAATAAAACATGACACCCCAACTCTGAAGCGTCCTTGTTATGCTCTTTCAAATGTTAAATGCTGATTTTCACTATGCCAGTTCCTGGTATTGTGACAATTAAAAATTCCCGCACTTGAAAAAAAAAACATTTGTCGGCCAAATAAATTGTTACCATCGATTTGTTGCAAATGTCACTATCGTCAATGTTGCATTAAATTAAATTTGTAAGGATGATACTTATATTTCCTCAAGATCCTCTGATCGTCAGTTTTTCCTTCTCAATTCTCAATTTCAATTTCCTTCTCAATGTTTCTACATACTATATATCTCAAAACATCTCTCTTTCCTTTCCCTGTTCTCTTTGTTGTATGTTTTAGGACGCGGGTGAACAAATGATCCGTGCTTTTAAATGATCAAATATCTCAAAAAACGGTTGCCTTCTTTCTGGATATCTAAAGAGCAAAAACTTAATAATAATAATACAGATTTTTATAGCCATAATAGCTTACTTACCTTTGGAAATATAATTCCGAGGCTTCTTTAGAATTTTCTTTACTCTGTATAAAACATACCAGCATATCATATTTTACATAATTTTCATACGCTGCCATTATTCGAAGAAATTGATAAATATCACTTAAATAAAAATAACAAAAGAACGTTTATAAACTGCTTTATAAATCAAAAATCGATCCAAAAACCGATGAGATGAGACAATTATTTGACATTTAATTTTGTATTTCAGTTTTTCAATTTCAGAAAATTGTCATTTATTTGCGTATTTCTGAGAAAAAGTGCATACTATTATATTTTTGAAGAGTTAAAAAAAGAAACATTTTATAGTCTATAAATACACAGGGTGTTTCCTTTTAAAAAATAATAAAGAGAAAAGTTAAACAAGATGCAGTTTTCACATTTTCGATAAGTCTTCTGATAGTTGAGATACGAGGGGAGCGTGAAAAATATGCAATTTTTAAAGAAAAAAATATATAAATTCTTCGTTAAACACTCAGCTTTTCCTTTAAACGTAGAGAAGATTTCATCGTCAGAAGTTAGTGGTGGAAAGGTGCTTTTGCAGAAGTTTTTACTAATTTTTTTGGGAAGCAACCAAAAGGATTGTCTCCCATTTTAACAAGAAAGAACTTTGCCTTTTATGCGTGTACTAAAGGCATTTTTTGACTTCGAGAATATGCAATTGTAATGATTTCGTGCCTCGTTTTTAACCTGCAGATTTTAGTAGAGTTCTTAAGGAAATTGTTATGAGAACGAATTTTCTCTAGTCTGGCATTACTACAGGATTTTGGAAAAAAAGTTTTTATTTGGGAGGTTTTGAAATATTAATAGAATGTGGTATAGTCGAATGCGGTCTTATCGTGCGGCTCCAAAGGTCTCCAACATTATGAATCAAATCAGAAAACGCAGTGAATACCAAAATGTTGTGTGATTCTTTTGTCGAGCTATTAAATCTCGATGGACTATTTACAAATATACAGGGAGAAAGAAAATAGTTTTCTTTTATTATATTACGCAATATTATTAAGATAGCAACTTAATATTATTTTATATATTAAATGCGGAGGGACTAAATAAGAAAATTCGCTAAATATGTATTTGGTTAAAAATTTTTGGTTGGCAAAAACAAAAATACACAAAATGGCAAGCGCCTTGATAAAGTCGGAAGGAGGTTCGAATCAGTGGAACAATCAGGATATGTTCTGTTTTTTAGTTTTTTATCAATCACCAAAAATTATGAGGCCCGCTTGACCTAAAAATCTAACCACTTATACAGTGTCATTTATTTAAATGCTGTCCACCCCTGTGCAAAGAAAACTTGTTTTTTTTTGTATTGTGTTGACAAAACAATTTTATTTTGCAAAAATATTATACACTTTTGTTAAAAACACAAAATAATTAGTTATTAATTCCCTCGTGAGATTTTTTCAGATCTTTACGTTTAAGAGTCCCTAGACGGAAAACATGTTTTCTCAATTCCGTCTGTCTGTAGGTATGTCTGTCCGTCAGTCTGTCTGTTCGCGGCATAGCTAAAAAACTACTTATCCGATTTCTTCAAATTTCAGTCTAAAATTAAGAGCCATGCATGAGAAAAATACAGGTTATATATATATATACATATATATATATATATATATATATATATATATATATATAATCTATCTATCTATCTATATATATATATATATATATATAAGTATATATATATATATATATATATATATATATATATTTATAAATATATAAAAATAAATTATAAATTATAAAACGAAATATATATATATATATATAGCCGCTATTTTTCGTTAGCCCCGAGTTTCTGGTAAAGCCATTTTACCGATTTTTATATATCAAATTTTGTCTTATAATTAATACAAAAATGTACTTACTTTAAACACGCTTTAAAATTGGAACAAGTATTCTATAACTATTTATTTATTGCCTACAAAATTACAAATTTACTAAAAAAGGAAGCAAAAAATGGTGTCAAATCTAATAAAAAAAATTAAATTAAAATTCACTGGTTAATATACAGGAGCCAAAGGCAAAAGCTCTGAGAATCGGTATAAGGGATGTACAGAAACTTGCGCATGAAAAAAAAACATAATTTACTTCCGTGGAAGATTAAGAAATGTACACGAAAGAATCCAAATGCAAAAGATTTAAGTTAAAATGCAAAAATGGATATTCATAATGCAATTTATGATTTATACACGTCAAAGACTAATATACTCCTTCAGAAACTTTTTAGTATTATAGACTAAAAAATGTCATCATCACTTAAAAAGTCCTTATCTTCTGAGTCGACCTCAAATAGCGCAATGATCATTGATGCTATTTCGACATCTAGAACTCGTTCTTGATTCCACCAATGCCATATTAATTTCCCCGTATGTTCCACAGATTTCTTCCAGTACTCCGGCGTAATATAATTTAATGAATCTTGCCAAACAATTTATACTTCGTCTGATGTAAGACCATCGTTCACGTGTTTTCCGTAATATGATTTTGCCCCAGCCCATATTAATTCTATTGCGTTAAACTGGCAATGGTATGGCGGCAGTCGTAAAACCTCATGTCCATTTTTCCGTAATATTTCATTTACGGCATATATTATTGGTGTTTTTAATAGATGAAGTAAGTTGTTTATTTAAGATTCTTGAATAATAACATGCATTGTCCAGAATGAATAAAGATGGAGCATCTAAATTTGGAATCAGTGGTTCTTTTAACCACTTTTCAAACAGTTCACAGTTCATATTATCATGGTAGTCCACACTTTTGGATGTTGAAGAAAACAGTAAACTTGCACCTGGGAGAAATCCTGTAGAAGAACCTACATGCAAAATGATGAACCGTTTTCCCGTCCCATTTTCCTTTTTTCTCTTGACACTTTTTATAGACTCGTCCTGCCAAGATTTCGAACCACTTCCATTAGAAAATAGCCAAGTTTCGTCTAAAAATACCACTTTCCTAAATTTTGAATTAACATTTTCCGTTTATTTTTTTAAAAACTGGATACGCTGACTTGCTATATGTGGCAACTAGCATAAAAATCTTCGATTACAGTCCTTTTTATATCGAAAACCCAACATTTTTATTAATTTTGACAACGATTTTAGTCCAATTTCCAATATGCCTAGATTTTTTAAAGCTTGATAAATCGTATGACCCGCACGATAATACTGCTTTTGTGTTAGAGAAACAAACATCATTCCAAGCAAAGGAGGAGCAGAAATCCCGCAATCCAGCCCAGTCTGTGGCATTATAGTGCCAAATATTACGAGGTAGCATGGATTCCAAAATTCCTTGTTATGTGGGACAGGAAACAGAAATTAGACCGTGGAGAAACCCAGAGAAGCGGAAATGGGAGGTTGATAAGACTCTAGGTGACAGGTGGTGAGAAAGAGATGCAATTGATTATTCAGGCTATGTGTGACGATCCGTGGGAAGTTAGTAGGTTGTTTGATAAAGTTGGCAAGGTTCAAATCTCAAAATCGCAACTAGACTTTATCGAAAGTGTGTCACTAAATTTTAATAGATAATATACATATATAAAAATTGTGTCAAGTTTAGTAAGCCGATTAAGATTTTTTAAATAAGTTACAAAAAGGATTGGTAGCAGCAAAAATATACAGATAGTTTTCGTCAATTATTGGTTGTTCATTTAGAAAAAATTGCTCAGCTTAGATAAAAGCATAAATTAATAAAGTTTGAACCATGATTATTACTGAATTATGAAAGCCCACAAAGTTTAAATATAGAATTTTGAAGCGTTTTTCAGAAAAAAAAATGTTTTCTACAGTTATTTAGAGAGGAAAAGTTAGTCTGAAAAAAAGAAAGGGAAACTAAGTTTGTAATTTTCTTTCAGCATTTGGCCAGGTCAACACAAAACTTTGTTTTTCTCACATCCAATTAGGAGAATCCTGAAAACGGCGCGACAAATCATCAATTAAAACCGAAAAGAAAGCCGGCGCGTCCAGAAGTTCTACCCCTGAAACGAAAAAATTCAATTAGCGCCATTGAAAACAAGAAACAAACAGGGAGTGGGTGGGGGGCGGGGGGAGGAAATCAAAGAAACCGAAAATCCTTTCGGAGTTGCCGCTGTCCTGGAAACGTGACGACCATAAATTACCCTTTTCGGGAAATAACCCCGGGTTCGCTCAAATTCTAGACATGATTCGCTTTTCAGGAGAGGGCCTTTCTTAATATTTTAACGTTAGAAAACTTGGAAATGTACTTTACTGTCCCGAATAGGGATTTGTCTGTCAAAGTTTTCTAAAATCCGATGAACGGCTTAGAAACATAACATTTTGGGTAAATTAGGAAATTGATTTATTGTTAATAAAGTTATCTAAAAATCTACTCTGCTCTGGGATGTAACACAATACATAAAACTTCAGGTATTTTTGTACATACACGCGACAATAAAATGAACATTGCTGTTTGTATCATGGGAGAAAGGGCATATTTTATCTATATCTAGTTTTCAGTTCAGGGTGATTGATTTTGAATTAAATTAAATAAGAAGAAGACAGATATGAATGTAGCGTCAATCTGTCACCCCAATTCTTCTCTGGTAACCTTGTTAAGAACGCAATTTTCCGCCCTCAAGACGTTTGTCTGTGTTTGCTCCCCGTGGAGGGATGTAATTTGTTTGTTTGTTTGTATAATTAAAGCATATTTATTTTGATTAAATTTCGGTATGCCTCGTGTGTGTTTAGCATATGCAAACAAATCGGCAAGACGCAGACATAGACGATAATAACTAATGAAGTTGTCTCTGGCTATTATTAGTCTTTGGAGCTAAGGGAAAATAGAAGTAGCATTGAATTAACTTGGAGTTTATATTAGCTAATATGTTTACCCTGTAAAATAAGTCAGTGAACAAAATTATTAAATATTTAAGAAATTTCAAGTTACTAAGGTACTTTATTCAGGACAGAATAAATTATTTTACAATTACATGCTGTCCGCGTAGAGATAAAATGTATCTACAACATGTGCCAACCAATTCACGCCAGTTACTCGGATGTCTACAGCAAGTTGATGCAGATCAGGCTGTGCCGAAAAACTCAGGTTTGCAATTTCGGCTTGGGAGAGGGCGAAAAAGTTAACTTTTGTTAACGAAAATATGTATTTCAAATTGTTGTATTAAATTTTCTTTTTCACCCTCTAGGGGGGGTTAAACAATTTAAAAATATTAAAAAAAGGCCTAACCGAAAATTTCAAATTTCTAATTTAGACTCGACTTAGAACGAGAAAGTTTCGTTCTAGTAAACAACAAAATAATTATTTTTTTCAATTTTTTTGTGTAAAATATTTAGAAATACTGCCAAATTATGGCATTAATAAAGATATTTTCATGAATAATTTGACACATCTCTACCCTTTCTAATTCTAATAACTCAAATTCAAAAATATCACAGAAGAAATTGTCAATTTTTTTATACCTTCAATATTCAGGTTTTGTTCTATTGGAGAAGTAATCTCATTTCCTTGTCAGTTTAACAAATAGGTCTCGATTGTGACTCCTATTTACAAGGCGGGTAATAAGGAGAATACAACTAATTATAGGCCCGTAAGTGTAATTTCAAATTTTGCAAAAATGATTGAGAAATGTCTCAAAAATAGACTAGGTCTGAAACACCCCAAATATTTTTACATTTTTACTAGCCTCGTAAAAAGAAAGTATTGCAATGGTGAAAAATTTACCCTGCGAGATTTTTTCAGATCATTACTTCTTCTTCAAATGTTGGTAAAAATTGGGTCATATGGGGATGACTTGGTAATATTTTGCAACTATATGCCAAAACAAAACTGTTTATCCAATTTTTCTCAAATTTTGTATAAAATTCAAGTATTATGAATGAATGAACTGGTCAAATTTTGGTATGAATACAAGATGGCGGAAAAAAATGGCGGCTTAATAAATTATTTGGAAACTTAGTCTGGAAAACTGCCTAATGAATTGATTTCAAATTGTGTGTCATAACTCATTATGGTATGGAGATAAACTAGTAAAATTGTGGTACTCTTGCATCTGCATTGTAATTCCCAGTAACTTTTCATATATACGAGGGACGACAAAAAGTACAATTTTTTTTAATGGAATGCCCTGTAAATTTTTGCCTAAAATGAAAGATCTTTTTTTTCTGATTCCAAATATATAATACAAGTTGACATTTGGTTTGGCCGTTTTCGAGTTATTTAAGTTTAAAAATCAATTTTCATTATAGACTGTAAAATTACTGGCTATAAAATATCAGCTTTTTGAGCAGTTTGCTATAGAAATAAACAATATAAACAAATGTTGCTCAACTGAGTTCTCTATAAAATGACCATTTCTTTCATTTAAATGTCTTATTGCCTGTGTTATAAAATATTTTATATCTTCAACGTTGTCCAGATCACGTTTATATATTTTGTTTTTAATATACCTCCACAAAAAATTATCCATGGGAGTTAGATCTGGACTGTTTAAAGGCCACGAAATAGTTCCATTTTTTCCAATCCACTCGTTGTAATTCTCATCCAAAAAAGTTTTCACGCCACGTACCACACGGGGTGGGGCACCGTCACGTTGAAAAATTATGTTCATATACTGCCTTAACGGTAAGTGTTCTAGCATTTCCTGTAGATGAGTTTCCAGAAACTCTTGATATATTGGTCCAGTTAATGTTCCTTCGAAAAAATGGGACCCTATTACCCTATTCTTCAGCAGGCCGCACCACACATTCTGTTCTTCTACCTTGAAATTGAACTTCCCTTGTGAATTGGGGATTTTCTTGTGCCCAGTGACGAAAATTTTGTCGATTTGGTAATCCACTAGTCGAAAAGCTTGACTCATCGGTCCATAATATATTTTTATTTCGTTATTTATTCTATTTAACATAAAGTTGCAGAAATCGAGTCGTTGTTTCTTATGCCTTTGAGTTAATTTTTGAACAGTATGATATTTATAGGGCCTAAATCCATATTTCTTTAAAACCTTCCTAATATATTCACGTGAAGTTCTTTTTACTCAGTAACGGGTCCGCATTTCCTTGGAAGTAGTCCGCAGTGACTGACTCGGATTTTCTACGTGATGCAAAGCAATATTTAAATCGTGATTTTCCGTATTATTGTTTAGTTCCCTCTTCTTTCTTTGCAAATCTGACGTTGTTCTAAATTTGGTGAAAATATTCTGGATTGTCGATCTTGAGGGAATCGGACCATCGGGATGATTTGCCATGTAAGCACGTCGCGTTGCGGAAGCATTATAATTATTTTCAGCATACAAACAAACAATTTCTCGTTTTCCTGCCATAGAATAAACCATTTAAAAAAATAAAAAATTGATTTAGTTCTATTAAGAGTAATTTAAATGTCAAAGTAATTTCAGAAACATTTGTTAATATTGTTTATTTCCATAGCCAACTGCTCAAAAAGCTGATATTTTATAGCCAGTAATTTTACAGTCTATAATGAAAATTGATTTTTAAACTTAAATAACTCGAAAACGGTTAAACCAAATGTCAACTTGTATTATATATTTGGAATCAGAAAAAAAAGATCTTTCATTTTAGGTAAAAATTTACAGGGCATTCCGTTAAATTGTACTTTTTGTCGTTCCTTGTATATATGAAAAGTTACTGGGAATTACAATGCAGATTTATAACGTAAAAAAATCCTCTGTATGTCAGTATCAGTTACGGGGGGTGCCAGTTTATACGAAGTCACCCGGTGCTCAAACAAAATATACCTAACCCATTTTTTTTAAATACTTGGAAGTCAGCTGTTGGCCGGCGGCCATTCTGATTATCTCAGTTTTCTTCAATTGGATTCATACGGTGACGTCTTTTGCGACTCCTTACAGTGCCTTTGACTATAGCACATGCGCCAATAATAACTCACATACCAATGCAAAGCTTTAAACCGCATTCACTAATATTTAAATGCAGTAAAATCAAGAAACGTTCAGTATAACCTTCAAATATTTGTCTGCGGGACTTCAGCGTCAGAGGGCATAGAAGCTACCATTAAGAGGACAGTGGAGTTAAACGGCATTCCAAGGTCTACCTTGTATCGATTCCTTGACCAAGACATTTCACTGGAGAGGAAGAACAGATTTGACAAAAGCACAATGAAAGCGTTTGGGAATGGTGATGCAGAATTAATTCGCAGGAAAGTGTATGGGATGTATGAGCTTAAGCAGATTCCGTCAGTTGATTCTTTGTGAGAAACGTTATTAGCAAAAAGTCAATTCACTGCTAGTCGCGAACCGTTGCGCCGATTCCTGCATAAAATTGGATTTCGATTTAAAAAATTGACAAGCGCGTTACATTAAAGAGACCCAATGGCTAGTGGAATGAAGACAAACATATTTAATCCAAATTCATCAGTTCCGCGCAGAAAACCAAAATTTCTACTATTTAGATAAGACTTGGTTCGATACCCATGACACTACAATTAAAGGTTGGCAAGATTCTTCATCAAAATGCATTTTAGATGTACCTGCTTCTCGACGAAAGAGAATATGCCGAACGTTTTGCTGCTTTCAGCAGAAAACATTAAGCACTTAACATTATTAGACTACCATCAGGACATGACAAGTGAGCTTTTTGAAAATTGGATGAAAAACTCTTTTTTTCCGAATATCCCGCCAGGCAGTGTAGTCGTTCATGATAATGCTAGTTATCACAGCACCTTAGCTGAAAAAGTACCAACCATAAGCAGCAAAAAAGAGGTGCTGCAGGAGTTCCTTAGCCAATATGACCTCTATTTTGAAGAAAATACGGCTTATCACTTTATTTATGTCAAAGTCAGCAATACGCAATACATTTTTTTAAGTACATATATAAACATTGTTTCAATCTTGGTACTATAGTCGAATGCGGTCTTATCGTGCGGGTCCAAAGGTCACCAACATTATGAATCAAATCAGAAAACGCAGTGAATACCAAAATGTTGTGTGATTCTTTTATCTAGCTATTAAACCTCGATGGGCTATTTACAAATATACAGGGAGAAAGAAAATAGTTTTTTTATTATATTACGCAATATTATTAAGATAGCCACTTAATATTATTTTATATATTAAATGCCGAGGGACTAAATAAGAAAATTCGTTAAATATGTATTTAGTTAAAAAATTTTTTTCTAGTTCTGTGTATATGAGTCGGTTTTCCTTTTCTTTTCGTTCTTTTCTTTATTCTTCCTTATTTTACCCAAGCCGAACAATTTATATGAAAAAATTATGGTGGATGTTCCATAAATAAAATATTCCTGAGTAATGTTATTTCTCATTCAACAATATCTGTGGCTGAGTAAAAACTTCAACTCTCTTCACCACTATCTCCAATACTGCAAACCTCATATTCTCTTCCTAACCGAGACCAAAATAAGCCGCAAAAATGCAACCAATAACCTCTTCTTTCCTGGCTATGAACTTCTTCCATCATTCCGGCTGAACGGTGGAGTTTGTGCATACAATGTTAGTAATTTATCCAGTACAAGACTTTCGAATCTTGAATCGAACAGATCCGATATCCCGTAGTTTAAACTAGCCCTCAGAATGTATTTGTTGTATCTATCGCTTTCTCTCAGACAATTCCTTCAACGAGTTCTTCGACTTTCTTTTTTCCCTCTAACTACAAACCAATATTCCTCCTCCCAATTATAATCGGATGTATATCAATAATAATACGGCTTTCGCCACCAAAGAACTATAACAGGTCTTTTCATTTTCGTAATCCACAACTGGAATAAGTCCATTAAGTTCCACGTAGAAACTCAAATTATTGCCCTCGAAATATCAAAAGTATTTGATCAAGTCTGCCATGACGCAATTCTTAGCAAACTTCCTACCTATGGTCTTCCTTCAAAACTTTGTACTTGGATTGCCAGTTTTCTGTAGTCGTTAACTACCATTCAACAAACTTTTACCAAACCAACGCTGGCGTTCCACAGGGTTCAGTGTTGGCACCTACCCTATTTCTTCCTCCTGCACACCAAAGACAAGTATTACAAGTAATCCTATTCACAGCTATACTGACGATAACACAACCCACACCAATATATAATTTCCCAAACTTGTCTCCACGACTGCAATTGTGATTTTGCAATTTTATAAAGTCGGAAGGCAGTGGAACAATCAGGATATGTTCTATTTATACAGCCACTTAATGAAAGTGAGATTTTTTTATCAATCACCAAAAATTATGAGCCCCGCTTGACCTAAAAATGTAACCACTTATACAGTGTCATTTATTTAAATTAGGGCCACTCCTGTGCAAAGAAAACTTGTTTTTCTTATATTGTGATAACAAAAAAATTTTATTCTGCAAAAATATTATACACTTTTGTTAAAAACACAATATAATTAGTTATTACTTCCCTCGTGAGAATTTTTCAGATCTTTACGTTTAAGGATCCCTATATGCCAGAAAACATGTTTTCTTAATTCCTTGTGTCTGTAGGTATGTCTGTCCGTCAGTCGCGGCATAGCTAAAAAACTACTTATCCGATTTCTTCAAAATTCACTCTAAAATTAAGGGCTATGCATGCGAAAAATACAGGCTATATATATATATATATATATATATATATATATATATATATATATATAAATATATATATATATATATATATATATATATATATATAATATATATATATATATATATATATATATATATATATGTATATATATAAAGCCTGTATCTTTCGATAGCCCCGAGTTTCTGGTAATGCAATTTTACTGATTTTTATATATCAAATTTTGTCTTATAATTATTAAACATATTTACTTACTTTAAACACTCTTTAAAATTGGAACAAGTATTCTATAATTATTTATTAATTGCCTACAAATTTACAAATGTACTAAAAAAGTAAGCAAAAAAATGGTGTCAAATCTAATAAACAAAAACTTAAATTAAAATTCACTGGCTAATATTCAGGAGCCAGTGGCAAAAGCTCTGAGAATCGATATAAGGAATGTACAGAAACTTCTAACTTCTGCATGACAAAAAACATAATTTACTTCCGAAGAAGATTAAGAAATGTATACGAAAAAATCAAAGGCAAAAGACTTAAGTTAAAATGCAAAAATGGATATTCATAATGCAATTTATGATTTATACACGTCAAAGACTAATATAATCCTTCAGAAACTTATTAATATTATAGACTAAAAAATATCATCATCACTTAAAAAGTCCTCATCTTCTGAGTCGACCTCAAATGGCGCAATGATCATTGGTGCTATTTCGACATCTAGAACTCGTTCTCGATTCCACCAATGCCATATTAATTTCTCCGTATGTTCCACAGATTTCTTTCAGTACTCTGTCGTAATATAATTTAATGAATCTTGCCAAACAATTTGCACTTCATCTGATGTAAGACCATCGTTCACGTATTTTTCGTAATATGATTTTGTCCCAGCCCATATTAATTCTATTGCGTTAAACTGGCAATGGTATGGCGGCAGTCGTAAAACCTCATGTCCATTTTCCCGCATTATTGCATCTACGGCATATATTGTTGGTTTTTTAATGGATTTTGCCATTAAAAGAAGTTCTACTTTCAGCATATTGGGTAAAGGATTTAGTTTTTGTTTTATTAGCCAGTCATAAATATCACTTTTCTTCAAAGATGAAGTAGGTTGTTTATTTAAGAGTCTTGAATGATAAGATGCATTGTCCAGAATGATTAAAGATGGAGCATCTAAATTTGGAATCAGTTGTTCTTTTAACCACTTTTCAAACAATTCACAGTTCATGTTATCATGGTAGTCCATACTTTTGGATGTTAAAGAAAACAGTAAACTTGCACCTAGGAGAAATCCTGTTGAAGAACCTGCATGCAAAATAATGAACCGTGTTCCCGTCCCACATCCCTTTTTTCTCTTGACACTTTTTACAGACTCGTCCTGCCAAGATTTCGAACCACTTCCATCAGAAAATATCCAAGTCTCGTCTAAAAATACCACTTTTCTAAATTTTGAATTAAAATTTACCTTGTATTTCTTTAAAAACATTTTATTTTATGCAATTCGCATAAAAATCTTCGATTACAATCCTTTTTATATCGACAACCCAACATTTTTATTAATTTTGACAACGATTTTAGTCTAATTTCCAATATGCCTCGATATTTTAAAGCTTTTTTTTAAAACTTGAAGGGTTATATTAATTTTTGATGTGTATAAATCGTAAATTGCATTACGAACATCCATTTTTACAATATCACTTAAGTCTTCTGTCTTTGGCTTTTTTCGTGTACATTTCTTAATTTTCTTCGGTAGTAAATTACGCTTTTTTTCATGCACAATTTTCTACACAGTCCTTATACCGATTCCCAGAGCTTTTGCTACTGTCTCCTGGATATTGGCCGGTGAATTTTCATTTCCGTAATATTTTATTAGATTTAACACCATTTTTTTCGCTTGTAGATGCAAAACACCCGAAAATCGTTTTCTATTACTCATTTTGTCACTGACTTGTCAATCTGACTTTGAAGTGACATCACTTAAAGATTTTTGCAACTGCTGGTATTTATATGTTTATCCTCTTTTTTCATATGAAAATATCATAGGTCTATCTAATTCATCTTCCGGATTTTATGCGGAGGATATGATTACACGTAATAAAAGAAAAACACACTTAAAGTTTGTCGTTGATAAATCGTATGACCCGCACGATAATACTGCTTTTGACTGTACAATTCTGAACCGTATACCCCGTCGGACTATACAAGGTCATTATTTATATTTCGCCCCACATTTTCAGGATTTATTTTTGTAGATAGCAAAAAATAATAAATACAAAAGTTCTATGGGTTTCAAGGAACTTTCTAGAAAAAAATAATTTTGAATATACAAGGTGAGTAAGAAGCTAGTACCATACCAAATTTTTTTTAAATGATATGCCCTGTATATTTTTGATTTTTTAAATTCTCCTTATTATTTTCTTTTCAAAAACGTGTGATATATCTCAAAAACTACCGATCCAAATATAGACATACCATACATTTTTGAAAAGGGAATAATAGGGAGAAGCTAAATAATGAAAAATATATAGGGCATTTCATTTAAAAAAACCAAAATTTTGGTACGCGACTAGATTCTGATTCACTCTGTATATTAAAAGTTATTTTTTGTAGGAAGTTCCCTGAAATCTATCCAACTTTTGTATTTCATATTTTTTTCTATCTACGAAAATAAACCCTGAAAATGGGTGGCGAACTATAAATGATGACCCTGTAGGTATATCTTATCGTAAGCTATATTATATAATTATAATTTAATGTTTTTACGGGCTATAGACATTTCATTTCTACATATCGCAGGCTTTCACAAGGTATTTCATGATTTTGATTCCTTCTATCAAAAAAGTTAAATTGCCGTTCTTGAACAACTTGTAGAAAAATATGTATATCGAATAATTTAGTAAAGCCGTGTTCATCTTTTTGTATCCAACTTAACATCCCATTCGGCTTAATGGCTCCATTCTTGTTAGGAAACAATCCGCAACAGCAGTCGAAACCCGCATGTAGTCCATTTCCGGCAACAGATTACAACGCCCCCACCCATAACTCTTTTAATCCCCCTCTGTCGGAATAAATCACCCCCTTTGACCGGAAGTAGGATTAACACCCCGACTGTACATCCCTCTATGCGAAATCAAACAACTTAATGCGTTAGAAATACCGCATTACTTCCTTTAATGAAGAAAAATGGCCATACATTTTGCGATTATCAATTTTTTTATCATTCACGTTGTTCCTGAAGTAAAGAGGTGGAGAAAGAGTAAATTTTCAACGGTCTTCAAAAAAGGAGGGGGTTAACGATTTAACCTATGCTTTTTTTTATGAAATTTTCAGGGATTATTTAGGATATTACCAGAGTGGTCCCACAGCAAGCATATTTAAAAAATGAGCCAATATAATTTATTGCATTCACCATATCATCATGAAAAAAAAACTAGATATGTTAATATGGTGTGTCATATGGTTTTTAATGGTATGAAGTTCAATTTTACTCTTCTTTCAAAATTTTGACAGTTTTTTTAACATTAATACTGTGATTCTGGCAAAATTTCGTATGCCATGGACCCAGTAAATACTCATTTTTTTATTAGGGTTCTCCAAAATTTTATCCCAATTTTAAGCTTTACAATTTAAAACTTTAAGTACATAGAACTAAAAAAATTAAAATAAATTTTTTCATGAAAATATAGATTTTAGCTAGAGGTTGTGTTGTCTGCGGAGGGAGACAAAAAACCGAGAGGTAAAATTTAATATTTTTCCCGAGTATAATACACTATTTTTTCTCTGACATGAAAAACGACGATTTAGTATTGAAAATAGTTGAATGACGTCAGGTCAACTGGTAGGCTCTTGTACGACAATAGAACCTGCGTTGCTAAGAAAACCTTAAAACTAATCAAATATCTCTCAATTTATTTATGTGATTTCATTTAAAGATTGCGAACTTAGTGGTGGTTAAGTAGTTATTGCGATTAATATAAAATAATATAAAATAAAAAAATGTCTGATTCCGAGTTTTCTCTGACTCCCCCTGAGTTAGTAGAGGTAGCGAAAGTAGCGTCACTAAAATTATTACTAGCGAAATCGCAGAAAATTTACCAAACCGCGTAGTCAAGACTTATGGAATGGAAGAAGAAGACATGCAGTTCTTTCTTGGAGACGGTGTTATTGGCTTATTTTTCGGAACTGGCACAACAACAAAAGCCATCAACAGTGTGGTCGAATTAATCATTGATTAAAAGTATGTTACAATCCATACAATAACAATGTAGACATTTCAAAATATTTCAAACTAATTACCTTTCTGAAACAAAATGAGAAAGGTTACACGCCCAAGAAAGCTGCGATTTTTACAAGTAAACAAATTAGTGATTTTTGAAATAATGCTCCCGGTGAAGTTTATTTAATGGCCCACGTTGTTGTTGTATTTGGGATAGCAGGAGCTTGTCGAATTTGTGAAATCAGCCAGGTAACATGAGATGATATTGAAGATTCGGGAACGTTATTAATTGTGAAATCTAAGCAAACAAAGAATGATGTAAACAGGAGATTTGTAGGTACTGAAGAATATATTAAATTTAACCGAATGTACAGGGTGTCCAATTTTGGTTGTAAATGCAAGGTATCTCCGTTATTTGCAAATATTTAGGGTTGAGGTTTTCGCGACACCGCGCACCGTGCCACTTTTTTCAAACCTCAAACTCAAGATGCCGTAATCAGATTTTCTATAGCCCGCCTCGTTTCGGAGATACAGGGCCAAATTGAAAAAGTTGCATTTTGGGACACCCCTCGTATCTCGGTTATCTTTTAACGTATCGAAATGTAAAAACTGGCTCTTATAGAGTTTTTTATGTAGAATCCAATCCAAGATTTTTACTCGGGGCCGTCGCTTTTGATACATGACCCAAAGTCACGTTTTTTTAAATGGGACACCCTGTATATTTTTACGGAGTCCTATTCGTCTTATTATGAGCTTTTCAAAAATATATGGTTATCTAAACTTATTTTAAAAAATATGGCTCTAATTTAGGTTTGTAATAATATCTATCTGTATTTTTCATAGTAAGCTATGGACTGATTGTCAAAAATGGTTTTGTCACTGCTTTGTCATAAAGTAAATAAAGTTTTGATGTTAATACTAATAGACGTGTTAAATTAGTCGCTCTGATTATTAATTTTTAACAAATGGCTGCAAATCAATTATTTAAAAACTTTGAGCAATATGATATGCTGACCTGTTTCATAGCGAGTCATGAAAATATAAACGCTGCTTCTGAGCTTTATTTCATTAGGTAATGTTTTATTTTCATAATTATTATTGCAATCTATTTTAAAACTTAAACTTTTATTATATAGATATCCGGAAAGGAGGCAGCCAAATAAATTAATATTCTATAGGCTGAAATCGAATTTAATAAATTTTGGCGCTTTCAAAAAGCCCAGATCAAAGAAATATAACAAAGAGAATCGTGAGGCTGATGAAATTAACGTCTTAGCAAGTGTAAATGTAACGCCTGTAACGTCCTGTAGAAACAACAAGGAAGATTTGGCTTTAATGCCGCTTGTTTCGTACTAGGAACCAAAATAAAATTTCATATTTTTGAAGGAGATCTCACTGCTAATCGCTACCTTGAAGTATTGCAAAATATATTGTCAGAAATCATAGATGTCCCTTTAGCACATGTGAATCAAATATATTTCCAACAACATGGAGCTCCAGCACATAACTCCCAAATTGTGAGGCGGTATTTAGAATAGAACTTCCCCGAACGCTGGATTGGAACGCATGGACCTGTCCGATGGCCTCCTAGGTCGCCTGACCTGTCCATATTGGACTTCTTTTTATGGGGTCACCTAAAAAATTTAATTTTTCGTATCCGACATAACACAGTTCAAGACCTGCGTAACACCACTGAGCCGGCATTTTTGCAAATACAAGCACGCAATGTAGTCATTTCAAATGCACTGGGTAAAATTGCAAGAGTGCGTGAGAGATGTCTAAGAGAAAATGGAAATCAGTTTGAGCAGTTCTTTTGAACATGGCTAATTACGAAAAATTATTAATTATTTAATTATTATAATTAATGTATTCTTAAAAACTTAAACTGTAGCCTTATTTTTAAAATAAGTATAGCTAACTATATTTTTTGAAAAGCTCATAATAAGACGAATAGGACTACGTAAAAATATACAGGGTGTCCCGTTTAAAAAAAAACGTAACTTTGGGTCATGTATCAAAAACGACGGCTCCGAGTAAAAATCTGTCCACGCCACTGGATTCTACGTAAAAAACTCTATAAGAGTCAGTTTTTACCTTTTCGGGGTGTCCCAAAATGCAATTTTTTCAATTGGGCCCTGTATCTCCGAAACGAGGCGGGCTATGGAAAATCTGATTACGGCAGCTTGAGTTTGACAAAAAAGTGGCACGGTGTCGCGAAAACCTCAACCCTAAATACTTGCAAATAACGGAGATACCTTGCATTTACAACCAAAATTGGACACCCTGTACATAGTCCTTCGTCCAGCAACAGCAAAGTATCGCGGCCTGTTTTACGCATGTCGCAATGGATAATATATCAACCAGATTCTGGATAAAAATCAGTTTTATAAAGTACCTGAAACAGTAGCTAATTTTCTTCAACTTGAAAGTGCTCAATCATATGCAGGTCATTCATCTCAAGATCTTCTGCTACACTTTTAGTTGAATCTGGGGGAGACATGATGACACTAAAGAAACATGGCGCTTGCAAGTCATTAACGGTCGCTGAAAGATATGATAATGAATCGGTAGCACACAGAAATAGCTAAAGTGTTTAGAACGTGTGGCAGTGCTGAAATAATATCCGATTTGCGACCAGGTACATCAACGGAAGTTGTGTCCATGGCAGAAAAAAAAATTAATTTCAACACAAGAAAATTCGACTGTTGTAACGAATAGTTCAAGGAATATGTCATTCATGCAGTGCACATTTTATAATTGCAATTTTAATATAAAAGATATGTAACTTATGTATAATAAAATACTCTAAAATTGAATATCTCCCGTTCAACGACGAACTGCGGCGATCGATTTCTCAGAAAATAGACTTTAGAAAAATTTGAGATTTTGGCAGCTAACTAAAGTCGATGGGGGCAATTCGCGCAAAATATTTTCAAGATGACGGCACTTCCGGTTATAGCGGAAGTAGACGTCAACTTATTTTAAATGGAACACCCTGTATATAATAGAATTTTTGGATTCATCGAAAAATTCTAGGTATATCTCATCATCCTATACCTAGGTTCAACTGTTTTTGAGATATTTTGAATTTTATGTAAAAAATGACGTTTGCAGGTCTAGACATAACTATAAATATCTGCTTATCGAAGTGTCTATTATTTATTTGCGGTTGGCTTCCTTGTTCAAAAGGGTACACTTTACTGGCCTGTGCTGATATTTTTATAATAAATAAATATAGGGTGATCAAAAACTGACAATATAAATATACTTTAAAAAATCGTTAAAAGTTACTTTTTCCAAATGAAAACCCCCAATTTTTATAATTATATCTTATTTAACACTTAAAACAAGGGTGACTTTGTATAAAGTTGTCTATTCCAAAAATTTGTAGTTTTTGAGTTATTTGCGATTTAACATTTTTTATTCTAACAATACCAGGCGGCTTCTAAGTTTTCTTGTTAGTTGGCCATGACGGGGAAGCCTGGCGAGAACAAAACCAATTGGTTACTATAGCAACGTAATATTTGTCGTTGTTTGACAATTACCTACTAAAATATTATTTATTTATTATAGTAATTATAATAATTATTAAACTAATAATCGTGCCGGGGCGATTAAATTACACACACGAGGATTATTTGAATTTGTTTATTATCTATGGGAAATCTAACAGAGTTTTAACAAGAACATGCCAGATATTTGCTGATAGATATCCAGATAAACAGAAACCGTCAACGAACAGCGTTAAACAAAAGTCAGAAAACTATAAAAATGTTGAAAGACAAAAATTAATTAAAGAAAGCCTATTCCCATTATAGTCTAGTCTACACAAGAGCACAACTTATTTTTTCAATAAATTTTGAAAATGTCCACCTTGTACTTCCAAACATTTTTCGCATCTCCGAATAAATCCCTCGAACGCGTCCCTTACCCCTACCATACAGTCCTCTTTCGTTGTTACTGGAAATAAACGATTCCTTTTATCGTTCCCCATATAAAATATTCTAGGACTGTCAGATCTGGGGAACGAGGAGGCCACAGGAAAAGTCCATTGTTGGCAATCCACTTATCGTAAAACGTAGCCCGTAAAAAGTTAGTAAATGCAACGGTTCTATGTGGTGGGGCGCCATCGTGTTGGTAGAAAAATTGACTATGTTCCCGTCAAAGGTAAATTACTTAAATATTCGTTGGCCAACTCTTCAAGAATATTCAGATATCTTTCTCCTATAAAAGTTTAAAGACATAATTTTACGGAAAGAAATGCTTTAATAATATTCATCGATTTATTGATTTAAGAAGAAACAAAATACATCATAATTCAATTAATTAATGCTCAATAAAAAAAAAGATTTAGTATTTTATGACTTTTTAAAGTACCCTGTATAAATAGCTTGTAAATATTTAACTAAAGATAACTTTCCTATAAAACTTGGGACGATATATTTTTTTAGATATGATGGGTTACGGTATGTGGACCAGTATTTGTATAAAGTAGTGTAGTGTGACCTGTATACATATTTTAATTTTATTTATTTATGTAATAATATTTACTAAATGATTTATTTAATATTGGAATGACGCTAAATTGATTAAAAAATTATTGTAATATTACCTAAATGGATTATTTTTCATTAAAAAAGTCTTTGTGTTTAGGCAATGTATAACTTACCATTCAAATTTTCTTCGTAAAAATTCAGTTTTATTATTCCATCATTCCTTACTGCACAAAATACACTAAATTGCCAGGATTCTTGAAAGTTCCGCGATTTTACTGCACGAGGATTCGAATCACTCCAAAAATGGGAATTGTATCTATTGAAAAGGCCATTTTTAGTAAATTTTGCTTCATCGGTCCAAATTATATTGTCCAAAAATCTAGGGTTATCTTGTACCATTGTTAAAATAAACTCGCAAAACTGTACTCTTTTTGGCAAATCAGTGTCTTTCAGATGTTGAACCAATGATGTTAAATAAGGTCGGAAGTTTTAACAGAATCCTATGCACTGAGTACCTCGAGATTCCTGATTGTCTTGCCACGTTTCTTAAGGATGGCATTGGATATGCTGCAAAATAGCCCAGAATTGCAATCTCGACATTTTCACTATCAACAATAGGCTTCCTCTTACTAATTTTTGCCTTGACGTTTCCAAATTTTTTATAGTTTTCCAGCATTTGTTTAACGCTGTTCGGTGACGGTTTCTGTTTATCTGGATATCTATCAGCAAATATCTGGCATGTTCTTGTTAAAACTCTTTTAGATTCCCCATAGATAATAAATAAATTCAAATAATCCTCGTGTGTGTAATTTAATCGCCCCGGCATGATTATTAGTTTAATAATTATTATAATTACTATAATAAATAAATAATATTTTAGTAGGTAATTGTCAAACGTTTCTAGAGTAACCAATCGGTTTTGTTCTCTCTAGGCCTCCCTATCATACTAAAATGTTAAATCGTCAATAACTCAAAAACTACACATTTTTTAGAATAGACAACTTTATACAAAGTCACCCTTATTTTAAGTGTTAAATAAGATAAAATTATAAAAATGGGGGGTTTCCATTTGAAAAAAGTAACTTTTAACGATTTTTTAAAGTATATTTATAATGTCAGTTTTTGATCACCCTATATTTATTATAAAAATATCAGCACAGGCCACTAAAGTGGATTCTTTTGGACAAGGAAGTCACGCGCAAATAAATAATAGAGTCTTGGATAAACAGATATTTATAGTTATGTCTAGACCTGCAAACGTCATTTTTTTACATAAAATTCACTATATCTCAAAAACAGTTGAACTTAGGTATAGGATATTATACATGAAATATACCTAGAATTTTTCGAGGAATCCAAAAATTTGATAATATACATGGTGTTCTATTTAAAAAAGAAAGTTGACGTCTACTTCCGGTATAACCGGAAGTGCCGCCATCTTGAAAATATTTTTCGCGAATTGCTTCCATCGACTTTAGTTAGCTGCCAAAATTTCAAATTTTTTCAAGCCCTGCTTTCTGAGACATCGATCGCCGCAGTTCGTCGTGGGACACCCTGTATATATATATATATATATATATATATATATATATATATATATCCGGGAAAGAAGTTATCATTTTTTCCCTGGGAAAAAAGTAATTTCATAAAAAGTGATATTTTGTTACCTGTCAAAAGGGGTTAAATGTCAAACTCTTTTCCCGGCCCAAAAAGAACTCTTTTTGCAGAAATTTCTTTTTCCTTTTTGGTTCATTGTGTAAAAACGTGGCTTTTGATTTTTTTGTACTTTATATGGAGATAAACTGACCCTGATATGCAAAGTTATACCAAATAACAATCAACAAAAAAAACTCAGCTGCGCCCGTGACAGGCTAGTACACAAAACAATTTCAGTCGCAATCGCATTTGAAGTGATGCAAAAAAAAACAAATAATTCCCAGGAAGTGTATTGTTGAATATAAAATGTGATTAGGGCTTAGGCCTTTGAATTTGATAGGATGCTGCTGTTAACATTTTACATAATCAAATTATGACGAAATTCAATACGTTCCACATAGTGCACTACACATATATGAGTCGCGAACTGTGACTATATGAAAACGAAAAAACAAGAATGTCTCGCTTTATAAACATAAATAAACATAGTCCAGCCACTAAAGGTTCAATCCTCAGGAAAAGAAAAAATATAATATATTAAGTTTTTTAATAAGTAATATATACACAATATATACTAAAAATTAAATTAAATTTAAAAAAATTAATTACCTCTTTGAATAGCGAAGCTGATCCTCTGGCATCGAAAACTATAGGCAGATATCGCTATTGAGTGTGTTTTTAAAGGTGTTAGAAATGGTTGTTTGTAATAAATTGGTTGATTTCACAGGTTCGCTAAAAGTACTTAATGCATGCCAACACGGATTTTACCCAGGTAGATCATTAGAGACGGCAATTTTCAGTTTTCTTAATTATAGTTTCAACAGTATTGATCGAGGCAAGTATGTGGTGTCTCTGTTTTTCGATTTATCAATCGCGTTTGACACAGTGAATAGGCGATTTCTACCTTCTAAGCTTTATAACATGGGCATTCGGGGTTTATTATTGAATTGGATTAACTCCTACTGAGTGAGAGAGATTTAGTGATAAAATAGGGTGGTTATTTTTCTGAACCGAGGTCAGTTGGAATGGGTGTCCCGCAGAGCTCCGTTCTTGAACCGATATTGTTTATTTTGTATACAAACGACTTGTCAGAGCGTGTGAGAGGCGATCACATAGCTATGTATGCCGATGATACCACAGTTGTTGTAAGTGCTGATAATATGTGCGAGTTGAGTGAAAAAATACGTGCAGTCAGGAGCGATATGGGGAAGTGGTGTAGAGCAAATGATTTAATACTAAATGAGCAAAAAACAGTGTGTACGAATTTCTATAATAAAAAACCGATACCTGTATACTTTGCGCTTCAAAACGAATTGAAATTTTGAAATAAAAGTTTAATTGTTTTTATTTGTGTTTTATTTTGTTATTATTAATTAAGAGTTCTTAAGTTTTATAGACAATATTTTGTTTCTTTAGTTTGCCTCTTGCTGCTCAGTATAATGCTAATGCGAAGGCACAAGGGGTGTGAGTTCGATATTTTAGATAAAGATTTCAAAATAGGCGCCATGTCTAGATGACCAAAAGATTGAAGATAAGAGGTATGAAAAAAGATATCCTATATATACCTAATCCATCTAATAAGGAAAACACTAGAAGATATCTAAAAAATGCAATCTGCCCCATATTGGCACAACCAATCTGCTTTATTTTTACAGAAATAGACAAGCATAAATAAAATCTGCTTTACCTTTGCAGATGCACTAAGAGGTAAGTCATAAAGCAAAATTAGAAAACTTAGTAGTCCATGTGATGCTCAAAAATGAAATTTAGAAAAGTTTAATTAAAAGATATACGAAAAATAATATTACCAGTAATGATCTACATTAGTAGTTACATTAATCAAATATACCTTATAATCAAAAAACAGCAACAATCAAACACATGAACAAAGTAAGGTACGATATAAGAACAGCAGTTACCCTTACATATGTCTGAAAGCCATATAATAAGAAAATAACTGTAGGTGTTTTAAAATGTCGACTTTTATAAAATATAATAGAGAATTTGATTAAGTTTAACTAATTGTAACGAGCATGTCAAAATGCTTGTTACAATTTGCAAAAAATACTAGTTTTTAGGGACTACGTTGAATTCTTCTTTGTCATTTTCGCATCACGTAGACCATGTTTGCTCTAAGTTAAATTCTGCGTTTTTCGCTATTTTAAAATTAGAGTTCGTTCTTGATTAAGACAGTCTATTAACAATTTATTATTCCTTAGCATATAGTTTAGTGTCCAACAATGTTATTTCTTGGGGAGCGGGAAATACTAGCGAGCGTGTTTTTTTGGGTTGAAAGAAAATTATATGGTTAATTTTTAACTTACATACACAAAACTTTCCCTTCCCTTTATTTGTACAAATGTGTCGTATATGTGAATAGCAATAAAGCTCTGTTTAGAGGGTTAGGTTTGGGTACTTATAGAACCAGGGGAAATTTTTTATTGCAAGTGCCTAGACACAAGACAACCATGCATAAGAGTTCACCAATGTACAGTTGTGTAACTTTTTTCAATTCTTTACCCCTCGAAATACGAGAATTAAATGGCAATGAATTTAATAAACGAGCCCAAGTATTTTTTACAGAAACAGCTTTCTATTCAACAAGAGAACATCTAGAACGGACAAATTGACTTTAAATGTTTGAATGTGTTTTTGTTGGTTCAGTTAGTCTACAAGGTGTTTTGTTTATTATACTTTTTGGTTTTTTTTGTCTACTATTCCATTACATTTTACGTTTTACCTGTCTTGTTTTATGTATTTTCTATATCAGAACCCGCTACTTTATTTGGGAAAGTAATTTCTGTGATACTACAAATATTGACTGTAGCATTTAGATATTGCTTTACAGAATGTATTATATATTTCCTTGTAGTCCCACGACTATTTTATTTGGTTTATATTTTACTTTATATTCTTATTTTATTTATGTTCTTATATTCAATTTATATTTTAGTTTATTTGTTTTACTATTCTATACTGTTTAGTTTTAACACTTACTATTCTTGATTTAGTATTAAAATTTAGTTTCAAAATTATAGTATTAGTAACTTAAGTTTTGACGACCCTATGTACTATCTGTACTTTTGGTAATATCTATCTATCTCTTTATATAATTTTATTTTTTATATTGTTTTTGTTTATAACATATTATATAGTTTAGTTTAGTTAATGTTTCTAATATACTATACATTTCATAAGAATTTTTGTAAATTTCCTATAATTACGTACTTACCTGTTGGAAATAAAAAGCTTAGGATTTAAACCTTTAAAAAATTAGATTCTTCTTTTTCATTTCATACTTTTACTTATACAGGAAAAATCAAATAAAAGTTTTTTAAAAATAAAGGTGTAACAGATGCTTTTAGGTCCAACAACAGTCTTGGTAGATATAATAAAAACAATAAGACGAAAACCAAAAAACAGAATAAATCCGGTGTTTACAGGGTAAATTGTGGAACCTGATCAAAATTTTATATTGTACAAACAGACAGAACGTTCAAAAAAAGAATTAATGAGTATAAATTTAGTTACAAACGGCATAAAGATGATTCCAATTACTCTACACATTTAATGCAAGAAAACCATATTTTCGATGAGAACTTTGAAATTTTGTATGTAGAACGAAAAAGTAATAAAAATAATTTACTAGTATGGAAATAAACATTCTTAAACGATCAACTGGACCTAAACAGTTTCCCATTGTTAAATCTTTATTAGGCTATAAGGAAAACCCAGAATATTTTACCTCAGTAATTGCGGATATTATACAGTGTTCAGATATTTAATACCTACAGCTTATGTTACACTTTTATATAATATTTAACATCTGATGAAGCCACAGTGTTGGCGAAACAATTGTCATGTATTGTATTCTTTCCTAAAATAAAATTAAGTGGAAATTGCAAACAAGTGTTTTCGTTTACTTAGTTAAAATGGATTTCCAACAAGAAACGGTTAGTTTTGTTCAATAAAACAAATTCTATTTTGATATACCCCTCTGACACCTCTGATCCACTTTTAGTTGAAGTTAGGATTGCTCAAAGCTCAAAATATAATATCTTTTAAAACTTTGACACCCTGTATTTCAAAAATTTGCAAAGACATATTTATATAAATCTTTTTTTTAAATAAAACAAAGAATCACTCTTTTTATTATTTACTCGACATTTATGAATACCCTCTATAGGTACTATCTAAAATGTTGTATTATTTAGGTTTCTTATTTGATAAATTAATATATTATTTGATTTCCTTTGAACTTTAATTCTATTAAATTCATAAATATCTAAAGTTTCTATTCCTTACTACATTGTCCGCGCAATGGTATTGACCCAGGTAGTTTTATTGCAGTTATTCAGTCATAACCATCTTTCTCTGTGCTTCGTGAGGTTCGAGCTAGAAAATAGCTCTGTTTCCTGGACTAATAGAGTCGGACTGAAATCAAACCCACCCGGGGGAGGTGAATTAAACAAAGTCTCACCTCTAATTTCGCAAAGCGTGACGGCGGAGGTGACAAACGAAAAGGGACGGCCCTACAATGTACGTGCTCGCCACTTGACACCGTTGTGTCGGTTTCATTTGGAAAACTACCCCCGAAGGGTTGATGTAATTCATTAGGGCCCGTGTTGCCCGCGGTTAAGAGTTTTGAAATGGATCATAGCTAGTTTTGCCGTTTGTACGTGCGTGTGTGTGCGCCACGAAGGCCGGGATAATTTATATCCTGACACGGTAGAATATCCTTGGGTTTTGCAATATGTTTCGCGATAAGTATGGCCGCAAGCGAAACAACTGCATCAAACAAACTCGTATTAGTAAAATTTTAAATAAATAAATATTGCGAAGCATCCCGATCTTTACGTGAAGAGAAACTCTACGTTCTATGGGTATCCACTCCGTACCTTTTCATCATAATTCTCCCAGTATTGGTTTAATAATAATAATAATAATAATAAATGACTTTTATTTTCTTACTTGTTACAATGTTTGCTTAAAATTATAAAAAGAAAATCCAGAAAAAAACAGGGCGCAGTCTAGCCAAATAGGCTACTCTACTGAACCCTATTTTGCTGGATATACAGTTAAAATATTAATCTAAATTTAACATGCAAATCAAATAATTATATTAAAATACATAAAAAAAAAGTTACGAGTGTTAGGAGTCATGTGGCCATATTGGAGAAACAAGACATAAGCAGAATTGTAAATAAAAATAATAGTAATTTAAACATTTTAATTTAATTTTAATTTTAAATAGAGTTTTGAATATTAAAGAGATGTTTTTTAAATAAAGTTTTAAATTTGATATCATTTAACAATGTTAGCTCAGAGGGTAATGAGTTATACAGTATTATGGCATTATAAGTAAAAGATCTCTGAAACATGGCGGTCTGATGATGAGGCATCGTTAATTTATTGCAAAATCTAATGTTACGTGAGTGGATATTTAAACGTAACATAAACTTATTTTTAAGGGATGAAGGTAGCACAGGGTTTTTTAAAATTTGTATTAAAAAGCTGCCTAGATGTAGCGTTCTACGATTATCCATTTTAAGCCAACCTAGTTCTTTGAAAGTGTGTGAAATATGGTCAAATTTTCTTAGTCCCAAAATAAGGCGCGAACATGTATTTTGAACTTTTTGAATCCGATTCTTGTCTGCCATGTCCAGACAAGAACCATAGACAAAATCGCAATAATTAAAATTTGATAAAACTAGGGATTCGCAAAGCATTTTACGCAAGGAAAAACTAAGGACTTGACGGCTGTTATACAATACCTTTAGAGACAGATACGATTTTTGAATCAATATTTTAACGTATTTCCTAAACCGTAACTCGGAATCCAACAGAATTCCCAAGTTACGAGCAGACGCAACCACAGGAAGTCTGATACTGTCAATATTAATATTAAGATTTTGGCACAAAAAATCTCTGTGGTTCTTTGGGCCAAAAAGCATCAAAATTGATTTTGAAGGGTTTAATTTTAAGTTGTGTTCAAAAGAAAGTTTTTGTAATATATTTAAATCTTCATTTATTATATTTGATGCATTTAAGTGGTCTTCATGACTAAAATGATAGTAAATTTGAGTGTCATCTGCGTACGCCTGAATTTTACATTGTTTTAAAGATTTCAAAATATCTGAAGTGTAAATAATAAAAAGAAGTGGTCCAAGGATCGAACCCTGAGGCACACCTGACAAGATCTGAAACTCATCTGAAAATATGTCATATAACGATTAGAAAAATATGACTTTATAAGATTAACTGAGGGTTCCTCAAGTCCATAATATTTTAGTTTTGGTAGCAGAAGTTCGTGATTAATAGTATCAAAAGCTTTGGAAAAATCAAGGAGGACTAGCGCAGTATTTAATTTCTTATCAACGGCAGTCATAATATCATCGGTTAAACCAACCAATGCAACGGATGTACTAAAGTCTTTTCTGAAGCCACATTGAGTTTCCGGAATTATATTATTAACAATACAGCAATTGAATAATTGATTATATAAAGTTTTTTCAAAAATTTTAGAAAGAAGTGGTAAAATGCTGATTATCCTGAGATCGTTAAGTTTGGTTGGATTTTTGGTTTTAGATAAAGGTTTTCCAATAGAAATTTTCCACTGATCCGGAAAATAATTAGTCTCTATGCAACAATTAATAATATAGGTAATGTATTTGTCAATGAAAGGACTGCAAATTTTTAACATTTTAACGCTCATGCCATCAACACCAGCAGCTTCAGTACGTATTTCGTGAATTATTCTGTGAACCTCTGCAATAGTAGTCATATTAAAAGAAAAATTCAATTGATCATTAAAAATATTATTCCAATAAAAATTAATCTTCAAACTGCAATCAGAAATATTTTGAAGAAATTCACCAAAATAATCACTAATCTTATTTGGATCGGCCAGATTATCTGGAATACTAAAATCTTTACCAGAGCATAACTTCAATGACTTCAAAGATCTCCAGGTTTTTCTTAAATTTTCTTCCGCGCAAACTTGATTTAAATATTTCCTCTTTTCCCGCCTTACTAACGAAACAGTAAAATTTCTTAAGCGTTTATAATTTTCCCAGGCAATAGCAGTCCTAAAGCCTGATCTCTTTGCTTCATAAAAATTTTAAGATTTGGTGTTAGCCAAGGCGCGTTAGACTTTGTAATTCTGGCCGTTTTGAATGGAGCATGTTTGTCAAAAAGTGGGAAAAAAAGTTTATTCAAAAGGTTTATTTTATTATTTATATTGTTTTCGTAAAATATATCGTTCCACTGAAGCAAATGAAGATCATGAAGAAATGAGTTTACGTCAAAATTATTAAAATTACGATAAGTAATAATCAGCGGCTGAACAGAAGGTTTTTCTATTGTTAAATAGGAGTATACTAAACAATGATCTGAAATATTATCCATAGGAATAGTGCCGAATTCTTTAATTAATGATTCATCAGTTACAAATATAGGATCTAAAAGTGTCACGGCAGTTCTCGATATTCTTGTTGGTTCATTTAATATTTGTATCAAGTTGTAATTTTCAAAGAGAGGAACTAAGGGATTATCTAAGTTTAATAAATTAATATTAAAATCTCCTAAACATATTATATGTTCTACAGTAGGGTAGATACTGGAAAAAATGTTGTCAAAATCATTTGCAATGGAGTTAAAGTTAGTATTTGGAGGACGATAAAAAACACAAAAAGCGTAATATTTATTTTTTAATTTGATTTTAAAAATTAAGAATTCAAGAAAGTGCGCTACATTAAATTCAAAAGACAGTAACTCTGGCGTTAAATTATTTTTAACAAAAGCTGCAACACCTCCGCCTCTACCCAATCTATCCTTATGAAATAGCCGATAGCCCGGAATAGCAAACAGAGAAACGTCGTCACCATCAGATAGCCATGTCTCTGTAAGAGATATTAAATCAAAATTGAAATCTTCAATTGCAATTTTAAATTCCAAAAAACCTGTAAAAATAGATCGAATGTTTAAGTGAGCAACTTTAAAATTTAAAACTGTGCATAAATAAATTTTTCTTATATCAAGTTTAGTTTAAGAGATTTTATTTTTTAAATGGAGCATTTATACAGGATGTCCCAAAAGGTCCTACCAATAATTTAGAAGTATGTAGACTCGATTAAAATAATGCGTTTCAGCCTTACTTGACTTAGTCCAAAAGTTTATATTAAGAAAGATATAAGGTGGTCAAGTTAGAATTTAATTTTCGATTCTTACTTCATAGGGGGTTCCTAGATGGCGAAAAACATGTTTTCTCGATTCCGTCGGTCTGTGCACGGCATAGCTAAAAAAACTACTTACCCGATGGACTGTAAAACAAAATATCGGTTTAGTGAAATGTTAAAAAAATTGTTACTTAGAACTACTTATCCAACTAATCTCAAATTTTGCACAAAAATCGAGTATTATGTAGAACTGAACCCTGTAAAATTTTGATACGAATCCAAGATGGCGAATGAAAAAACTACTTAATTATTGATGAAATGGTTTCGTTTCTCACGGACACAAACCCTTGTATTTTCTATAGGCACGCCCAAGTTAGAGTGAGCAAAAACAGAGTAAGGCCATATAGTCCTTGGATAACAAAAAATAAAATAGATAAAAAAAACTTAGGATGAGGCATTAAACCAGTTTCGGTGTACAAAGCTCCCTGGTTATTGAAATTATTACATATAGATTAGAAATCTTACTACATCTACAACAAGATCTGAACAAAAAAACTGTAGCTCTAAAGAACAATTGAAGGAGTTAAAGAAGTTATATATAATAAATAAAAAGAACAAAAATATTATTCCAGACCACTTAAAAGATGTAAATCAAATGAACAATTATTTCACTCAAATAGCAAATTACTAGATTTTTATGAAAATAATTGTCTTTCAAACCACAGATTTACATTTACTACTTTCTCCCCTGATAATGTATCTAAGATTATTTTAAATGTTAAATCAATGTCATTTGGGGTGGATAACCTAAATATTACATTAATCCAGCGGCGGCTCGTCAGATGAGGCAACTGAGGCGCCGCCTGACTCGCTTTCCTATAAATATACATTTTTATTTTCAATATTAATTCTTTCCAAGTTGATACATTATTCTCTGAAAATTGTCTCAAACACTATGAAAATTTCATCAAATATGCGTAAATCATAAATAAACACTTTACTTTACTAACCAACAGCACAATGTCCAATAACTGCAATATCATTTCTTTTTTATTCGACTTTACCTATACGCGGCGATGCGAATTGCGCCTCGGACACTTGAATGGTATTTGGATTTTTAATAAGTCTGAGAAAGAGAGAAAAGGGTCGTGTTGCATATGTAGATTCATTCCATCTCTTTTTATTGCATTTGAGGCGATGAAAACTTCGCTTAATGATTGATACGCTGCCATTTAATGTTAGCACAGATTGAATATAAATGGAAATAATTATTATTTATCGGTAAATGGCAATCGCACATCCGGCTGCCAAATTCAAGCCGTTTTTGTTTTTGTTGATATTTGCGTGGGCGTGTGGGGTATTCGTATTTGACTGTTACCGGTAACGGTTTGAGATTGAGCGGGAAGTGGGTGGATATTGAGATTATTCGGCAATAATTTGGTGTTTGTTTTATAGTATTATTTCGTGAATGGTCGCGCGTTTAGTCTGTGTCGAGTGTTACTCTATCTAAAGTATTTTTGACGTTGCGTTAGTTTAATTATTGAGTAGATAGACTGATAGAGTAGTTTATATGAATTAGTGATTAAAATTTAAAATAAAGAAACGTGTGAACTATGAATCCAGTCCACGATATCGTTATGTCACTATTGACAACGGCATTTTTCAGGCGTCCCGAGGATGAGAGAAAAGAAATTTTTCGCGGAGATAGACCCATGCCGAAGATAAGTACCTTAAGTAGTGATAAAAAAGACGGTCGACAATATAAACGATCATTTCAAATGTCATGGTATCAAACACACACTTGGATTTGTGGAAGTGTTTTTAAGCAACGTTTATATTGTTGGCTTGCTTAATACTGGGAAAAACAAAAACAGTATGGACTTCTGATGGATACGTTGATTTTAAAAATTTTTCTAGAGCGGTTAAAATGCACGAAGGGTCTAAAGATCATATTCAAATACCTTGGGTTTTGTACGTTTGTCTCAAAATATGACTACAATTAAAGATGCACTAATCGAAAATGCTCGTTTATCTAAATTATTGTACAATGAAGATGTTAGGAAAAACCGCTTGCTTTTGACATACCTTTAGATACGACTATATTACTGGGAAAACAAGAACTGGCTTTTAGGGGCATGACGAATCCGAATCTTCTTTTAACATAGGGAATTTTAAGGAGGGAGTTTTTAATTCTTTAATTAAACATAATACCGAACTTGTAAAGCATTTAGAAGGGAAAAGGGTATTTACGGGACAATCGAAAACTATTCAAAATGAATTAATATTTTGTATTGACGAACATATGAGAGACTTTATTAAACAAGAAATATCGGAGGCTACATTTTTCTCATTAATTGTAGATGATACGACGGATATAGTTGCAAAAGCCCAATGTTGTGCAACTGTTAGGTATGTAAATAAATTAGCCGCAATAAAAGAACGTTTTTTAGGCTTTTTTAATATAAGTGAGGATTTTAGAGCTAATGCACTCTATAACTTAATTGTAAGAATCTTGGAACCTTTAAATTTTAAACGGAAATTAGTAGCACAATGTTATGATGGAGCTGCGGTTATGGCCGGAGAATTGAGCGGTCTACAAACACGAATAAGATCAGATGCCCCACAAGCAATGTACACTCATTGTGCTGCTCATCGTCTCAATTTAATTTTACAACAGGGTTCAAATTATATTAAGGAAAGCAGAATCTTTTTCGCAACTTTGAAAAGTTGCCTGCTTTTTTCCATAAATCGTACAAACGCACATCTATATTGGACAAAATAATAAAAAAAGGAGTTCCGCAAGCAAGTGATACAAGGTGGTATTCTCGATCAAAAATTCTAATTTTTGTTGCAAATAGTGGGAAGGACCTTAATTTTTCAGGACATGATTGAAAATCCAGAATTAGACTCAGATACTATACACATGGCCAAGGGGTATCTAAAAGACCGTTCCGATTTTGAATTTGCTTTTTTAACTTTTGCATTTATAAAATTTTTGTTGTTACTGATATCCTGTTTCAAGTTTTTCAGTTAAGTAACCTAGAAATTGCATTTCTGCATTTCACAATTGAACATTGCCGTCAAACGATTAAATGAGCTGCGCGCTGAAAATTTTCTTAAATCCATTTTTGAAAAAGCAAAATCACTCACCGGATTGCCATGTAGTAGACAAACCCGTAGCATGAGCGAATCAGATTTAATGGAAAAATATAAAAATCTGTTTTAAGAAATTTTAGACTGTATAATTTTTCAAATTAACATCGGGTTTGAAGATTTACACAAATTGGAATTTGTGAAACTTCTTAATACATCAAAATACAAAGACTTTGCCACAGAATTTCCTATTAGTCTATTAAATTCGTTGAAAAACGTATCAAAAAATGTTTGACAAAGACCATAAAAATGGGCTAAGCATATTTACTCGTAAACAAATTAATGCTTTAGAATTAGTTTCAAATGGTATGTCTAAAGATAGGCTCTCAGCCCTGTCGATTATGGCAATCGAAAAAGAGTTATTAGTTAAACTTTCTGAATGTAATGATGACTTTTATGACAAAATCATTCAAAATTTGCTTCTTTAAAAGACAGGCGCATTAATTTAATTTACAAGAAGTGACTTAACTGCACCATCCACATACCTATTTGCCTAAACAGTTTTGGTTTTTTATAAAAAAATTACTGTCCACACCATATTATATTATTACTGGTTGATTACACTTTAAACTCGATTCTGACTATTTTGATTAAGTATTTTAAATATTTTTTATAAAAAAATCCAATGATGAATGTGTATATTATATATCTCTTGAGAAGAGTATATATGTACATATATCTGAGGATGAAAACGAACTACATGAAATTTGAGTGAATATCTTAAAGATTATTATTTTATTTTTATATCTATGTAAAAATTTTTATTTTAAAAATTACTTAATGAAAAATTGGGCATTGGCAATCATAAAAATGAGTCAATTTGGGCATAGCAGGCCAAAAATTTTTCGCCTGCGGCACCATCTACCTAATATGAATAACAAATCTTTTCTCGCCTCACCAGTTTTAGACACCACGAGCCGTCACTGCATTAATCGTTCTGTGTTGTCCATTCATAATACCGTTTTTAGTGCATTTAATGGTTCACTGTATTAAAGAACCATACTTTCCAAAAATGTTGGTAACTTGTCAACGTTATTCCATTATCTAATACAAGAATACTTCCAACCCTTTAAAATCATAATATTCTTCAAAAAACAGTCTAATGGTTTTGGGGCAGATACAGCTGCTCAACGGCATTGTATACGTGGTGCACAGGATGAAGATCAAGCTACTTCCTAAATATCATATGATTACAACAGAAGATATAAACTTTTAAATTAATTTTGTTTGCTAAGTAATTCGCCATATTTCTAGTTTTTTGTGATTTAGTATCTCTATAAAGCTCGAAAAATTATGAGGCACAAGAATTAAGATTTTTTAAAGGGATTAAAGCATTTATTCCGCTCTCCCAAACCAGTATCACAAAAAAGCTTTAAAAGTGAAACATTCTATCTCCGGTTTGAAGCAGAAAACAAATTATAAATTTCTTTAATAATATCAAAAAAAAAACAGAAATTTCGCCACTTGAAGCATTAATATCTAAAACGCATTTTTGTAGACTAATATTTTTCCCGCGCATGTTGGATCCATTTATCCACTACCTGGTTGCTCCCGAATAATCCCGATACTTAAGTCTAAATTAGGAAGTAATTCTTCATGGACCTGCAGGGTTCTTCCCAGCGGTGTCTTTTATTGATTTCAAAGCTATTTTTTCGGATATAATGTAGCTAACCACATTTTCAATGCTTTTGAAAACTATCTTGCTATCGCAAACTGACTTTTGGAGGCTTTCACTTTATCTTGCTGTAATTGTCCTTTCAATGTCTCAAACTTTGTTGCTTTCTCTGTATCGTAATGTCTTTTTAAGTTGTATTTTTCAGAGGCTGAAAGGATTCTTGACACAATAAAGAAACTCTCGATAATTTCTAGACTCATTAGAACGATTCAATGTAACGCCATCTGGTGGCCTTGTGGGTAGTCGTGATCGCGAGTTTACAAGTGGATCTTCTAACTGGGTGTCGCTAGTGTCCTCGGAGTGTCATTCGCGGGCGCAGGCCGATACAATGTTTTCTTTAGCCTCTGGGAGCTGCAAGAAATTAGGAGGCGGACCCTTGACTTAAAGAAACCACGGTACCTAGTAGACCTTCGGCCTTCGTGGTCAACTCACAGAAAAAAAAATAACAAGAAATATTTATTTAAAAGAAAATGGCAATTAGGTCGATAGCATCAGTGTTTTTGTAGCAAAACCAAAATATTTGTACCAAAAGAAATATTCTTGCGGGAAGAAAAATTATCTTATTCCTAGTAATTATTTATCAAGACGGCTTTGAATGGAGATAACTTTTTTTCTGTGTAAGGCACGCATTTAAACTATATCTATAAATCTTATAATCTAATATTCAACATCAAATTATAAATACAATTGAATTTTATCTTCGAAAGAGCCCCTTAAAGGCTTTTAACCGGCCAACATCCGGAGGAAACGGTCAGCGCCACCTATCTGAACTGATCGGACCGGAATCAAAGTAACCGCAGCTGAATTATGGACTTGGAGATAATGCGAGGTGTATCTGGAATTAGTGGGAGCCTCGAACGAACGAAAAGCAGAGACGGAATCATATATACTCGGGTCGGATCGGGAATTTTAATAAAAACATGCCGATGTTATCGCGTAAAATTAAAATTACGGATCCCAATTTCGGCTTGACATACGACTGTAAGGGCAAGTTTTTATGGGTGTCGACTTCGTCGTATTCCGCTGATTGAAATTAATGTGTCTGAGTTAAAACTTAGCTAATCAAATATTAGCTAAACAAAATTAGTTTGCTTCGGTTGCGGGAAGCAAAAACAGCATTTTAGAAAACAGTTTTTTTAATAAATATGTTGCTTAATCTACAGCTCTCTGGCTACAATATTTGTGATATGAAAACAAAAGCTGCTAAGACCTAGGTATGGTGGGTTTATGGACTAGTTCTCAAAGAAACAATTTTATTTTGAGTCTACCTTCTCATTATATTGTTACTCAGGCCAATAGATAGCTGCAAATAATACCTAAAGCTATTTAAAAATTTAAGAGGAAAAAAAGGAAAAACAAATAATATATATATATATATATATATATATATATATATATATATATAAAAATTCTAATATTTACTAATATACAAGACTAAAACTTAATGGTCCTTATAACAGATTTATAGTTGGTTTGAAAATAATTCAAATGGCGAAAAGAATTGTAAATAAAACTATAGGAAACTGAAAGACACAAACAGCATCATTTACAAATAAAATAAGACCAAGACAAGATAATTGGCAGTCAAAATCCAACTTACCGACTTGTTTGTTTCTTGAAGACGATTTAGAATACATGAAGGGAACATAGATACCTATTGTTTAAAATAGTAACACATACGCTTAGACTACACACAGAAAGCATTCAAGGAAAAAACAACGCTAATCAAGTTAAAAA
>JAUTXW010004458.1:600000-781495 GCA_030620095.1 Kuschelorhynchus macadamiae | reverse complement strand
ACTTCGTTCCAATGCGTATTGCTTTGTCAATTTCTGCTTCATCATCATAATCAGGATCCAACGTTTATCAATAGAATCCTTTTCATGGTCGATGTCATTTACCAGACGAGGTATATTTAGTGGCGAAATAACCATAGGTTGGAACTGGAAAATCTATACTTAACCAAAGAACAACATTTTCAGCAGAATTTTCTATCAATATATGGAGTGGCATAATTACGGATTTTATTATTTGACCCTTCGAGTTGCCCGCTAGGTTAAATGGTAAACAGTACTTGCAGTTTCTACAAAATAATTTGCACAATCTACTCGATGATGTTCCTTTAAATTTACGACAAAACATTTGGTATATAGAGTGGTGCTCTGTTTGCGGGGATTGTTTTGTTTGTGTGAATGTCAATGTCCCAGTAGAGCTTGTAGTCTTCGTTTTCAAGTATGGATGTCGGTGTAAAATCGTAGTAAGGGTCTGTGTTCTCCGTTAGTTTGTATGTTGTGGTTAATGCTTGATGAATAACCTTCGCTGCTGAGTTGTGTCTGGCGGTGTATTTAGTTCCGGCCATTGTTCTACATCCACTCGCTATGTGACTGATCGTTTCTCTCAACTGGTGACATGTCCTGCACCTGTCATCTTCAATGATTGTGTCCTCGATGATGTGCTTTTGGTAGCTTCTGGTTGCTCTGACTTTGTCCTGGATGGCAAGCAGGAAGCCTTCTGTTTCGGGGAATAGCTGCCCTTTTTGTAACCACGTATTTGAAAGCTTTTTATGTATTTGGTCTTGCTTTATATGGTATCTGTGTATATGGTATCTGTGTGTCTTCCGTGAAGTGTTTTTAAAGACCAGGTCTTCATGTTTTCTAGTCTTGATTGGATGTGACTGTGTGCGTCTGCAGCATGGCTCATTTGAGACAGGTCGAGCGGTGTGTAATTCTTCTCTGCCTTTACTATTGCCTCGTGGAGGTTAGTTTGTTTGTTGTGGAAGAACTTTCTGAGTCTGTAAATTTGTTTTTTGTTTAGCGATTGTATATCTATCCCCTCAGTCTTTCCTTGCATGCGTCGGGATGTAACTTCATGTATCTAGTGAATTCAGAGCGTATGGGAATATTTTCTATGTCTGTGTGTGACCATTTAATGATACCAAACGAATACGTAAGAATAGGTATGGCCAAGGTGTTAATAGCTTTCGTTAGATTTCTGGAGTTCAGTTTTGTTTTTAGTAGTTTTGTGAGTCTGGTTTTAAACTCCGTCTGAGCTCTGATTTGGTTTGTATGTTTTTTCTTCTTTGTGCATGTTATCTATGGTTTCATTGTTGATTGTTTCCCTCGTAGGGTGGTCTTTCCACTGTCCTTTGTTGATATGAAGTAGCTTGCATTTACTTATATCAAATTCCATGTTGATGTCCAGGGTAAACGTTTCTGTTATTTTAAGGAGTTCCTTTAGCTGTGCCTTTGCACTTGGAAATAATTTTATGTCGTCTTTTGTTGGTGTTCAATGTTGAATCCGAAGTTTATATTATTCAGTGTGTTTGAGAGTAGATTTAGGCAGAAGCAGAACCATAAAACGCTGAGTGAATTTCACTGGAATATACTTCGTCTGATGTAGATCTCTTCTGTTTCGATGTGTTCTTTTTGTGTTTTCAGGTTTATTTTAGTTTTCCATATACTCATGACAAGCGTGACTTGCAACTAGTGTGAAGGTTTCTACGATTTTTCCTAATTTGTTCTATGATGACGCTGTCTATAATTAATTGCTCCTTGCATCCTCGGCTGTTATTCCATTCTTTTTGCTCTTCCGTTAGAATGCTTTTGTGTGCTAGATGTTGTTCCATTCTCCTGGTAATTACATTAAGGACATCTCCATTTATGCGTGTATTTGATTGTTTCTGCAACTTCTTGTGTTGGCATTTTGTTCCTCCAAGCACTTTGTCTGTCTTGTTCCGATTTAATCCATAAAGCGTTATTATTGTGTAGTTTCGATACTGAACAATTGATTTTCCAGTATTCTGTGATTGCTTGTTTGGTCGGTGGTTCTATTACTCGTGTCTCCTCATTGCTCATGGTTTTTTGTAGAACTGCTTTTCGCTTCTTCGAAACAGGTTGTTAGCGTCCTTTCTTTTATTTGACTCTTTGTATCTTCGAAGTCTTGCGGCACACACGCATAATTTTTGCTTTAGAGTGTCAAGGATTTATGTAAGCGTGTGATCACACTTTGTGTGATACGTTTTGACTTATGGCCGTTTATGAATTGGGTAAGGTGTCCCAATTTTTTTCTTATTATATTATTATTATTACGGTACTCGGTTTTCGTGAGCTCAGAATCCGTGGTCGAATATGCAAAACAGGTCGCCTACAATTCAGATGTTCTAAGCTTCCTCGTGATGTTCGTCAATTACGTGAATAATTTTTCCTTGGACAGAGTTAAGGGTACTAAGGATTGAAGGAGAGGCTGCTCCCTATATATGCGAGCAATACTCAAGGCTGCGTCCGATTTGCGAAGTAAAAAGGGTATAAAAGTTGGCAGAACAAACGTATTGGAACGGAAATACAGATTCTTCTCGGCTCCTGTGGCAATTGAGGTGAGGTGATCATGCCAGCGAAGATATTTCTGAAAAGAGTAGTACCAAGTCGACTATATGAATCTTTGGATTCAAACATTTCATTATTCATTTCAATAGAACCGGTAATGGGAAATAATTTTGAGGGTTAGTAAATATGATTGTGTCGTAGTGGCGTTAAACTGGACAAATATTTTTAATCAGGTCTTTAGATAGTGATAATGTCATTACTCTACGCCTATCATCAGTTTCAGTCCTGGAAACCGGTTTGGGAAACTGCATACTTGACTGGAGTGTACTATCTTAAGCTAGAATCGAACTGTAAATAGATGAAACCAGATCATTGATGGACAGAAGGAATAAGGTAAGTGCCAACACTAAATCATCAATGGCCATCAACCACGACAGAAATACTTCTAATGGAAAGAAAACTGGCAATCCAAATGCAATGTTTTGAAGGAACACCACAGGTTGGAAGATTGTTATGGACTTCATTATGTCAGACTTGGTTAAGTGCTTTGGATATATCGAGGCCAATAATTAGGGCTTCTCCGTGAAATCCGATGGATATGTTTTCGTCGTCAAAGGTTACGAAGGTAAGAAGATCTGCTCTGGGTCTTTGATGGCAAAAGACCTATTCCCTGTCACGGATAAGTTTATACCTTGCAAGTTAAATTTAAAGATTCTTCTATCATTTTTACCTTTTAAAGAATGCCCAATTGAAATAATATGATGGAAGGCGGTAAATAAGTAAGATATGTTAGTCACCAGACGCAATATACTCACCTAATATCGACCCAATATTACCTCTTAATGATGACTCTTGCTAGCTCTAGTCGGGTAAGTTCGGATTCTTATTTCTCGTTACTCTACCTATACTTCCATATCACAATTTCTTACTTTAGGTGTAATATTTAAGTCGAGCGCCACAAAGTTTTAATTTAAATTAAATAAAACTTGGAAAAAAAAAGTTGCATTGGATCTAACCACTATCAATATGTAAAGTCTTATCTTGATCAACTGAAAACCAACACGTTGGAAACAAATGACTTTTATTGTTTAATCACGATATATTCAGTGAGTTACCCCAAGAAAAAAAAAAAGAAAAATGTACTGAACAAAAAAAAAAGATTTTTAACTCAATTCCATCCACCAGGAAGCTTAATAACATCCCAACAAGAAGTGAATGAACGAACGAACGAACGAACTACGAAGCGGGCTGCGTTTCACCTTAACAAAAGGTATAAAGTAATTAAATTAATATGCATAAACAGTTTGATTTACAGAAATAGTACTATATGTTAAGTTTCCAAATATTATACTACTACTTAGCTGAATACTCTAGTCACTAGTGAAGACTGTAAATGGTGGTAAGGCAGGTAACATCCAAGTGTTCCTCAGTGATCACTATGTCCTATAGCTCCGCTACGTAGACCGTATCCAAGACATCATGTTTATTCCATCAAAAGAAAAGTTCCAAATTCCATAAATAACTAGCAGTTAGGAAACCATAACAAAACCTTGCTAATGGTTTGTCTTTAAAGTTTTAAAATAATCCCAAATGAACTTCAAAGGTTCAACCTTATACAAAAACCCTGAAACAAGAATTGCCTCATGTAGAAAAATCCCTACAACAAAATTTGGAATATAATTCCAGACAGGCAAAACAGCACACAATATATACGAGAATATAATACAAAATTCTTACCTCATTGTAGCTACGAGGGTATCAAAAAAAATTGCTTGATGAGCACCAATGTTAAGATGACCGATGTTAGTGGCACGTGGAAATAATTAAGACAAAATCGCCATGTAGGCCGTAAAGTTAAAACCCAAATATTACTAAACCGTAATATTCAACTCCCCTTCAATCCTTCTAATCTCCCATTTGGGATGGAATTTAGTTAACAATCAAAAAAAAAAAAATTCAGAACATCTGACACTTCCGTCGTTGATGAGACTTGGTGCTAAAAAAAGGATCTTTTTCTTAGCCCTTCTCACTACACAAAATGGTTTCCATCACACAATATTAACAAACACGGTAAATCTACATATCCTTTTCTACATTCCAAAACATTATTTCAAAAAAACAACTTTTGTCAGTATCAACAAAATAATGTTGGTACAATAAATCCACTAAACTAAATATTAACTTGTCAAATTCCAGTTCGGTTTACCACAAAAATAGCCTTTATATCCATGAGTATTGGAAAGAGACGAAAATATATTATATATTAACCAAAGAATAACTATCAAAATTAGTAATATTAGCTCGCCGTCAAATTAAGGACTTATAATAAGAAAGAAAAAGAGAGAGACAATACTTCCACTTCTATGCTTATTTCGACTGCATTATTCTATCGATTGAAAGCATGTGGTTTTGAACTGACCTATCATAACCCCGTGTAAAAATCTGACAATTGATAAACAATAACAAAGAAGTCTTTGTAGATTTCGAAATATATAATAATGAACAAATTTACCTTACTAATTAATGTAAAATAGTGAACCAAGTTATTAAAGAACATTTGTGTTTAAATTTACGTGCTTGTGAAATTTCCAAACAAAATGTGATATGCTATTTGACATGTAAACAACAAAATTCTTCTGAATTAACTGATATAAACAAATGGAATCTTAGAATATTAACGCAAGAAAACTATATACAGGTAGATTTTTGAATGTTCTATTAGATTATCTTATCAGAAACATATGTCACTTAGATTTTACCTTCATTTGTTTGTATTATATGATTGTTGACCCAGTCTTCGAGTCACAGCATATTAAAAATGTTAATTCCTATTAAATGGAATATCTTAAAGTGACTTTTATATATAAAACAGTAATTATATAATAATACGGGACAATATGAAAGTATATTACATTGGCTCTATCAAAAATAAAGTAAATTCGCATAAGGTTCTAATTTTGTACATTTGCTTCCGGCTATTTGTGACAAGAAATTTCTGAAACTAGCATTATTTCTGTAACTTTGGTATCAATGTTAAATATAAGACTGAATATAGTATAGAAGTGTGTTTTTAATTATAAATTAGGTTAAAATGACTTAGATATCACAAATGATATAATACTAAAAAAAAAATGAAAAAGTGTCAAGCAAGATTTATTTTACTGAATTTTACTGCCCTATGTACTGATAGACATATATAACAAATGTAACTGTAATAAGATCAGTATTGATATACTTCTCCATTGTCTTACTCATAATTGGGAGTAGGGATATTGGGCTGTAGTTAGAAGGAATTGTTTTGAATCCCCTTTTGGAAACAGGCTGTACACGAGCAGATTTTCAGCTATTTTAGTAATAGTTAATACTTGAACAGAAACTTCTAAAAAGTAATTTATATTCGAGTTTTTCATAATAAAGCCGGAAATAAAAAAAAATGAACATGCATCGAGAAAAAAAAACTCTTTTTTAAATGTATAAACAATTTGTATCTCCACATGAGCGTTCCATTATGTTTTTAATATTTTAAAGATTATTTTACATTGTAGCCCAACGAAGTTTTTGAAGGAATTCTAAGATCTTTAGCCTCCAATAAACTAATAAACGCATAATAACATATTGTTAAAATTTTTTTTACCATATCACAAAATCGATTAAATTTAAATGGCGCCATCCTCAAACGCGAAGCAATTACTAATGTATCCCGTTGCACAGATTTCGATGTCTGTTTTAGTAATGGGGCATGTGAAATGATGAAGCTTTGTGCCAAACGCGTAATAGGTACTCTATGATAAGTTACATCGGGCAATTTGCAGATTAATGGGAAACAACGTTGAGAACTGTGCCTGGAACTTTCCATAAACGCTATATAATCCGGATTACATAGGGGATTTGAAATATTGTTCGTACTTGACGTGTAGACTGATTTTGACTATTATAATTAAAGAGGTTTTGGATTATGTAAAAATACTATGCTAAATTAAATGGTAAATTAAATTAAATGAAATTTCTACCAGTGGCATGCATATGTAATTATGGGTAATGGGTAAATTCGTATATACCTTAATGCATAGAAGACGTGTATCAAATTTCATGCAGTTATCTACAATAGCATCAGAATTGAGATGAAAAAAAATGTTTTCTTTTCAATCTTCACCATCCTGTATCTCAAAAGTTGAGACTTTTAGGACATAAAAACACCCCCCTTAGCATCAACACGCAATTAGGAAACGCTCTGTATAGTACTTCACAATGACGGCCCCTGTATAAAGTCATATGACAAACGGAGACGGACGACCACTTTTGGCATACCCGAGTAGCCCAAAGTCAAACTGCATAAATTAAAATTTTGATAAATCTCGTTCACTGGATCTGACGCTGGCTGCCCTTGTAAAATCTGGACTTGTAAATTGTGTATCACTATACTGGGTGGTCCAATAATAGTGGACGTAGGCAGTAGCCCGAGAACCGTTAATGACAGAACTCAAGAAAAAATATATTTATAGGTATGTGATGGAATCCAAGTTGCAAAAGTAGGCCATATCATTGAACTATAATTAAGGCAATAACTTATTGCAACAATGTCCAACACAGCTTTTCGATTGTTGTAAATATGGAGTAATAGTTTATAGAATCATCAAATTATTATTTATTTTATTAATTAGGTTAGTCTAAGTAGTTTTATACCATTGTAATTAGATTTAGAAAAAGGGCAGAATAAAGTGTTACACAGTAAGGAGTGCACGCTGATTATTTTCTTAAGCATGTAGTTCGAACCAGAACAAGAAGATATTACATGGCGACCCTGCAGCCTATGTGCTTAAGTTAACAGTGCAAAAATATCGTTATGGTGCTTTAGAAGAAAAGAAAAACATGGGAAAAACACAGTCAAAAGAAGAAGTTATAATTGCCCAGGCAGGCAACAGTGGTGGTACGACTGCAGAGGGTAGCAACAGTAACTATTCTCTTTGGCAAGTTTGCGGAGTTGTAGCTATAATGATAGCAGTTACCTTAATTGTTTTATGGTGTTGCCGTCGCAGTAAAAAGGAATTGGAAAGAAAAATACGTCTAGAAATTAGAAGAAGCCAAGACTTATAAAGTCGAGAAAAAAAGAAGACACTGGCCGAACCAATCCGGTGGTCAGCAACGAGGGCACGTGCTAGTGTGGCAAAAGGCCGCTAGTGCGCAACGTTGGGATTGATAAAGCCCCTAGTATTGGTGAATATGGACAGTATGGACTTATCTTAGGCGACTATGGACAATGAACATACTTAAGTATTAACATAATTAGTAAGTCATAGTTTTAGCACTATACAATTTTATTGGATATTATTTATTGCCTTAAATTTATTGATAATTATTTTATTTAATGAGTGTAGTAGATTTAAGCGATTTGGATAAATTGAATAACATTATTGTGGATAAATTGAATAACATTATTTCATTATTTATCATAAATATAAAAAAGGAGTCATTAGAGCGTAGAGAATCTTTGGATAGGGTAAATAAATTAAGTAGCAACGTAGAAACATTAGAAAATAAATTTTTTCAGCTTAGAGATCAGTATAGTAAACAGGTGCATGACACCAATAAATTAGAACATTTTCAAAAATATGTATTAGAAATAAGAGAAAACATAGATAAAGCTAGATCTATTTTATCAGGTCGGTTAATTGCCATAAAAGATAAAAAAAAATTACAGCTCGCAGAGACTGATTTGGTTTTGGGCATTCATCCTAGTTCAACAATGAGTGAAAAATTTGATTTGCGAACCGCAGCTTCTTTGTTGCCATCTATGGATGGTACCGAAGAAACTACGAAAATGTTGATTGATGCTATTGAATTATATAACGACTTGCTTGACGACAACGGGAAAGTATTGCTAATCAAATATGTTTTAAAGGCCAAATTAACACAAAACGCGAAATTAAGATTACAAACGACGTATACTAATGTTGGTGCTTTGGTCACAGATATAAAAAACCAACTTCTTACAAAACAATCTGCACCAGCTTTAGCTAATCAGTTGCATAACGTTAGACAAGATACTAAAAGTATAGATGATTATGCGAAAACTATCGAGCAACTTTTATTAAATTTAACCTTAGCGCAAGCGGACGGTGATCAAAATTCGGCAAAAAATTTTACAACCGGTGAATGAAAAATTGGCGATAAATGCTTTCGCGAATGGGTTAAAAAATTCAGATTTAAGAACAATAATAAAAGCTAGAAATTACAATAATTTAAAGGACGCGATAACTGGCGCTAAAGAAGAAAATTTAAATTTAACCCCAACTTATTCTAATAACTTATTTCATATGCGTGGGCGTCACCAATATCGAGGAAATCGGTCTAGAGGTAATTTTACAAATTTTAGACAAATTCATAATTATAATCAATCTCGTAACCCGAGTAGGCAAAACTTTAATAATTACAATTTTAGCAGACAGCAAAATAATTCGCAGTACCAAGGCCGAGGTCGTTCCAGCTTTAGTAGGTCAAATTTTCGTCGAGGAGGTAGGCGTCAGCAGTTTTCAAATAATAGTGTATATTTTGTTGATAATGTGGAAAGTAGTAACATAAATAAAAACAGCGAGGAATCTCAAGGAAATAAGTTTTTTCGTTTCTAATAATTTAAAAAATAATGATACAGCTAGTTTTAATATGAATGCTTTAAATTATGTGCGTGTCGGGTATGAAAGGGAAGAAATGATATTTTTATGTGACACTGGTGCAAGTATTTCTTGTTTTTTTGAGAATTATTTGAAAGATAGTAGTATTATAAATACAACTAATAAAATTAAAATTAAAGGAATTGCAGGCTCAACATATTCAGCTGGATCTGCAAATATTTTATTCACTATGAACAATGAATATATTTCTCATGATTTTACAATTATTAAAAGTTTCGATTCTAGTATACATGGAGTTCTAGGTTCAGATTTTTTCCTTAAGTATGGTGCAATTATCGATTATGAAAAGGTTTTATTTTCTTTTTGGCTTAATCAAAATAAGCAAATAACAGTACCTTTGGAGTCCAAAAATAATTTATATACTGTTATTCCACCCCGATGTGAAATAATTACACATTGCTGTACCAGTCTCACAGGTGAATGTGTCATTTTAAATGATGAATTATGTGAGGGAGTGTTGATCGCAAATAGTATTGCAAGACCGAAAGATGGTAAAGTGGCTGTAAGGCTATTGAATGTGAATGAAAGAGAAATAAGATTGCGAAATTTTGAGCCTAAAGTTGAATATCTATCAAAATATGATGTTTATTCTTTTACAAAAAATAAAATCTCCGTTGACAGAGTTGATACAATTTTAGATCTTATAAATACAGAAGCCCTTAACGTAGAAGAGAGAAATTCTATACAAAAAATATGCGCTAAATATGCGGATGTTTTTCACTTAGAAAATGATTCATTAACAGTTACTAATTTATATAAGCAAAAAATAAGGTTAAAGGAGGACGCAACTCCAGTTTACGTTAAACCTTACAGGTTACCTCATGCTCAAAAAGAGGAAATTAATAACCAGGTGGACGATATGCTAAAAAAGGGTATTATAGAGGAAGCACACTCAGAGTGGTCTTCACCTCTTTTATTAGTTCCCAAAAAACCGGACAAAAATGGCGTTAAACGTCACAGATTGATAATAGATTTTAGGTTATGTAATCAACGCCTACAAAATGATGTATTTCCGCTATCGAATATTACGGAAATTCTAGATTCCCTATCTGGTGCGATTTATTTCTCGCACCTTGATTTAGCACAAGGATATTACCAATTAGAACTTGATCCTGAGAGTAGGCCCTGTACAGCCTTTACAACGGACAGAGGACAATTTCAAATGAAACGATTACCAATGGGTATGAAAATAAGTCCTAGTGCGTTCTCAAGGTTGATGACTGTAGCAATGGCGGGTTTAAATTACGAGGCATGTTTTGTTTATTTAGACGATTTGATAGTTTTTGGACATTCCTTACAGAATCATAATCAAAATTTAACTAAAATTCTACAACGCCTTAGACAAGTAAACCTTAAATTAAATCCTAGTAAATGTGAGTTCTTAAAAAAGGAAATTTTATATTTGGGTCATTTAATTTCATCTGAAGGTATATCACCTGATCTTGAAAAAACAAGGGTTATTTCTCAATATCCAGTTCCTAAAAATTGTGACGAAGCCAAACGCTTCGTTGCATTTGCAAATTATTACAGGAAATTTATTAAAAATTTTGCAGAAATTGCTCACCCTTTAAATAAACTAGCTAGGAAAGGAATAGTTTTTAAATGGTCTGAAGAATGTCAAAACTCATTTGAAACTTTAAAACAGTCTCTTGTTAGTCCGCCCTTGTTACAGTATCCAAATTTTTCAAAAGATAATCAATTAATTCTTAGAACCGATGCAAGTGGGTACCCGTTGGGGTCTGTATTGTCGAACTCAGATGACAGGCCTATTGCATTCGCTTCTAGAACTCTAAATAAAGCAGAAATAAACTATTGTACAATAGAGAAGGAATTATTAGCAATCGTTTGGTCATGTAAACATTTTAGACCATATTTATTTGGTAAAAAATTTATAATATTATCGGACCATCGTCCCTTAATATACTTATTTGGCATGACAAATCCTTCTAGTAGGCTCACAAAATTTAGGCTAACGCTCGAGGAATACGATTTTTCAATCCACTATGTGAAAGGTGCTGAAAATGTTACAGCGGATGCTTTGTCACGTGTGTGTATAGAGTCGAACGAATTAAAAGAAATGAATAATAAAGTGAGTGCCAGTTTAAACGCAATCACTCGTTCGGAGACAAAAAATAACAAAACAAAACCCGATATGACAAGTGATAATACTTCCATGGAAAACAGGATTGATCACCCTGTTGCAGTGGAAATATTAAAATACCCTAAAACTCAAATAATAGAACTACGGCCGGTACGTGAAAATGAATTTACGAAAATAAAGCTTAATAATAAATTAAAAACTGAATATGAAAATTTAATGTATGACGTCAATTCTAAGATAGTGTACATATCCCAGAAATACCGATCAACGTCGAACTTAGGTGAGTCGTTGAGGCATCTGGAGAAATTATGTAAAAAACACGATATTCCGGAATTAATTATTATAAAAAATAATGAGTCTAATCAGTTTTTAAATGACATGCGCATGATTAAATGTAAAAACGAAATTTTCAAGACAAATCTTAAACTCAGTATTATAAAAGATAAACAAAGGATAGAAAATAAGGAATTACGTCAGTTAATTCTTAATGACTTTCATACATTACCAACGGGAGGACATTCAGGGATAAACCGAATGTATAACAATATAAAAAGATATTACTTTTGGGTAACCATGAAGAATGACGTTGAGGATTTTGTCAAAAGGTGTGACGAATGTCAAAGGTACAAGCATTCAAAACCAAATAAACAACCTATGACAATATCATCAACGGCTGCTTCAGCATTTCAAAAAGTATACCTAGACTTAGTCGGTCCATTACCAGTTGATATTGAAAATAATCAATATATACTCACACTTCAATGTGAGCTAACAAAATTCGTGGAAGCATATCCGCTTCCCAATAAAGAGGCATTGACTGTTGCAAAGTCATTTGTAGAAAATTTTATTTTGCGTTACGGTATTCCTGTTTCTTGCGTAACAGACAAGGGAACCGAATTTTTATCTAATATATTTAAAGAATCTTGTAAGCTGCTTAAAATTAAACAATTAAATTCTACAGCATTTCACCATCAAACTTTAGGAGTCCTTGAAAATACCCATAAGCATTTGGGTGCATATCTACGCATGCAACTGTCGAACGGAACTATTAACTGGAGCTCTTGGGTTCCTTATTGGTGTTTTTCATACAATAACAGTGTACACACATCAACGCAGTACACACCTTATGAACTCGTATTTGGAAAATCCAGTAATATTCCATCTAACATCGTTAATCAAGTCGATCCAGTATATAATTTTTATGATTATCCTAAGGAACTCAAATTTCGGTTGCAAACAGCGTGGAATGACGCGAGAAATAATTTAATGACATCAAAAAATAAACGCAAAATTGAGTATGACAAAAACAATTGTAAAAGTCAAACTTATAATGTAGGAGATATGGTTTTAGTAGAAAATAACGGTAGAAATAATAAATTAGAAGCTTTATTTAATGGTCCATATCCAGTTTTGGAGGATAATGATCCAAATGTAGTGGTAAAAATTAAAAATAAGAATGTAGAAATACATAAAAATAGAATAAAACATTATTTTAGTTAATTCCACAAAGAAAAAAATCTATATGTATATATTTTTTTTTTTGCTTTTCGGGGAAGGTGTGATGGAATCCAAGTTGCAAAAGTAGGCCATATCATTGAACTATAATTAAGGCAATAACTTATTGCAACAATGCTTTTCACAGCTTTTCGATTGTTGTAAATATGGAGTAATAGTTTATAGAATCATCAAATTATTATTTATTTTATTAATTAGGTTAGTCTAAGTAGTTTTATACCATTGTAATTAGATTTAGAAAAAGGGCAGAATAAAGTGTTACACAGTAAGGAGTGCACGCTGATTATTTTCTTAAGCATGTAGTTCGAACCAGAACAAGAAGATATTACAGGTAAATCGATCAAGAAAAATATAGGTAAAGGTTCCTTAGGCATAGTTACATTTTTTAATTATCTGAAGTGCGTATAGTCAAAAAGGAGTACCATATTATTTAAAGAACGATGGGACACCACTGGTTTAAAGAGATTTCTTGACCGACCTTCCTAAACCGATTGACTCCGCCCGGTTTTCTTTGGTGGCCCGCACTTTACTTTCGGTTTATTGTATCATGCGAGGGGAGTCTGAAGCGGCATTTTTTACTGCTGATTGTAATTTCTAAAAGGGTCGGTCTTATGAAGAGGTGTTCAGCGCGCTACGTTTTCAAGTCATAATTATTTTTTGATTAAATAAGTTTTGAAAGAAAATAATGGTATAATTAATTAAATAATGTGAATTTATATAAACATACTACATTCTTATAATAGAAATGTAGATTATAAAATGCTTAATATTTTAAAAATATTTTTATTTTTACGTAAATTGATTGGAGAGAAGAAATATAAAGCTTATCAGGAGCTACCTAAATGACAGATCATTCACAGTCAAGTCACTCCAAGAGGACTAGTAGCTGGAGTACCACAAAGGTCTGTGCTGGGACCCATTTTATACTTCATCTTCTCTCTTGACGTCCCAATCAGAGAAGAGGGCTTAATAGCACTTTACGCTGATGACACAGCCATCCTACACCAAAGCAGAAGCACCCGGATAATGGGCAGGCGACTGCAAGAGGACATTGATAACCTACATGACTAGTGTGTCAAATGGAAAGTTAAGATCAACCCATAGAAGTCCCAAGCAATCCTAATCCAACGTAGGAGACTGACTCCAAGAGATAGAATCCGAGTTGGAGATGCCGAGATCCCTTCGTCAAACGAGGCCAAGTACCTACGGATGACCATGGATAGAAGCTTGACATGGAATAACCATATCAACGCAGCGAGGACAAAAACCAGACGAGCAATGGGTAAACTTTATCCACTGCTCTGTCGGAAAAGTGAAATGGGACTGAGGACCAAGCTGCTACTGATCCAAACAGTAGCTAGGAGCCAACTTACATATGGCTCCACATCCTTCGGATATGCTTCTAAATCCCACCTTATGAAGCTAAAGAGGACAGAAAACAAACTCATTAGGATGGCAGCTGACGCCCCATGGTTTATCAGAAATGAGGACCTGCAGCGTGATCTTCAATGGAGACCTATCGAAGACTTCATGCTGCAAAAAGCTACCCGAGCCTTCAGGGCAGCAGAAAATCACCCCAACGAAAACCTACGAGACCTGGTAGACTATGATCCGCTAGCTCCGAGACGCAACAATTGGACAAGGTGCAGGAGACCTCGACACGGGCTCCTGCACTAATATACTCTAGGATGGAAGTGGGCAAATCGAAACGAGTCTCCGTGCTCCTAAGGAACTAGATCTTGCCCAGCGAAACCCTAAGAGTATCAACAAGTGGCCATCAAATTCCAAAAAGAGGATTCCCTGGTACCTCAGCTGGCTTCGGCGTGAGCTGCAGTTGAACCTGAGGTAAAAGAACACCCCTTCTCAGCCTCAACACTGCCGAATCACGGAACAGCAGTGTCGCTGGGGACACAGAAGAGGACCAAAAACTCGAAGACCACCAGGTACACTGACGGAGGGATACTGGCAACGGCAGACTGGACCACGGGACAGTAGGACGTAGGCAGCGGCAAACCGGACAGAAGAAAGGAGGACAGCAGAGAAATATCCCCCCCCCCGGTAAGACGACACTTTCCCTATTAATAATATTTTTTATTTCAGATGACTAAAAGTATCGAGAGGTGGCAAAAACATCCTGCCAAGTGAGGATCTCCTCACCCCCTACGACAGCGAGGACCATGTCCTTCATAGGAGTTTCTCCCGAAAGGACGGCATCATCGAAGGATCCTTGGCTAACCCAATGATGGTCCATCTGATAGGGGCCCGTTGGGGTTTAGTGGGTATTGTTTTACTCCGACAGGTGCTAACCTGACAGAGCAACGAGTCCCACACTGTCTTCCCTTCTACCGGAAGGGAATTCGTGCGTAAAAGCATTCCCCATCGTCACAAAAAAAAAAAATTATTGGAAAATGTAGGTGAAGCGGCGTATCACCCGCGTCCCATGGCGAGCCGCCACGTGTTGACAGAAATCGTAAAATATTATAAAAGACGATACAGAAGATTTGGTATAAAATAGAAATAAAAAAATATAATATCAGGAGATAAAAAACAGGGATTGAAATTTTATGTGCAAATCTGCTAGAAAATGGTAATCACTTCCTAACTATTGTTCCCGAATACTTTATATATATCCGATCTAATACATTTTACGATACTACATGGTATCAGAAGAGCAAATTTGCAAAACAATAAGATATTTAGACGGACACACGTAAAGTGGCTATAGTCGGTGGCTGATGCTAATTCTGTCTAGTTCAAAGTTCGAATGTGTAAACGAAAATGTCTTCAGCTTTAAAAACAATGTCTCGTTGCGCCTTTCGAAGGAGCAGCGCACTTTATGCATAGATGATTTAAAGTTCCATAACATAAACATTCGTAAACGTATTTCTTTTGGAAACTATTGTACCTAAGAAACTTCGTTTCTATGCAGCGGCACAATATCTTTTATTTTTATTACACCTTATAAAAGTAGCAAAAATATAGAGCTTTCCAGAAAAATTTAAAGGCAACACAATGATAGCAGTAATGGAAAACAACAGCTGTAAAATATGATTTTAATGTCATCCTTATTTACCACCAAGTTTTTTAGCTTTTATGTGAATAAAAAACAATTGTGCAATCACGTTGTCTTGTTTTTTAGGGGCAATGATTTTTGAGGTATTTTTTAATAAGTGAATTTTTTGAATGTGTTCGACATGTTCCAATTTAAAATATAAACCAAAAGTTTAATAGTTCTTAAATATATATAGCAAGAAATGTTTTTCTACAATATGAGCATAAACCTTATTGAATTTTTAAAAAATTATGGAACCTTACTGATTGTTTTAAAGAATATCGCATAATTCAGAGAATTTGCCATTAATTGATAACAAAAAAGTTATTATTGTTTTTGGCAAATATTTGCTGCTTTGAAAACATTGGTATTATTGCTTATTTGTTAACATAAACTAAAACAAATTGTTGTCAACAAAGCTTGAAATTAGTCTATAAATAAAATAAAAGCGAAATGGGCTGCAAACAACGCACTTGAACAAATAAAAGCTTGATAAGTAAATAAGAAGTAACAAAGAAATATAAACTAACAAGAACAAATAAGAATATTAATACAAATAAAAAACCAGCAACACAATATAAAACAAACAATACATACCTTTTATCAACAAAGAAACGGAAACAGTTACTAATTGAAATAAAATCAAAATTATCACCTAGGTACTCTTCCAGTCGATAATATGCTTTAGTAATAAGGAATTTCTTAACTTTTTTTCTAAAAACAGAGTACATTCTGACTTTGCAAAGCTCAACTGGCTGTTTGTTGAATCATTTTTTACTATTGTAAAATACAGAGTTTTGTGTTAATGCCTAGGAAGGGATTGGTAGACTGATATTATAAGAACTGCGGGTCATAACAGATGGTGTGGAATGAATTTGTGCAGCAAACTTTTTATGCATGAGGCAAACTGTCTTCAAAATATAAATGCCTGCTAGGGTAAGGATCTTTTTAGGAATAAAAGCTGGCCTGCGTGAGTCACACAGTCTAAGGCAACAGAGGTATCTAATAGCACGCTTCTGCAGGCGAAAAACTTTCTGAAGTAGGTACTGTGAGCAAGAGCACCAAAAACAGATGCCATAACACAGGTGAGATTCAAGTATTGAAAAATATACATTGCGTGCGACAGTATAGTTTACTTCTAACAGTCCGAACAGCAAACAAACCAGAGGACAATTTGGCACACAAAGCAGTTATATGATTATCAAACTTCAATCTTGAATTTATTTCCAACCCCAGAAATGCGTTGTTATTTAGACTATTAATTGCTTGACCAGCTATTTGAATATCATTAAGCCCACATTTGAAGGTTAATATATTCGTTTTGGAGATGTTAAGAGAAAGGTAGTTCGCATCACACCAGTTTTTAATAGTTATGAAGTCAGAATATATCATATTATTTAATATGTTTACATCACTATGGTGCCAAAGTATTGTTATCTTTGGCACAGTGGTGGATTGTGGTATCATCAGCAAAAGAAGTAAAGCGCCTATAAGATATAGCTGAGGGTAAATCATTTACATAGATAAGGAACAATAAAGGGCCAAGAACTGAACCCTGGGGCACTCCAGCTGAGATATCATGCCTAACTGAATTTACACTTCGAAAATGGACAGACTGACTACGTTCTGAAAGGTATGATTTGAACCATTTTAACATTGTTCTCCTGAAACCGTAGACTTTAACAGTACACTGTGACAGAGACAATCGAATGCCTTAGTTAAATCCTAGAACACTGCTGAAGCAACCTCTCGATCATTGAGACTCAAGGACAGGTCTTTAAATATGTGAAATATGGCATCATTAGTATTCTTTGAACCCTGGAACTCAAACTGCGATAATGAGAGTAATTTATGTTTTTCCAAAAAACTGAGTATACGTTTTTTTATGATTTTTTCTATGATCTTGGACAAGGTGGGTAATAGTGAAATTGGCCTGTAATCCGAAGGCAAACTGCTGCCCCCATCCTCAAATAAGGGAACCAAGTAACCATCTCCAGAAGGCTTGGGAAATCACCACTGGAAATAGAGAAATTAATGGCTTCCGTAAGCGACTCTAAGGCAATATGTGGCAAATTCTGAAATATTTTTACAGATATTTTATCCCATCCAGTACCATTCTTGTTCTGTATGTCAGAAAACACCCTCTTTAACTCCTCAGTGTCCAGAGATTCAAAATAGAAGGTATCTGGAACCTTGATATGATTAAGAAAAGATAAAGGATATTAGATATTAAAATCATCAGCATTTAAATTTGACTTGTAAGGTGATGATTGTAATACTTGATGTTTATGCAAATTTGAAAATAAATTGGATAAGCAGTTTTTTCAGTAGTCCCCATTTTGTTTCGCCGTTTTGGTTTTTTACCAAAATATTACCAGATCATACCCATATGACCCTTAATTTTTGATAAAAATTTGAGGTCAATCGGGTAAGTTTTCTTTAAGCAGTGCCGCGAACTGACAGACAGACCGACCGAAGGACCGACAGAATTGATAAAACATATTTTTTGGCATCTAGCGACCCTAAAACGTAAAGATGTGTAAAACCTGAGAGGGTGATTCTTTCACGATTACAAACATTTTATTTGGCCGCCATTTTGTTCTGTCATCTTGAATCAGTACCACTATTTTACTAGTTGGTCCCTATACCACAAGTAGCTATGGTACACAATTTGAAAACAAACCATTAAACAATCTTTTCAGACTGAATTTTTAAATATTTTGTTATGTCATTATATTACTGGGCCATTTTGGATTCGTACCAAAATTTTAGCACCTGATTTTAACATAATACTTGATGTGTTTGCGAAATTTGAGATAAATTAGACGAGTAGTTTTTTAAAAATAATTTTTTTTACAATTTAAAAGGCCGCCATTTTGTTTCGCCATATTGGATTTTTACCAAAATGTTACCAGATCTCCATATGACTCTTAATTTTTGATTAAAATTTGAAGTCATTTGGATAAAGTAGTTTTTTAGCTACGCCGCGAAAAGACAGACAGACAGACCGACGGAATTGAGAAAACATGTTTTTCGTCATCTAGGTACTCTGAATCGTGAAGATCTGAAAAAATCTGGGAGAGTGATTTTTTCACGATTACAATGCTTCCCTTTTACGAGCGAAGTAAAAATCGGTATATTCACCTTTACCAAGAACTTTCCTCGGACAAAGTTCCACTACTCATACTCATAGCTATCACAGGTACACGTTATATATATGCACTTAATTATAGGGTAGCAGAATGATACAAATTCTATAAAATGTAAGGCATTTTAATTTTTTTAAAGTTATTACGAAAAATTATATTGATAAATAAAATATTTCATTTCTGTGTAGTGGAATTCTGAAAGAGGAAAGTTGTTGGTAAATGCGGTTTTACGCGATTCGTATCTGTTTTTAACTTATTTTTATATTATTATTATTAGTAAGTTTATTTACTTAGAAAATAGAATTTTACCGAATATTTTAACATTTTATTTCGCTTCCATTGTATGTTGTCATATAGAATTTTTACAGTTTATCCCTTTTCTACATTTGATTTGTGTGATATTTCAAGTCAATTGGATGGGTAGCTTTTTGGTATTGAATTTTTAAACACCTCATTACACATTTTCGTTTGCAATAACAGGCTTTTGTGCAAAATTTGATACCACTCGATAAGAATTTTTTTAACAACATTTCATTTAACATCTTGTAAAGCTGCCATTTTGTTCCACCATATCGATTTCTTACCAAAATATTACCTTTAATCAATCTACATATTACTCTTGAGTTTTGGATAAGTACAACTTTTAGTTTAGTAAGTAATCTTTGAGTAACGCAGCGTCTAGACACAACCGCAGAATGACAGACGGACGAAAATGTTTCATCAGGGTCTAGCAACCCTAAACTTATTAAATAAATGTTATAAAATGCATGAAGTTTTCAATTGTTTATATATAATTATCTTTAATTTTCTATACAAACTCAAGTGATCGTAATTTGAACGAGGCCTTTACAACAAAATGTAATTTTATCATACCTATTAGATGTCCTAGAGTGTTGTCGCAACCGGGGCTGTTCCAATAACATGGAATTTGCTCGAAGTAAATATTTACTCTGAGAGCCAGTAACGCCTATTCCTACCTAAGTATACATCATTTCGATGTAGGGTTATCGGAATATAAATGTACGGAAGTCATCAAAGCGATAGGATGAATTCCTATTGGAATTTCTCGAAATTTATTTCGTCAACTGAGTAAAACTGAAATGAAAATATTGAGTTGATAACTTGCAATCTACATTTACTTTGTTTAAATATATTTACTTATCACCTTATCAATATTACCATCTAATGTATACAGATGGTAATAATATTATTTGGTAATAATAAAATAATTAAAATTTGGTTTATATATATATATATATATATATATATCTCAGCATTTCAATTATCAAATTTTGCATAATCTTCAAACATAAAATTGGAACAAGTATTCCATAATTATTTATTTATTGCCTACAAAATTACAAAGAAAAAAAGGAAAAAAATTTCTATTAAAATTTACCGGCTAATATCCTGCGGAGAATAATGTACAGAAACTTGTGCAAAATCAACACATTACTTTCGAAGAAGATAAAGAAATATACACGAAAATGTGAAAAGACAAGTTACAATGCAAAAATAATTATTTATAAGTTTTCATATTTGGTGATGTTTTCCGTTTTCGCTGGAGGCAGATTATGAGTGGGGGGAAGTAATTAAAACGACGAAGAACTGATTCTATCCCTAAATGGAGATTTCATGTCGGTATCTAAATATGATCATTTGTTAGCGGATAGCTCTTTTGAATTCTCTATGGTATATAATCAAAACCTTGATCTTTATGTAATTTGTATTTATAGATCACCAAACTCAACAAGAAAACAAACAATCATTTTTAAATAGCCTGGTAAGTTTTCTAGACAGTCTACCGATTAAAGGTAAAAAAATTCTATGCGGGGACTTTAATATTGACTATGCTACTATTTGTGCCATCCAAAAATATCCAATTTCTATATTCGACTCTTTCATCTTTCAATGCATGTATCCTCGCCAACTAGAATTTCAATAAACTCTTCTTCTATCATCGATTACATGGCGTCTGATTTTTCTCCATTATAGGTTTATTCACAGGTCTCTTAATCAGGTCTTTCCGATCACGAGGCGGTAATTTCCAGGTTTATATTTTACCTATTAGGCCCTTACCAAGATCTCGCCATCGGGGCACATTTTAAATGCCGCAAATTTCTCAGTATTTCATATATTTGCTTTAACACCGATTGGAATTTTGAATCTGATAATGTCAACACAAACTTCTGAACTTTTTTAAATAAAACTTTAAGTGCTTTTAACAAGGCCTTCCCGCTTTAAGAATATCAAACCTAAGCGGCATAAACCGTGGACCACGAAAGGAATACGAATTTCTGCTAAAAATATGCGCTCGCTCTCATATATAAAAAAATTCACCGACTCCTTTCTTATTCTCGACTATATCTCTAACTATAGGATGATCTACACTACTCTTATTAAGTCCGCAAAAAAATTACACTACCGAAAACGTCTAACAAACTCAAATAACGTTTCAAAAGAAACCTGGTCCATCATCAATAACCTAGAAACAAATCAAACCCTGTGACTCAGATCTTGCCAGGGGCTAATGATCTAAATGATTATTTTATTAATGTAAGCAAAAATGTTACCTCTAGTATCTCGCCAAGTTTGGAATTACACAGTTCAAAAAATTTAGCTGATAGCTTTTAATCTAAGTCCCGTTAGCAACACTGAACTATTGAAGGTAATAAATAATATCAAAAGTAAATCTTCGTGTAGCACTGATGGCCTAGCAATTAGAATATTCCTGAACTTGCCACTCCCAGTCATAGAGGCCCTTACAACATTAATAAATGAGTCCTTTATAAAAGGTGTATTCCCTGATTGCCTTAAAATAGCTATAATTTTCCACTTCATCAAGGCGGCGAAAAAACTAACTCTTGCAATTATCGCCCAATTGCACTACTACCAGTGCTATCAAAAATCATCGAAAGGCTACTGAAGAATCGTTTTATGCCATTTCTCCTGAAACATCAGATAATATCCCCGGAGAAGTTCGGATTTCTACCCAACAAGTGCACCAGCGACGCCATGTTCACGTTTTAGAGGCGTCTACTTATCTCTCAATAACAACCACCCAACTGCCTCAGTTTTTTGTGACTATGGGAAAGCCTTTGATTGTGAATGAAATTCTGATAAACAAACTAAATTTTTATGGAATTCGTGGTACTTCTTTAAATTGGTTCAAATCTTATCTTGGGAAAAGGCAACAAATTGTAAGGGCTAATGGTTCCAATTCTGATTGTAAGTTGATTACAAGTGGAGTCCCTCAAGGTTTAGTCTTGGGACCTATTCTTTTTTTGTTATACATTAATGATATCACGAACCTTAAAATTAATGGAAGAATTTCCCTTTTTGCTGACGACACAAGCATAACTTGGAGTGATTTTGATACAACGTCTTTAAACTCGATTATCTCCAAAGACTTGGTTATAATTAAGGCTTGGTCCGATTCCAATATGCTTTGTTTTAATGTCGATAAAACGGTGGCGTTATCTTATAAGGGAACTTTACAAACACTTCAGGTACATAACATAAATATTGAATACGTAGAGTCGGTTAATTTACTGTGTTTAAATATAAATAACAACCTAAAATGGTCTAATCATATTGACACCTTAACTAAAAAACTTTCTACCGCCTGCTTCGCCATTCGATCAGTTTCAAAAGAACTAGACGTTCCTTCTGCCAGACTTACTTATTTCTCTTTAAAAAATCCCACCTCCGCTATGGCCTTCCCTTTTGGGGCTGTTGTACCACCGAGCAATTTCGTAGTATTTTTATGCTTCAAAAGAGAGCCATTCGTTATTTGTTTGGTCTAAATAATAGAGCTCACTGCCAATACTATTTCAAAAAACATGAAATATTAACACTTCCTGCATTATTTATTTTGGAAACGGTATTTTGCTGAGAAAACATATAAACACCCTCCCAGAAAGGCCACAACATGTATACCCTACCAGAAACTCTAGGCATGATATATATCTTCCCATTCCTTCCTCAGAATTAATAAAAAAATCAATTATTTACAACGCCGTAAAACTTTACAACAATCTGCCAGTACATTTAAAATCTATCCCTATGCTTGCACAATTTCGAAAAAACACCAAAGCATACCTCATTGAGAGACCATTTTACAGCGTTAATGATTTTTACAGCGAGTAAGTCTCTTTAAATTGTCACTAAATTCGCTTGTTTACTTAAATCTTTTGTGAGTCATGTCCTAACTTTTTTGAAAATCATCGTATAGAGAAAAGAACTGTCGAACAATCGATTAAAACTTAATTATTTTTGTTAGGTACTGGATTAAAAACAAAATTTAATTCTTTTTTGTATACTACATTCTACACTAGTTCATTATACCTTCTGTTTAACATCACAATTATTTGTATAACTATAATAACATAGAGTTTAAGGTCGCATAGTTGCAATTTTGATTTCAATGTCATCGAAATTATTCACCTCGTACATGTGTGTTTGTTTACTTTTATAAGGTTATTAGGATTCATTAACTATTTTGCGGCAATGTTATGTTATATTTTAACGTGTGTTTTACGATTTGGTAAATTGATAATTTACATTTTTAAAAAGCATTGATCTATCGAAATTCTTTTCGATTAATGTTTTGATATGTCTTATTTTAGGTATATTTTGCTTTGTCCATAAAATTGTAAATTTTTTCTGCGGCAATAAAGCATACTTTTGTTTGTTTGTTGTTTGTTTGATATCTGGCCTATTGAATTCGACTGTTCTATTCGTTCCTAATGGTCCGTCCAATATAAAACATAATCCTTTGATTCGTATACAGCTTCGTGTAAGTTTGTTATAGAACGGGAGTAGATCTTTGACTAATTTTTTCTGGGCTAGCTGACTGCACGATCTTGGCAACTTGATTATGCGTTCCCTTGTATACACTAACTAAAGTTTTATGGTGGAAAGTGACACAAAATATTATTATTATTATTATTATTTTTTCTTTTTTCCAAAAACGGTATCAGTCATTGTGCGGTTTGCACCAATCATTGTGTCCGGGAGGTACAGTATTAACTTTTTTTTTAGGGATGTTGAGAGTTTTCCGAACTATTTTATATGTTTCAAGTATGACAGTTCTAGATAACGATTTATGTTTTTTGTCACCAACCCACTTGCCGACATCAACAACGGAATAACAATAATTTTTTTTAAGGTAAATATCTTTCTGTATTCCTTCACAGGTCGTAATATTTATTAAATGTTTCCTCTCTTTTTGCTCCAGATTGTGGTCCAGTGGGTGAAAGATATCGATGAAGTATGCTATCTTGTTTGTTTTGTTTACGAGAGTGATGTGTGGTCTGTTGTTTACTACTTGCTTGTCTGTTATGATTGTTGTGTCCCAATAAATAATGAAACTTTTTTCGGTTTTCTAGCACTGCCGCAGGTATGTATTTAAAGTATAATTCCTTTTCATTTACACATATATAGCTAATCTTGGTGAACGATGTTCTGTTTGTTTTGCTTCGTCGATAGTTAGCACTTCTTTAGTTCCTGTGTTTTGAGTTTTAGTGCTGAGTATTTGTCAAATCTAATCAGTCTATTTAATTGAGAAGTCATCCTTTTTTGGTGAAAGAATCTTATAATTTAATCTTTTTCTAGTAGGTTAAGATCAGCCAATTCTCTTCCACCCACTGATCTAAGTAATAACTTCAGTAAAGGTTTCACTTTAGTGGCCTGTGCTGATATTTTTATAATACATAAATATAGGGTGATCAAAAACTGCCATTATATATATATTTTAAAAAATCGTTAAAAGTTACTTTTTTCAAACGGAAACCCCCAATTTTTATAATTTTTTCTTATTTAACACTTAAAATAAGGGTCACTTTGTATAAAGTTGTCTATTGTAAAAATTTGTAGTTTTTGAGTTATTGACGATTTAACATTTTTTATTCTAATAATGCCAGACGGCTTCTAAGTTTTCTTGTTAGTTGGCCATGATAGGAAGGCCTAGGGAGAAGAAAACCAATTGGTTAATATAAAAACGTAATATTTATTGTCGTTTGACAATTACCTACTAAAATATTATTTATTTATTATAGTAATTATAATACACACGAGGATTATTTGTTTTATTATCTATGGGGAATCTAACAGAGTTTTAACAAGAACATGACAGATATTTGCTGATAGATATCTATAACTATAAAATTTTGGAAACATCAAGGAAAAAATTAATAGGAGGAAGCCTATTGTTGATAATGAAAATGTCGACATTGCAATTCTGGGATATTTTGCAGCATATCCAATGATATCTCTAAGAAACGTGGCAAGACAATCAGGAATCTCGAGGAACTCAGTGCATAGGATTCTGTTAAAACATAACTTCCAACCTTATTTAATATCATTGGTTCAACATGTAAAAGACACTGATTTGCCAAAAAGAGTACAGTTTTGCGAGTTTATTTTAACAATGGTACAAGATAACCCTAAATTTTTGGACAATATAATTTGGACCAATGAAGCAAAATTGACTAAAAATGGCCTTTTCAATAGACACAATTCCCATTTTCTGTGTGATTCGAATCCTTATGCAGTAAGATCGCGGAACTTTCAAGAATCCTGGCAAATTAATGTATTTTGTGCAGTAGGGAACGACGGAATAATAAAACTGAATTTTTACGAAGAAAATTTGAATGGTAAGTTACACATTGCCTAAACACAAGGACTTTTTAATGAAAAATAATCCATTTAAGTAATATTACGATTTTTTTTATCAATTTGGTGACAATCCAAAATTAGATAAATCATTTAGTAAATATTATTACATAAATAAATTAAATTAAATTATTTATACAGGTCACACTACATTACTTCATACAAATACTGGTCCACATACCGTAACACATCATATCTAAAAAAATATATCGTCCCAAGTTTTATAGGAAAGTTATCTTTAGTTAGATATTTACAAGCTATTTATACAGGGTACTTTAGAAAGTCATAAAATACTAAACCTTCTTTTTTTTATTGCACTCTTCAGATTAAATTAATTGAATTTTGATGTATTTTGTTTCTTCTTAAATCAATAAATCGATGAGTATTATCAAAGCATTTCTTTCCGTAAAATTATGTCTATAAACTTTTGTAGGAGAAAGATATCTGAATATTCTTGAAGGGTTGGCCGACGAATATTTAAGTAATTTACCCTTGGCAGAACATAGTCAAATTTTCTACCAACACGATGGCGCCCCACCACATAGAACCGTTGCAGTTACTAACTTTTTACAAGCTACATTTTACGATAAGTGGATTGCCAACAATGGACCTTTCCTGTGGCCTCCTCGTTCCCCCCATCTGACAGTCTTAAACTATTTTATATGGGGAACGATAAAAGGAATCGTTTATTTTAATCCAGTAACAACGAAAGAGGACTGTATGGCAAGGGTAAGGGACGCGTTCGAAAGTTTATCTCCAGCTTCAATTAGAGCGGCCACCCACGAGGGATTTATTCGGAGATGCGAAAAATGTTTGGAAGAACAAGGTGGACATTTTCAACATTTATTGAAAAAATAAGTTGTGCTCTTGTGTAAACTAGACTATAATGGGAATAGGCTTTCTTTAATTAATTTTTGTCTTCACGGTTTCAACATTTTTATAGTTTTCCAACATTTGTTTAACGCTGTTCGGTGACGGTTTCTGTTTATCTGGATATCTATCAGCAAATATCTAGCATGTTCTTGTTTAAACTCGGTTAGATTCCCCATAGATAATAAACAAATTCAAATAATCCTCGTGTGTGTAATTTAATCGCCCCGGCATGAATATTAGTTTAATAACTACTATAATAAATAAATAATATTTTAGTAGGTAATTATCAAATGACAACAAATATTACGTTTCTATAGTAACCAATTGGTTTTGTTCTCGCCAGGCCTCCCCGTCATGGCCAACTAACAAGGAAACTTAGAAGCCGTCTGGTATTATTAGAATAAAAAATGTTAAATCGTCAATAACTCAAAAACTACAAATTTTTGGAATAGACAACTTTATACAAAGTCACCCTTATTTTAAGTGTTAAATAAGATAAAATTATAAAAGTTGGGGGTTTCTATTTGAAAAAAGTAACTTTTAACGATTTTTTAAAGTATATTTATAATGTCAGTTTTTGATCACCCTATATTTATTTATTATAAAAATATAAGCACAGGCCACTAAAGTGTACCTTTTTGGACGAGGAAGCCAACAGCAAATAAATAATAGAGACCTCGATAAGCAGATATTTGTAGTTATGTTTAGACCTGCAAACGTAATTTTTTACATAAAATTCAAAATATCTCATAAACAGTTGAACTTAGGTATAGGATATTATACATGAAATATACCTAGAATTTTTCGAGGAATCCAAAAATTTGATTATATACAGGGTGTTAATTTTAAAATAAGAAAGTTGACGTCTATTTCTGGTATAACCGGAAGTGCCGCCATCTTGAAAATATTTTGCGCGAATTGCTCCCATCGACTTTAGTTAGCTGCCAAAATTTCAAATTTTTCTAAAGCCTAGAAATCGATCACCGCAGTTCTTTGTGGGACACCCTGAGTATGCAGTTCCCATGAAGAAAATTTCCGAATTCCATACAGGTAAAGTTGGCCAGTTATGATTTTTAAATACTTAATGGCATCTTTTTTTATTATCCCCAGGTACGACTTGGATCTTGTATTCCATATTCGATTTTTTTCAATTTCCAGGTCGTTATATTCGCTTAATTGTTCGTTTTCCCTTAATATTGGCATCACATCATCGTCATCATCATTATTATTATTTAAACGTTAATAATATTATATTTTTTCTTCCAAATCTCTACTATTTTATTAGTGAGGAAATAAAAAAAATCTTCTAACTTTAATAATTTTACAAAATATGACTGTTAAAATGTAGTCAAGATATAACAGTTTGTAATAAAGTATTTTCTTTGTTATTTAAAACGATCCATACAGTCGCCCAAGTTTAAATAATTTGCATATATGGCAAATTAATCTTGCTGATTAAGTGGTAGAGGTTAAACCTCCGATATAAGAAGAAACAGTAATTACAATAATAATGATGATATAAAAGTCGTAATGTTTAAAATTAGTCATTTGTAAATATCTTTGGACAAGATCGGTTAAAGCAAATCAGTTTCAACAATGTTCTGGTCACACTTTAACTACTCCGCTACTATGTTGTTTCTATTTAAACAAAATAACATTTTCACATGTAAATGTAAATGTTCAATAAGAACATCTGTAAAGTCCGTCCTTGGTAAGAGAGTTACAGTGGTTTTCAATGGATGACTTTTTCCACTATTAATTTCCATAATTAGAGTTAAATTAGTATTTCCAGACGATACGATAAATATTTACGTACATAAGGGATACAAAATTAAAAACATGATAATCTCTACCAAATAATATAAACAATAGAAAAATCTAAATAGTGCATATATTTTAGATAGCTTTAAAAAAACATTTTCTGGGGTCTATCAACGCATATACGGGTATATGTGCAACGGCAGTCTGAAGGCAAACGTTGTCAGCGCTATGCGTATTTTTTATGCCGCTTTATGAAAGATGCGTATTTTTGACTTTATTTACTTTAGTTTTGATTTTGAGGAAATTATTCAGATTGTATGCATCTGTAACTAACTTTGAGTTAGTGGTGTGAGTGCATGATTGAATTTATTAGAGTTAGAATTTCAACTGCTTTCCACGCATCAAAATTTGTATTCAAATTTGATATATACATTTTGATTTATTTTTGGAAAAGCTGAGTTTTGTTCATAATAGAAAATGTCTAGCAATTCACAAATTAGTAAGTTAACTAAATTAAACCAGCGCCTATAATTCATGCCGGCTATAATTAGCTGTTCTTGATTAATTTTTAATTAATGTAATGGTCCCTCGGAAAAACAAAAAATAGATTAAAATAATTTGCCGTAAATGCCGGGTATTTACAAAGCACATGGCTGGCTGTCTCATCATCTTCCATACGTAGGCGGCACTCGGATTCGTCTTCAAGCCCCATCCTGTGCATGTGACGTCTTAGACCACAATGACCAGTGTATAGGGCTATTACTGTTTTGAGCTTAATTTTGTTCATATTTCTTTTCTTAATGGGAAGGGAGATAAATGCCTTTTGCGCGAAACAGACCTGGCAGTCCAAGCCAATACTGCCGTACTAAGCGCAGAAGCGGTAACTGCACGTTTAAGGGAAATTGACATTTGCGCGTTATATGAAACTAGGTTAAAATTTCTATCTTTTCCCAAGGTATTAAAGCGGTATCTTTCAAGTTTATGATTAACAAATACAGATTATTTTCAGCGGTATCTACAAATTTGAACATTACTTACTAAAATTATATGGTATTTAGCAGTAAGCAATACATACTAAGGTATTCTGGCCGTATTTACAGCAGTTACCGCTGAAATGCCTTAGTAAATTGTATTTACCCCTAGAAAGCCTTAGGATATGCATTTTTACCGCGAAAACGCCTAGTACGCTTAGAGTGTTTTGTTGACAAGTTTCCAGAAATGTTTGAAGTTTTATTAAAATAAGTAATCAATAATAAATCAATAAAAAGTGAATTAACATTTAATTTATACAAAAAATTTGCATGTTTGTGGTATTGTGGTGTAAAACAATTTCATGTTTTAATAAAATTAGGGTAAGTTTGAAGGGATGATAATATTTTTAGTAGTTATTTCTAACTTCACTTTTTCTGCAGAATGGGTTCAAAATGAACAAAACTGATTTTCAAAGTGATGTTGAAGTAGATATTGCCAAGGGGGATAAAAAAACCTGTGCAAAAGTGCCTGAGGTTCTCTCTAATAATGAAACATCTGCAGGCGTGTTATTCTATCAGGCAACTTTACTTGAAAATCCAGTTCCAGTTGATATGGATTGTCTTACTGATATTTCTACCTAGATGATACCTCAAAATGCCTTAGTAAAATACTATGAAAAAAATGTTTGAAAATGCAGTATCTGCATTTTAAATAATTAAAAAGTTTAAATTCATATAGATTTCATAGAAATTACACTAGTAATTTTCATTTAAGTTACTGTACAAATTTTTGGTATTAATATGTCATCAAACTGAGTTGGCACTATCTCGCGGCCGCCATCACGTTAGTTGCCGCTTCTGCGCTTAGTACGGCAGAATAGAGATTAGCTTTTTCCTCAACCAAGTCCAAAATTCCGCGCTTATCCGTTTCGTGGCCTACTTCTAAAGCTGGTTCAGCTCTTACGAATCTTGCCTGCTACTCCTTTCTTTGCTAGAAGGTCCTCAGACTCATTTCCCTCCAGACCCGTTCTGGTATCCAGATAATAAGATAAGAGAAAGATTTTATTGACGGTCCCCAGGCCAGCAAGTGGCTTTTGGCAGTTCCAAACTGTTATAGACGTACAATGATTCGCTTCAAGTGTCTTAAGGGTTGCTTGACTATCCAAGAAAATGTATATCGTTTTATATGTTATTAGTTGATCCTGCAACATTCTAGCACACAATTCGATAGCATGAACTTCTGCTTGGAATATTGAGCTGTTATTGCCCAGGCTTACTGACAAAGCAGCCTTTGGTCTTACCCCATGAATTTCAGCTCCTATACCCTTATTGGTTTTGGAGCCGTCTGTAAATAGGCACTCTCTCTCTCCCTGGGAAGATCACGAAGTAGGGTTGATGTGCACTAACAGTTTACAGGCTACATAACCATAGGCCTTATGACCGTAGGTACAGCCAATATAGCTGTTTTGGTCTCATACCACATAACCTCCCGCAGATTCTACGGCAGGTCCAGAGGGATAGTTTAGCTTGCTGAATTATTTTATTCAGATGAGCATTGTAGTTCAACGTTTTATCCAGGATAATTCCCAAATATTTCACTTCAGCTGAAAATGGTATCACTTGTCCCCGTACGGAAGGTGATTGAAGTCTCTCCAGATTCCTTTTCTTTGTGAAGGGGGCTAAAATCATTTTATTAGGGTTGATCGACATCTCTTCTCTCTTACACTATGCTAGTGTGGTGTGGTGTTCAGTACTTCCTGAAGGGTTGCTAAAATTTCCTCTTCAGCCTTTCTTTCTACTATAACGACTAGATCATCGGCATGTGTCTGCCGATCAACCCTCCACAGGCAAATTACAGCCGGCAGGTTGTCCACCAGTAGTGACCACAGTAAGGGCGATAACACTCCTCCCTGTGGAACCGTTGTATTTCACCTAGTTATAATATTTCTTCACTCTTAACCTATTAGGTGTTAAAATAAAGTGGAAGTGTTTTATTTTTACATAATTTTATTATGGATTTCTACCGAGTATAGGCTAACACAATCGTATTAAAAGAATTGTTTTTGTAACTCTTATAGCTCGGAACTGCTAGTAATAAAATTCTTCTCCGCTTTAATACGTTTAATCGCAATTTTGCTAAAAAATACCATTTAGTCATTTTTTTAGCTTTCAAGGGACCTAGAAATTTATTTTTTACAAAATGTATTTTTTTAACAATGATACATACATGATTAATTGTAACAACTAATATTTAAGAAAAAAAATGGCCAGGTTTAGTAAGCAGATAAGCAGATACCCCTATGCGCAACGTTTGACTAAACTCAACAACTCATTTTTTTATTTGCTTTTAGTATATAATTTAATTTTTTAATTGGTTGCTTCATTCGAACACTTGCTGGAGTGAACAACATGAATGTGTAAAAACCAAACTACAGAAAGTAGAAAGCGTTTTGTTAGTTATATTCTATATTTCATGTAGAAGCGGATTCTAGCATTGGTTCAGGGATTGCTGATACAGCAGATTCTAATCTCTCCGAACCCATTTAATGTTTTTATATTGTGGAGGAAAATTTTCAATGATACATTGTCAAAATAGCGAAACATAGGATCTCACTTATACACGGTCTAATCCCAGAGCTACATTTTTTTTATTAGAATGTTTGCCAAAAATCTAATCACTCTTGGCCAAATATAATGAGGTTTTGTTTCAAACAATATGCAGAGAAAATATTAATTCAGGGAAAATATATTCTTAATATGTATACTTGAATAACTCTCCGGCAAACGTTCCATTAATATTGCGGATTATGTATGATAGGAAGTGCGTATAGTCAACTGGAACGAAACACGCTTACAAACGTTCACTATTAATCTCTAATTTGCCTTATACAGTTTATTAGAGGGCATTACACGGCTCTAATTTGATGCTTCATCGTTCTATCGGCATCCGGACTGTGCACCATAGACCCAAATCTATAATAACAGTCAGTATACGATATATTGTTTCAGATTTTAAGCCTCCAATCAATACAGATTGCACGATATTCATCTGGAATTAGGTTGGATCAGGATGATTTCGACGGGAATTAGCAGAAGTTGCACGGTTTATTGTTAGGTATCTCTCAGCACATTTTGGTTCGAAATGTTACCCCTTGCTAAGTTTCAACAATACGGGGCGGCCGAAATTCAAGTCTCTGTATGGGGATCTCGCTCATTATAAGAGATACGGGAGATACAGAAATAGTTATATGGAGAAAGTTTTGGAAACTTTATTATAAGCACAATTTTTTCCCAAAAATTTTTCAAATCTGTGAAGAGAAATGTATAGCTTTTCGTGAAACAGTTACTACTAAAGTTAATTGATTTATACTTGTGGGCTTTCATCTGACGATTGATGTCTTTGATTGAGATGCTACGTGGTTTTGGACTATATTGAAAGAATAAAAAATTTTAAAATATGCAAATAATGTTTTCCTTATTTGTCCTTAATAACAATAGAGAATACTTATTCTTATTTATTTTAAAGTGACTACAAATAATAAAAAATCGGGAAATCTCCTTTACCCGGAACTTACCTCGTTATATCATTAAGTTTCTTTTTTATAGGACTCCCGCAGCTCATATTCGGCAGTCGGTAGAGTTTCACCGGCTCGAAGCTCGTCGTCGTCGACGGACCTGCCAGTAAGCCGCAGCAGCAGCAGCAACAGGAAGATAAGTCCCACTCGCTACAAGGTGCAAAGTATAGGTAGGTATCTCTCTCTCTCTCACACACACCTCATTGGCATACACTCATACTTCCTTCTCTCCCGTCTCTCAGGCCAGTCGCTGATCATCGTTTACAGGACTGGTTTTCCAATCCTCGGGTCCACTGCTGGTCATCGTTCACAAAACTGGCTCTTCTTTCGATTTTGCATACGTACACGTTTATGATCATTTTTGATATTTGAGTATGTAATATATAGAATTGCTTTTTTGTTTTCTGTATTGGTGTTTTATTTCTCTTTCTTTCCCGTCTATCTTTATTGGTACTATTTTTGTCTTATGCACTAACCTCTCATTAAACGTCTCCACTGTATTAAAGCTTTGTGGGTTATAGAGTGAAAACGTAAAGCAATTGGTACGGTTATATTTTTGTCGCCATCCGTTTGAGGTTCCACTAGCCGTGGAAAAGATTTTTAACTTTGACAGAAGCGGCTAGCGAAAATCGACGTTTGCGTTAAGCTGCAACTAATGAAATTGCTAGAGGATTAGAGGGGCTTTCAAAACGTTAGTCCTTCGTAATAAATTTGACAATAATATATACACACAACATGCTCGTCCATTAAAAAAAAACTATTGAGGCCATTGTCTTTACTTTTAAGATAATACTGGTAGCAGTTTTGAGTATTTCTACCCCAATTAACAGGCCGAATTCGCCACCTTTTCAACCACTTTAAAGCTGGCGCACTTATTAATATGTCCATAATGCCTAGTCTTTACTGGTATCATTACTATGATTTTGATTATCCATTCTCAGCAATTTAAAAAAAAACACATTAAACCCTAAAAACAAACAAGACAAAATTGCATTACACAAAAAAGCGATAAACATAAATATAAAAGTAAGATTAATTCCACAGGCGACGCAAAGCGGAAACAATTTCAATCTATAAGATGGGCTAACGTAAACGCTTAGATCAAACGGTTGACGCAAGACGCAGACATTTCCAGTCTGTAATTCAGGCTTTAGCCCTTAAATACTTTGAGTGACATAACTGACGGTGACATATGTTTACCAAAGACCAACGACACACACTAGTCAGTTTTAGCGATCAGGCAAGGAATAAATAAAAAAATAAAAATCTTTACAAAATGCTTTTATTGTGACAAATAATTTGCCTATAAACGCCACAAAGTTATAAAAAAACTGAGCAATAGCACCATTTTTGGTCGAGCTGCGAGCTGTTCAAAACATCTAGGTGGCTGTGGTAAGTCTGAATCTGATAGATTGTTGCCTTGTTTACTTGTTTGGTCTATACGTGTCTTGTAAAATTTTGTGAGTAATATGTTTTCGAGACTTGAAAATGGGTAAGTAGAACTTGTTTCTCCAAATTTATTGGCATTTTTAGTTTTTATATTTAGAAACTCAAATATGATAAAAATGATAGATATATGTCTTAACACTGGAATCTGTGGTGGAAGATAGATCAAAACACAATACAATAAAGTAACCCATCCTAACCGAAACTATTCATAGGTAAATGTGGTGACACTTGGTTGCACCCAAGTACACCGTTGTCAAGAAAGCAGTAGAGGGAACTACAGGGAATGGGAAAAAATATGTTGGGCAAACTAAACGCTCCATAAACATTCGTTTTAAAGAACACATGGAACATTTAAAATACGGAAGAACAGAAAAGTCAAGCGTTGCCCAACATGCTTTAGAAAACAATCAACAAATAGGAATAAATAATCTTAAGTTAATTAAAAACGTATCTAATAATAGATTATTGGATGCATTTGAGAGTATTAAAATAGTTAAATGTGGTAAAAAAGCACTAAAAAAAGACAGATTCCCCTGTATTGCTTACTTCACAACGGTGCAGTCAGGTGCAACCAAGTGTGACCACATTTACCTATAAATAGTCTCGGTTAGTATAAGTTACTTTAGTTTATATCATCTGCTGATGATGCTAACTTGGTTAGCGTCCAGAACGTAAAAAGTTGCGGTTAGAACACTTGTATTTTAATATATATGTATATATATATATATATATATATATATATATATATATATATATATATGTATATATGTATATATATATATATATATATATATATATATATATATATATATGTATATATGTATATAGATATATATATATATATATATATATATATATATATATATATATATACATATATATATATATATATATATATATATATATATATATATATATATATACATAAATATACACATATATAAATATATATATATATATATATATATATATATATATATATTGTAACAATCATTTTGAAAATGATTATTACAACGGTCAAGTTCTTAATTATCACCTATTTATTCACAAAATATCTGATATTTTGTTTCTTTTAAGACAGTCAAATATATAAAACACAAACCAATAATTATCGTAAATAATAAAGCAACGACGCGACAAGTCCCTAATGTTAATAAAATCCGAGATCGTTGTTTGGCGACACCTTACTGCAGGCAACCCGTTATACCCTATGTTTTATTTCCAAATTATGTCAGGGGTTTCAAAGTCTGAGGTTATATCAGCTGATTTTGTCTCGTTAGTGGTGATCGGTGGTGGTGTTCCATAGCAAAGGGAGATGTTTTGAGACTTTTCGGGATGATAAAGTGATTTTTTTAATGTCTGTCGAGGGTTTCTGTCATCGAGAGTACTAGGTTGGTACCATGTACCGGAACAGGATACATCATTTTTTTCGCTATGTTAGGACTATAAAACCTTTGGACCGAACAAAGAGATCCTCTTTTACTACCTCTCTGCAGAATAATAATGAAGTGTTAGTTCTCATAGTTTTTTTGTGCCGCCATTTTACACGACGTGTAAGAAGTTCTACTGATCGGCGAATTCTATGAAGCCTTAACTGGGATTGGAAGCACTTCAAGACTACTCAAAGCCATAACATCAGGTAATTAGTCATTCAAAATTATTAGAAAATCTTGCTAGGGAGATGGTTCATGGAATAGTCGCCACGTGGGTTGGTACTCAGCACATTTCTCTATCTTTTCAGGCTTTTAACGTACTGCTAGAAGCTTTTATCCTACTACAAGGACCTTTTAACCTACAGCAGGAGCATATTTTAATTAATACCGCAATCACAATAAAATCAACATCACTCTTTTATTGTGGGACGAACAGTGGCTTAGGCAGGTCAACTTAGGGACATCAGGCAGGAAGTTGGAAACTTAGATTCTGGTTGGACTACCGTGGCGTAGCTGGAACGGGGCATTTGAGGTTTTCCTTGTTGGCTTGTGCTATTTTGGGGCCTCCGTTGCAGTCTGCTCGTCTAGAGGACCACCTCCTTTTGGTTGAGCTTATAGGCTAACCGCTGCTGTGAAGCGTTGAGGAAAGTCTTCATTTAGGGAACCAACCCAACACCGAGTCTAAAAATAAGTACCTTTCCTTGTTTTAGCTTATAAAACGTAGCTTTACTACTGGTGTTCTACTTACCCTGAGCATACATTAGAAATTTGATCTTTCGTTGCTAATTTTTCAATTATTCAGCCTTCTCGCACTATAATTACCTTTATAAAATCATTAACCAATTTAATTCTAAATAGTTTCTCATGAATTCATTTGCAAATCAGTAACTATAAACTTTTACTCTAATTTCGGTACCTATAACTCTCTAAAGTATTACTTTGTTGTATTTTATTTAATTAGTTGATTTTGTGTATAGAATTAATTGCATGTTCTTTGGCTTATTTTATTAAATTTGAGTTTTGTAAAACACTCTTATTGTTTTTTTTCAAATAATTGGTTTGTAAGTGCTCATATCTTATAGGTAGTAAGAGACTTTATGTTTTTTGTAGTATAAGTTATATCAGGTATGTTGAGTGTGGTACCCATGTCTTAGTGTCATAAGTGTTAAGTTTTTTGTAATGGGCAGTACTTCCTAAAATTACCTGTGATTTTTAGCCACCTGTTATAGTTTTATGATTGTTTGAATATATTTTGCATTACAGCCCATCTCCATATTATCGGTGATTTTCAGCCAATATCGGTATATGATACTAATATTTGCATCTCTCATATGAGGTTTTTATAAAATAATATTTATTAAATCTGGTTTTTGCAACATTAATGCTATGCTCTTTCAACAATATTTGGTAACAAATATAAAGCTTAATTAAGAAAATAAAATTTAATTCAAGGTTGTATCCTTGCCCTCTCTCTTCTTTTCAATTATCCATCTAATCATTTTACTTAATTTAAAATTTTAATACTTTAAATATTCACTCCAATCTTTCCACCAAATCAGTTTTGCATAATTTAAATTTTAATAATCAAAATATTTAATTACTGGTAGTTCATTTAACTTTTATGGTAAATTTATGTATCAAAATTTTTCAGTACTTTCAAGTAACTTAAAGATATAAATATTATTTCATTTGGCACATTTAATTTCATGAATAGTGTAGTTATCGTTTTACCTCATATGTGGTGATTTGATTGTTACTGTTGATTTAGTTGAACAACATTTAATACCTCTGTGATATTTATACTTATATTTTATATACGATTTACAATAAATTTCCTTGCATAAGTATTTCATTCTTTTATTTATAATCTGTCCATTGCAGGAATTAGAAGGTTTTGGGAAGCTACATTACAAGTTAACTTAAGTATTGTGTCTTAGCGTACATTAGTATCTATCTTGTTTTTTTTCTTTTCTGCTCAACCTCTTTGGCCACTCTAGGCCTGGCGCCCACAATATTGTTTAAATTATTTGAACTCACGCCCTAACGCCTCCGAAATAAAAGAATCTGAGCATCGAGTAAAACAATGTAAAATATAAAAATAAATAAAATAAAAAAAAAACAAAAATAACAATAAAAAAAAGAAGGTTGTAATATATATATATATATATATATATATATATATATATATATATATATATATATATATATATATATATATATATATATATATATATATATATATATATATATATATATATATATATATATATATATATATATATATATATATATATATATATATATATATATATATATATATATATATATATATATATATATATATATATATATATATATATATATATATATATATATATATATATATATATATATATATATATATATATATATATATATATATATATATATATATATATGTATATTTATATACATATATATATATATATATATATATATAAATCGAGAATTTTTCTTTAACCTTATATTTATATTTGGAAACCTTACTTTCTTGATCCTAGGTTAATGGTAAAACACAATTTTTCATATCAAGTCAACGTTTCGCTCATTATGTTAAGCTTTCTCAAGACTTTATTTTAGTTTGCTTGATTGATAAGAATTATCGTAAGTTGACATTTAAAGAAATGATAGGAATACAAAAGGAGAATGAAGCATTTAATGATAAAAAAGATATTTGTGGTTTAAGCCAAATATATTTCAACCTAATTAAATAATAATGCCTCTGCATATCTATAAAAATATTATTTGCTTCAAAGCTAGCTAAACATCAGATAAATTCTACCGTTTTATTACTAAAAAAAAATTGATAACTGAAACACTGCAAACTCAATCAGTCTAATATCATTTACAACACAAAATGTAAATTATTTTTCCAAGGAGCGTACCATAAAATTAAGTATGAAATGTTTATTTTAAATTTGTGTCTTTAAATATGTGTGTTTTGTCAAAACTAAACATTTTATTTTACCAAAAGTAGCATATGTAATATTATTAATGAAACAATTTTAAATGTTTAAACCTTTTAATGTTTCTAGTATGTATATAATGTTTGCGTCTTTGTATATATTTTACCTGTATTTTTTGTTTTAATGAAAAAAATACTTTTTTAGAGATTAAGCAAACAAAAATAAAGTCTTGAGAAAGCTCAACACAATGAGCGAAACGTTGACTTGATATGGAAAATTGTGTTTTAATATTAACCTAGGCCCAAGAAAATAAGATATATATATATATATATATATATATATATATATATATATATATATATATATATATATATATATATATATATATATATATATATATATATATATATATATATATATATATATATATATGCAGTTAGTTACAATTTCTGGATTTATAGACATTTTTTTATGTGATACACTATAGGCTCTACTGACACTGATATGCCCTTTTGGTGGTTTTCATGCATTTCAGCACAACCTACCAACCTGAAATTTAACACATGTACGTATTTTGATTAGCGCTTTAGGTATTTTGTATTTATATTTTTGAAAACTAAGATGGCGTATCCAATATGGCGGACGGTCATATCGAAATTTATTTTCATATTTTCCTCGACATTTTCTTTGATTGAAAGTGCTAAAAGTGAAAATGTATAAAGAAACCTCAATACCCCTTCACAAGTAATATACAGGGTGATCTTATGATACAAGGAAGTACAATATTTTTGGTTATCCAGGATGCTACAAATCGAGAGTATGAATAGGGATCTTGGAAACCATGAGAAACACGAGGTCGAGGCAAAATTGCGTATTTTTCGGGCTAACAATATACCGTTTTGAAAATCGCATATATGTTGTGGGAAGTGTATGATCGCTTACACCCTGCTTGAAATTTAAAAAAGAGGGAAAGGGAAAAAATAAATACCTTTGAATATTGCTGATTAATTTTTTTCTTACCTACGTGTATTCTTAGTAGTTTACTATGTCCTAATGTTTGTGTTGGCTTTCTCAAATTTCATTTGATGTTTTTTTTTCTGGAAAAATAGCGGTAATTGAAGAATTATAACGTTCAAATAGTGGCTCTATAAGTAGAGCAAAAACTCCATTTCAATACACACGTGTGACTGGCAATAGACAAAGATCTGAGGCAAAAAAGTCCGTAATTTGTTACGGTATGCAAAGCTTATATTTTTAACATTTTAATTAGTCAAATTTACGGCAAAATCAGTATCTTAACTTGTATTTATTTGAAACGCCCACTAGCGGCCATTTGAGAAACTTCAAAATATTTTGCTATTTTTTGGGCAATTTTTTTTTCTGAAAAAATTAGAAACAGTACCTTCTGAGATACGACAGGTGACCAGCCTTAATCAAACGTCCTGTGGACGTGTGAGCTGATACATAATATAGTATAGATAAAGTATAATAGCATTTAATATTGTAGTTTTGTGACATCTTAAATCAAAATATAATTTTTCCCTGCCAGATTGTGTCAAGTGACCACTGTGCGACGGACGTATTGGAGAGCATTAAATCAAAAACAAAAAATACATGGTATAATGTACGTTTGCTAATACACATGTGATACATACAGCAGAAGTAACGTGAGTTAATAAAAAAATAGATAAAAATGTTTTTATAGCATAATCATCAGATTCTGAATGCCTACAAAGGAGCGAATTTTTTCTATATATTGTATTTTTACATATAAAACGAAAACGATTCGGTAATGAGTTTTCATCCTTCCCCAACAAAAAAAGAGCTTTTTATAACATCCGACCGAGCGGGCGCGGTAAATGTATGCGTTTTGTGTTCTTCCCTCTACAATGTAGGATTTACTAGAATTTTAGCGCGTTTGTTTTATTCACGATAGTCTATTTATATGTTAATATTTTTATCTTCATTCTATTGATTTTGGACCCAAACAAAAGACGACCGACTGGAGAGATCTCGCTTCCGTGGATTTTTACAGAATGCTCTAGTATAGAGTTTTAGACGTCCCTTTTTGTATATTTTTCCGTTAGCCTCGGTGGTGAAATTAAATCAGATTTCGACTTAAACAACTTGATTTATTTTTACAAGCGGATTTCAGACTGGCTGAGAGAAAATACGAGTTTACTGGTAAAAATGCCACCAGATAAATAAACTGTTTGTTAAAAAAAAAGTCCCGTGCTCTTTTATTTTCAGTTTCATATGGCTGAACTTAGAGGAATTTTTTACCAATTTAAATAAACATTTTACAATTTAAAAGCTAGTTCGATAAAGTTTGCAACTTTGAGTAATACTCAAGGTGGTAAAAATGAGACACAAAAACTGATTATTAAGCTTTTCATTTTCTCAATGTTTTTTTCCGCACTGCGTCCTTAGTTTTGGTTATAATATTTTATCTATCTCTTCGAAAATTAAAACAATCATATTTATAGGCCTAATCAGAATACAAGAGTTCTAACCACACTACACCACAACTTGTTACGTTCCAGACGCCATTTCGCTAACCAAGTTAGCATCATCAGCAGATGATATAAACTAGAGTTTATATTACTTTACTATAAAATTTTAACATTGCTCACCCATATTTAAAAGAACTCGTACAGCAGAGGATTGGATGCGTTATAAATATTTGCGTAATTTCACCCTCTCACAAACTAGAAGGGCTAAAAAACAATATTTAAGTAACACCTGTGCGGAGAAAAATATTAAAAAAACTTGGAAAACTTTAAAATCTTTTAATATATCCTCTGACAAACTAACATTTATTCCACCTAGCTTATCTAACCCTGATGATATAAATAACTTTTTCAGTAATTTTTTTCGAAATATTTCTGACTGCAGTGAAAGGGTAAATTTTTATAATAACAATTTGCTTAACATAAATAACACATTTTCTTTTAAACTAACGAGTATCGCAGAGGTTAATAGCATTTTACATAACCTAAGAACTAATGCAAGTGGAAATGACACCATTAGTGCTCAAATGCTAAAATATTGTAGTCCTTTTATTGATAAGTTTATTATCCATATTATTAATTGTTGTATTGAAGCGCTCTATTTCCCGGATCAATGGAAAATGTCAATTGGTAAGTCGCTGCCTAAATCGTCTAATCCAGAAAATTTTAGTGACCTCAGAATTATTAGCATTTTGCCTGCAATAACAAAAATATTCGAGAAAATTCTGTATATTCAATTAAATGAATACTTTAACACTAATAAATTGTTTCCTAGTTCTCAGTGTGGATTTAGAAAAGTGTTTAGTACTGCCGTTGCTTTAGCGAACATTACAGATGATTTTATAAGAGCATTTGATAATGGGCAATGCATTATCTTGGTCCTGTTAGATTTCTCTAAAGCTTTTGATACAATAAATCACGATCTATTATTAGCAAAACTTAAATATTATGGCTTACAACAGGAGTCTCTGAGCATAATTAAATCCTATTTGTCCAATAGATTTCAAACAATATCTTCTGGTAACCAATATTCTGATAAAACACCGATTTTATCGGGTGTTCCGCGAGGTTCTATTTTAGAACCCTTATTGTTTCTAATATATACAGCTGACATATTAAATTCGTTAAAGTATTGTAGGGTCCAGGCATATGCTGACGACACCCAGGTGTATTTTAATTTTAACAATGAAAATATTTTAATGGCTTGTAATAAAGTAAATGAGGATTTGAATATCTTATTGAATTTAGTTCAATCTCATAGTTTAAAATCGAATCCTACTAAATCATCACTTATGCTGTTTGATAGCAAATCTCGTATAACTGAATTTAAAGGGCGTATTAATATATCAATTGACGGCATTAGACTACCTGTTGTGTATCATGCAAAGAATTTGGGTGTTGTAATTGACTCGGAATTAAGATTTAGGCAGCATATAATAATAAATAGTATAATAATTAATAAAATTTATTGTGAAAAATACTACAAAATATCCTCAAAATATATTAAAATTCACAAATAAACCATTTTCCACTAAAGAAATTCTTGTTCGTGGATAGCTTTTTAAGTGTGAAATACCTAAATAACAAATAATTCATCATATTTACCATTTAGTCCTAAGTAAATACTTTTAACATAAATCTACAGTACACAATAAATATATTAATAGGTAAATACAAGATTCTCCATGCTTATAATAAGTTACTTATAAAAGGTAAAGTTTTAATTTATATACTACTGATAATGTAATATGAAAAACATGAATTAATATGAATGAATGAGGGAGGAAAACATGCACTAATTCTTATATTTACAAGTCTGTGAATATCAGACCTTGGTGTTTGCCTAATCCAATCTGCAAGTCGCTTTTTAAAGACTGGATACGAATTTAGCAATGTTATTTCTTTAGGAATCTCATTAAATACTTTCGGAGCTAGATATGGCACCGTTGACCTACAGTTTTACTGCTATTTGGGATTACCATCGTGTTAACTTTATGTCTAGTTGAGTAGTTATGACTTACATAATTTACAGTGTGTTTTTGCTTAAATTGATTTAGTGATAATTGTTTAAAGAATAATTGCCGCATATCCAGCATATCACTCTCCTTGTACAATGCATCACTAGGAAATAAATAATCTTTCCCAAAAATAATTTTCAGAATCCATCTCTGGGTTACTTCTAAACGCTTTATATAGGTGTTTGATACACCGCCCCATGCCAAAATACCATAGACAAGATGTGACTGCACTAGAGAACTGTACAATACTTTAAGCTGACTAACGTCAAATATTTGTTTAAAGAATTTGAACTTGTTTATTAAACATCTTAGTTTTACTAGAACAGCGTTGATATGTCTATCCCATCTCAAATGACTGTCTATTGTGATTCCAAGGTACCTGGTGCTTTTAGCATGTTTGATAGTATGGTCTATATTATTTATTGTAATTTTTAGCTCTAAATATTCAGGTAAGTTGCAGGCGTATGAGGTAAACGGCAGGTAACATGTTTTTTTCCAGTTAATAGAAAGCTTTTTGCTATTTAGGAACTCAACTATGTTGCCGAAGTCAGTCTCTGCCATTCTCTTTAGACTTCCCCAGTCCTGATCTTCATAGAAAATAACGGTGTCGTCGGCAAAACTAACAAGTTTACCTTTTGTAGGAATCCGGAAAATATCATTTATATACAGATTAAAGAGCATCGGTCCCAAAACTGCACCTTGCGGTACTCCATATAGTACCTGTTTGTAGCCACTTACAATATTGTCTATTTGGACACATTGTTTTCTATCCGATAAATAACTCTCAAGCAGCCTAAGGGAAACACCTCTAAAACCCAGATCTTCCATAGCGCACAGTAAATCATGGTGATTGACCGTATCAAAGGCTTTAGCCAAGTCGACAAAGATGCACAAAGCGGGATGAGATTTATCTACGCTCTGATATATTTTTTCTACTAAGTCGCTTATTGCATCCTGTGTCGACTTGTCCGTTCGAAATCCATATTGATTGGCCGATATTATTTTATATTTATTGATAAAATCTGTTATTCGTTTTTTTAAGATCTTCTCAAATACCTTGGACAAACTAGACAGTAACGATATTGGTCGATAATTGTTTACATCATTTTTATCTCCAGATTTATAAAGTGGTTTTACTTTTGCAATTTTGAAAACTGACGGAAATATTCCAGTATTTAATGATTTATTGATTAGGTATGTGATAGGTTTTGTTAAATATTCAATATTATCCTTTAAAATTTCAGCTTTTATGCCATCGATGCCTGGAGCTTTACCTGATTTTAGGTCATGTATTATTTTAAATATCTCAGTTTCTTTGGTCTCGTCCATGTATATCGAGTTTTGCAGTTGTTGTTTTGGGAATATTGTTTGTGTTTGTTTTATCGATTTTGCCATATTTTTTCTTTTCTTTTTCTGCGAAAAAAGTGTTAAACGTTTCAGCAATCAATTTTTTATCTGTGGTGGTAACATTATCGTTTGTTTTTAAGCTTTTGATTTCCTTAGTTATTTCCTGGTTTCCAATTTGCTTTACACAGTTCCATAATTGTTTTGGGCAGTTTTTATTTGCGTTGACTAGATCTTTAAAATAATTGTTTTTAGTTGTTTTTATTAAATTATTTAATCTGTTTCTATAATTTTTGTATTCGTTGTGGATAGTCACATCGTTTATGTTTTGTCTGTGTTTTCTATAAAGCTTGTTTTTGACTGATAAAGATTTTAATAATCCTTGTGTAATCCAGGGAGTTTTTTTAATGTCCTTTCTCTTTAGTTTTATCGTTTGGCTACACTCTTCGATCACCTTCGATAACTTACTTACGAAGCAGTTTGCAGCATTATCAGTATCATTTGCTTCATATAGATTTATCCAGTTTTCTTCTTTTAATCTATTTTTCAACTTAATGTGATCCAAGTATGTCCTTGTTAAATTAACCCCCATTACATTACTCTCCATAAATGTCTCCTGAGCAACGCATTGCAAGACCACAGGAAAATGATCAGTTATAATTGACTCTAGGACGATAGGTGTAAATGACTAGTTACAACGTGGTTTAATAAATATATAGTCAATACATGATCCTGAGTCGCCCTGAGGTCTTGTTATTTTATTTATGGCTGAGAGATACCGCTGTTCCGCTAAAATATTTAAATACTCATTAGCTGGGTAGGAATCGGTGTCAAGAATATCAATATTAATATCTCCCACAATAATACTTAAATCAAACTGTTCCCTTGCTTGTGACAAGAAATCAAATAAATTTGAATTAAATTCGTTAGGACACAAGGAAGGTGATCTGTAGATAGACAGAATTTTAATTTTTTTATTATTATAAAATATTTTTGTGTTTATAGCTTTAATGTTACCAATATTAACAACTTCATTTAAGTAATTTATGTTATTTTTTAAATAAACGACAACTCCGTCTGATCTGTTTACATCACCCTCATTATATATAGCTTCATAACCGGGTATCTGCAACAAATCTAAATTATCCAACTTCCAAGTTTCTATAACTCAATTAATTAAAAAATCATATTTTAAATTAAAACTTTTGTATAGTCACAGACATATATTAGACATTCGACTAATAAAAATACTTTGTAAGTCCTTTGTATTGTCAAACTTTAACTATTGTGATTATATATACGGGCCTTGTTTAGACAATTTAGATAAGGAGCGCATTCAAAAAATTCAAAATACATGTTGTAGATTTATTTATGGTTTAAGAAAATATGATCATATATCATTTACTTTTAAAGAATTTAACTGGCTTAATATGAAATTTAGAAGATCTTTGCATTTTGCAAATTTTTTAAGGGATATTTTTGTTAATCAAAATTCCCCAATTACGTTGAAATCGATATTAATTTTACGTTCAAATGTTCACACTATCGATATTCGTGGAGTAACGAGTAGACTAACTCTGCCTCATCATCGTAATGCCATGTTTCAGAGATCGTTTACATATAATGCTGTCAAATGTTTTAACTCTTTACCAAGGGAGTTCATTAGTCTCAGTGCGTCCTTATTTAAAAAATATTACAAAAATCACATGTCGAATATTCAGTGTTCAGATTAAAATACTGACTATCTTCATGAGTGATACTCCTGTATATTTTTTTTTTGTTACGCATGTTAATTTAAAAATGTAAATTTATTTATCGAGATTACTTGCCACATATTTAAATATAATATTTTGTAAAATACAATTTCTTGAAACCTTCAGTGAGCTGCGGTTCAGTGGAGTAGCCTTTTCTGGCTTAACTGAAAAAAAAACTTTTTTTCCAAACTTTATGTATTTCTTACTATTTTTTTTTCTGATAAAAGACATTTTTATTTTATTTATTTTATTATTTTATGGTCAAAATTTGAAGTCAATCGGGTAAGTAATATTAAAGTTATGTCGCGAATTGACAGACAGGCCGACAGACGGACCGACGGAACTGATAAAATATGTTTTTTGGCAACTGGCGATGCTAAAACGTGAATATATGTAAACCTAAGAGGGTGATTTTTCCACGATTATAAAATTTTTATTTGGCCACAATTTTGTTCCACTATCTTGGATTAGTAACTAGTTTTACTAGTTGAGCCCTATACCATAATTAATTATGGCACACAAGTTGAAATCATTAAGTAGATTTTGTATTGTTCCGCCATCTTGGATTCGTACCAAAATTTTACTAATTTATTCCAACATAATACTTGATGTTTAAGCGAAATTTGAAATAAATTCAACAAGTAGCTTTTTCATAATATTTTTTTAGCGTTTTTCTAGGCTGCCATTTTGTTTTTGCCATATCTGATTTTTACCAAAATATTACCAGATCATCTCCATATGAATCTTAATTTTTTATGAGTGAATTTGAAGTCAAGTCAATCGGGTAGGTAGTTTTTTAGCTACGCTGCAAACAGACAGACAGACAGACCGACGGAATTGAGAAAACATGTTGAATATTGACATTCGAGAAATACACATTAAATTTCTAAAAAAATTCTAATAGTTTTTTATGATGTAACCACAGCTTACTCAATGCCAAATGATTTTCTTTTAGTATAAATTGTGGTTCTGAAAAGAACCGATTTTGTCAGTAATTTAAACCTTTGGTATTCTCATCTAATACGTCAGATGTTTAAAGTGCTGACCATTTACACGTAAGCAATCGGTAATACATTTCATCACATGACAGGTAGTTCTCTTCGAATTTATAATGGATCAAGTTGTTCAAAAGCGCACCTTACCCGATTTTCTAGATCTTCTTTTTAATTTACTGGTGTTTTATAAACAATTTCTTTATTCCTATCCTACAGGTAAAAATCTAATGGAATGAGATCTCAAGATCGCGATGGCCAACTCTATGGACCTTCACGTCTTATCCACCTATCTTCAAATATATCATACAGTGAGGCGGAAATTTCATAAGTACAATGGCCAAGAGCTCGATCCAGTTAATACCAACAATTTTTCAAATCGATAAGCGGTAGATTATCCAAAAAGTCTTACGAGGCCATTCTCTCTCAGCTTGCCAATTTTTCTCAATTATTTGCCAAAAAACTCCTTCATATTTATATTTCAAAATCAGGTTTCGCAGCGACGTGCACAATATCAATGTCCGTTTCAAGGGAAAACTTACTATTCCTTCACACTGCCCACAACTTTTCAAGCGATCGTTTTCTTATAACATTGCTAAATGTCTTAGTGAATATGACAAAACAAAATTTAGGTGGAGAGTATCTCGAGTGCTTGTGTACTTTTGCTCAAAATAATATATCCATTGTGATCCGCCTTAACTTTAGTATCATATCAGTTATGCTTAAATTAAGATATATATTTTTTACTAGCATCGCAGTTTGTCAGCCTGTTCTGATGTTTAGTTAGCATGTATATTTTTGAGATATAAGATAGTGTCTTGAATTGTAATCTAAATATCTTATTTTTTGTTTTTTTTGTGTTATTATTTATTTCCATGGGTTAGCTGAACAAACAAACAACAAACAAACAAACAAAAGTATGCTTTATTGCCGCAGAAAAATTTTACAATTTTATGGACAAAGCAAAATATACCTAAAATAAGACATATCAAAACATTAATCGAAAAGAATTTCGATAGGTCAATGCTTTTTAAAAATGTAAATTATCAATTTACCAAATCGTAAAACACACGTTAGAATGTAACATAACATTGCCGCAAAACAGTTAATGAATCCTAATAACCTTATAAAAGTAAACAAACACACATGTACGAGGTGAATAATTTCGATGACATTGAAATCAAAATTGCAACTATGCGACCTTAAACTCTATGTTATTATAGTTATACAAATAATTGTGATGTTAAACAGAAGGTATAATGAACTAGTGTAGAATGTAGTATACAAAAAAGAATTAAATTTTGTTTTTAATCCAATACCTAACAAAAATAATTAAGTTTTAAGTGAATGTTCGACAGTTCTTTTCTCTATATGATGATTTTCAAAATTCTATGCTACGAGTTAGGACATGACTCACAAAAGATTTAAGTAAACAAGCGAATTTAGTGACAATTTAAAGAGACTTACTCGCTGTAAAAATCATTAACGCTGTAAAATGGTCTCTCAATGAGGTATGCTTTGGTGTTTTTTCGAAATTGTGTGCAAGCATAGGGATAGATTTTAAATGTACTGGCAGATTGTTGTAAAGTTTTATGGCGTTGTAAATAATTGATTTTTTTATTAATTCTGAGGAAGGAATGGGGAGATATATCATGCCTAGAGTTTCTGGTAGGGTATACATGTTGTGGCCTTTCTGGGAGGGTGTTTATATGTTTTCTCAGCAAACATACCGTTTCCAAAATAAATAATGCAGGAAGTGTTAATATTTCATGTTTTTTGAAATAGTATTGGCAGTGAGCTCTATTATTACAGCAGCCCCAAAAGGGAAGGCCATAGCGGAGGTGGGATTCAAATAAAGAGAAATAAGTAAGTCTGGCAGAAGGAACGTCTAGTTCTTTTGAAACTGATCGAATGGCGAAGCAGGCGGTAGAAAGTTTTTTAGTTAAGGTGTCAATATGATTAGACCATTTTAGGTTGTTATTTATATTTAAACCCAGGAACGCCCAGAGTATTCTTTGATACCTTTGTCAAACTGAATCCCGCCAAATATCTTTATTATAAACTGGTTTGTAAGAAATTTATCAATTGAATAAAGAGCTTCAGTATCTTTTCTAGCAGTGATTGAACGTGACTGTGTGCGTCTACTGCGTGGCTCGTTTGAGACAGGTCGAGCGATGTATAATTCTTGTCTGCCTTTTTCTTAGTTCGTAAATTTGTTTTTTAATTAGCGATTGTATATCTATAATTCCCCTCCCTCCTTCTTTTCTCTCGATGTTGAATTTTTCCTTGCATGCGTTGGGATGTAACTTCCTGGGTTTAGTAAATTCAGAGCGTATGAGAATGTGAAAGTTTTCTATGTCTATGTGTGACCATTTAATAATACCAAATGAATACGTAAGAATAGGTGTGACGAAGGTGTTAATAGCTTTCGTTAGATTTCTGGAATTTAGTTTTGTTTTCAGTAGCTTTGTAATTCTAGTTTTAAATGCCGTCTCGAGTTCTGATTTGATATGAGTGTGGTTAATTTTGGTGCTTTGATGGAAGCCTAGGTATCTGTATGTTTCTTCTTTAAGTATGTTATCTATAGTTTCGTTGTTGATTGTTTCCCTCGTAGGGTGGTCTTTCCACTGTCCCTTGTTGATATGAAGTTGCTTGCATTTACTTATACCAAATTCCATGTTGATGTCCAGGGTAACGTTTCTGTGATTTTAAGGAGTTCCTTTAGCTGTGCCTCTGTGCTTGCATATAATTGTATGTCATCCATGTACAAGAGATGGTGTATTTTGTGTAGGTTATTTATTTGGTGTTTAATTTGGAATCCGAAGTTTGTGTTATTCAGTGTGTTTGAGAGTGGATTGAGACAGAGGCAGAACCACAAAGCGCTGAGTGAATCTCCCTTTAATATACCTCGTCTGATGTAGATATCTTCTGTTTCGATGTGCTCTTTTTGTGTTCTCAGGTTGATTTTAGTTTTTCACGTACTCATGATTTGCGTAAGAAATTGCCTGATTTTATATAATTCTAGCACTATGGTTAGCCAACGGTGGGTTTCGAATCAAAGGCTTTTTTATAATCTATGTAACCAGTATGAAGGTTTCTATAATTTTTCCTGGTTTGTTCTATGATGACGCTGTCTATAATTACCTGCACCTTGCATCTTCGGCTGTTTTTCCCTTTTTGTTCTTCCGTTAGAATGTTTTTGTGTGCTAGATGTTGTTCTATTCTCCTGGTAATTGTAGCTGTGATGATCTTTTATAGGGTTGGAAGGCACGTAATAGGTCGGTAATTTGACGGGTCTTTATTATCTGAGTGTTTGGGTTTAAGGTATGTTATTCCTTGGGTAAGAAAACTGCGGAGTGTGCTTTTGAAGTTTTAAAAGAATTTCATGAATATGGCGAGTGAGACCTTCATGTGTGGAGGTAACCTGTTTGTACCAGAAGTTATGAATGTTATCTATTCCAGGACATCTCCAGTTATGCGTGTATTTGATTGTTTCTACAACTTCTTGTGTTGTCATTGCAGAGTTTTCTTGTTCCTCCAAGCACTTCTGTCTCTCTTCTTCCGCTTTAATCCATGAAGCGTTGTTATTGTCTAGTTTTGGTTCTGACCAAATGCTTTTCAAGTATTCTGTGATCTCTTGTTTGGTCAGTGGTTCTATTACTCGTGCCTCCTCATTGCTCATGATTTTTTGGTAGAACTGTTTTTCGCTTCTTCGAAACAGGTTGTTAGCGTCCTTTCTTTCATTTGATTCTTTGTATATTCGGAGTCTTACGGCACACATAATTTTTGTTTTAGAATGTCAAGGATTTTTGTAATTGTGGTTAGGAGATGCAGATTTGATTTTCTCTACACTTTGTGTGATACGTTTTGACTTGTTGCCTTTCATGGATTGGGTAAGGTGTCCCAATTATTTTCTAATTTTGTTAATTTTATTTTCGATCCTTATCTGCCATTTGAATTTTGGTTTTATGTTGTTGGTGTTTCTGTGTCGTGGCGAGATTCCTGATTGTTCTATGTTATCGTGGGGATAGCTGCTGCGGATATCACTGTATGAATGTCCTCAATTGTACTCGCATTCGTTATGAACTCGGGAATTATGTGTTCGTTAATGGTCTTTAGGGTTTTATGTGTGTCCCGTTTGAAGATTACACGAGGAATAGGATCTCTTCTTGTAGGATCAGAGCCTGACCATTTGGTTAGATGTGACTTCATTTCTACTTTGATTGCTTGTGTGAGAGACCGTCTGAGGTGTTGATGTGTGTATGGTGCTTTGGGCGAATGATTCACTTGTCCTGTGTGCTGTATGGTGCTTGTCATCTGTCGTGGGTTGTTGCTGGGAGCCTCTACTGAGCATTGAGTGAGGTTGCTATCGTCAATGTTTGGTTGATAAATGTTTAGTTCAGCAGCTACCATAGCTTTGATGTTTTCCAATGCGAGTGGGGTGAGCTTACTGGTCTTAGCGATGACTCTTTTTTGATCTATTACTCTCTGTTCTGTAATAAGTGACTTGTATTCTGGATATTGTGCTATGAAAAGTATATGCAGTTTATGTCCGTATCCTGATGAAATTGTTTGGTAGCGATGTAGTAGGAATGCATCACCGTTCGATTCATTTCAGCTGTCCATTTTAACCTCTGCCTTGGTAGTTACAGGTAGTCGTTGCGTATATCCGCTGTAGTAATGGGCTGAAGTTGTTGTGTTTGGTTAGCATCTGTGTCAGATTTATTTGTGTATCCATTTGGGCAGCGCATGATCGGTTCGCTTGATTCCGTAATGCGGCTTATGCGTTGCCCCGCCCTCCCTGCCTTGGTGGGTGCCAGCTTAGCCGGCAAAACACTTTCGGTGGGTCTATTTTTCTTTTCCCGCAGCGTTCTCGACCGTTGCGCTGCTCGCCCGATGCTTTGTTGTTTGGATTGATGTTTTGTCGTGTTAGAACCTCAAAGTGTCCCGACATTGGATCGCCTGTTAGTAGAAGGTAGATCATTTTATTGTGTGTTTATTTGCCTATTATTGTTGGTTTTGAGAAAATATGGAAGATGTGTTTCTGAGTTTCCGAGAGAGTAAATATTTCTAGGCTCGTTCTGTATGTAGTGGTTTTGCTCATGAACTTATAATAGTTGTCGAAGTCTTTCATGTCGTCGTCGTGAAATAACAAAAATATCTGAAGTTCCAACCAGTTTTGTCGTAGGTATTTCAATGCGTCTTCTCGAAGTTTTGCATGATTATTTTGATGGCCGTATATGTGCAAGCTAACTGATCGGAACAGACAACTTCCGTCTCCAACAATGTCGGCTCTGATCAAATTCTCGGGAATAGGTTCGGCTGTAGCAGTTTTTTCGACAAAGGCCCGCCTGTTCAGCCTTTTGCCGTCACCGTCCCGCATGCTGTCACCTTCAGCAGTGGCTCCATAGGTACCCTGGCGATGTTATTATTATTATTATTATTATTACTAATTATAAAAAATATCATGTTTTGAAAAGTTATTGTTGTAATTTTCTATTAGCCGTCCAATAAAACTTTGAAATCCGTAGTTAGTTCTGAGGGATGTTTCCTGGAATAAGTTATTGTTTTTTGTGTGTCTCTGTGTGAAAATTAATGTTATGAAACAATTCTACACAATCAATATTACCATTGACAACTTTGTGGAGAAAAAAGACGCTGGCATTTTCTCGACGTTTTTTAATCTGTCCAATCTAACCAACTGAATCTTAGTGTTATATTGTATGTCTTTATAATAAAATCTATATTTGGAAAATACAAATTTGGCAAATCTATTTTGGATTGCTTTTAGTCGATTCTCATGGCTCAAGCAGGATGGGGATCTGGCCCCCATCCTGCTCATGCAAAAACACTTAAGTCCATCCGCGTACAAATTACGCTTACATTTTTCTAAAACCTTGACGACATCGTTGACAAAAAGCAAAAATAATACTAGTCCTAAGTGAGAACCCTGTGGTATTCCAGATTTAACATTGTTCTCGATGTTGAATGAACATTAACTAAAAGCTTAGAATTGTTATATGGATCTAATATACGTTGGCTAGACTGAAATTAACTATCAAATTGTGACTTATTAGAGTTAATAATGTGTTCAGTAAGGTACACCGATTCAATCTAAATATTTTTATATATACGCTTTGTTACAAATATCAATACTCCTTCTATATATGGTTTATTTCTCTGGTCACTGCTTTCAGAACTTCCCACTGCATTTAATTTTAAACACTGCTTTCCACTCCCAATAAGAAACTTTATGAAAATGTTTCGATTTGCCCGAGGCATAACATTTTAAAAATATCAGTGGGAATAAAACTTTCTATATTTTTATATGCATTTTGATTTGGAATATGCAGCTGAAAAATTCGTGAGAGCTTTTGAAAATCTAAACAGATTTTAAGTTTTCAACATATGAAAGTTTTAGGAAAACGCATATATAAAACAATGAGCCCTGAGGAACAGTCTTGTTGCTTCTTGCTTCACGGTGATATATGCATTGGTTTTTTTCAGTTGCAATGTTTATAAAATAAAGAAGCAAATATTGCTTTTTGAACAAATAATACCCTTGCAAATACATTAAATAGTAAATTGTGGAACAGGTTCGGAATTTTATATTGGGCAAACATTTATTGAAAAAGGATGAGTGAGCAAAAATTTATTACGGAAAATAAAAAGTTAAGTTTAATTACTACAAGCATTAAATTCAGAAAAAATATGCTTCTGATGAGAATTTTGAAGTTTTACATTTAGAAATCAAATTTACTGGAAGGTCTTAAATAGTTTCCATTTAAAAATCGAAGAAGTTGTCCTCGATTTTTAAATGGCTCCAAGAGGCCTAGTTTTAGTTACAAACATAGAAAAAGTCTCCAATTCTGGATCTCAGAAAATTATAATTATTAACATGACACGTGTTTCGCCCTTTTGAGCATCATTAGGCTTACAAATAATAGGGAGTACACCCACAAATCCAAAAACAATAACTTACAAATAGAAGCACACTAAAGTATAACAAAACAGACAACTATTTATACATACTTGATCCATACTAAAATGAGGTTTTTGTTTCCACAAACGTTTTATTAATTTGTCTGTTGTCACTTTTACTCCTTAAGAGGAACATATGCTCAATTTTAACTTTTTCTCAGAGCATCAATACTGATATTAAAGAAACTTTGCCGAATGTATTAATCAAACGACCAATATTTCTAACAAGAATATATTGCGGGCTAAAATAATAAATTTTCGGAACTCCAATTTTCCGAATAATACAAACTGTAACAATAATAGGGCTCATCTAAAATCTCTGTAACATCAAGTCCAACGATCTGATTTGCACCAAGGCCGATAGAGGCTCTTGTTTGGTAGTTATAGAAAGAACTGATATGTTTGCAAGGTTATTGATTTCTCGAACTCTGGTGATTTTGAAAAAATAAACCTCAAACTCATTTTTTACAAGGTTAAAAAGTAGTCTTGACACATTTCTCACAACCTTAGAATATTTTAACATGATATGAAATAAATTCTATCCTATGAACACGAAAACACCCTTACTTTATGGCTTGCCAAAGATTCTCAAAGATTGCACTCCCATGGTTCAAAATACAAGAGTTCTAACCACACTACACCACAACTTGTTACGTTCTGGACGCGCGTTTCGCTAACCAAGTTAGCATCATAAGCAGCTGATATAAACTTAAATAACTTATCCTAACCGAGACTATTTAGAGGTAAATGTGGTCACACTTGGTTGCGCCCGACTGCACCGTTGTCAAGTAAACAATAGAGGGGTCTATAGGGAATAGGCCCTCCGTCTTTATTCAGGGATTTCTTACCACATTTAACTATTTCTATACTCTCAAATGCATCCAATAATCTATTATTAGATACATTTTTAATCAACTTAAAATTATTCCTATTTGGTGATTGTTTTCTAAAGCATGTTGGACAACGCTTGACTTTTCTGTTCTTCCGTATCTTAAATGTGCCATGTGTTCTTTAAAACGAATGTTTATGGAGCGTTTAGTTTGCCCAACATATTTTAGATCGCAGTCATTACAGCTAATTTTAATGATGCCACTCCTCTCCTTCAAGTCGACTTTGTCTTTAGGGTTTCCAAGGAGATTTTTCAAACTGTTCTCCGTTTTGTAAGCTACTCTAAAACCTACGTTTTTAAATACTTTTTCTAGACATCTCGCATATCTGGGGTCATATGGGATTACTATGAACTTATTGGGAGCCTCAGGAGCTTGAAGAGTAGTGGCATCTTTTAACATTTTCTTATGCTTAATGCAGATTAGAGATATCAACAAATAACATTATACAAAATGTAATATAATGTCGTACATTCAAAACTTAGGGATGTGACAAATATTTTCAAATTACTTTTTCGGAAGTATTTCTTTCAAATTTGCTAAATTTTTTAAAAATATTAAAAATATTAACATTTTATTGAATACAGTAAATACTCTCATATATTCAGTAAAGATAAAGGACACAAACCATAAATTGTCCAGATATGAGATTTACGCGTTCAATTGTGGCGAATCTTCTACACCTATGTGGGACAAGCAAGTAGGAAAATTTCGACAAGGGTGAAAGAACATTTGAACCTTGTGCATTAATTCAGAAATACAGATGTAACTGAAACTGTTTTAACTTGTGCCAAACTTTGGTTAGAGTCACGTAATTTTTTTGCTACGTGTGACGTTGATGTTTTACATGAATGTCCGAAGAAAAAAAAGATCTCCTAGGAAAAATAGAAATAACCAAAGCTATAGGAAGTCCTATTCTCACTCTCGTTAACGACATATCTAATTTCGAACCTACCCTAATATTTAACAATTGATTGTAATAATTATTGTAGGTAATTAATTTCATCCATTAATTATAGAGTTTTTGGTTATTTTGGTTGACTAGCCTAGGGATCTATAGACCTTTACTCTGGCCTCCCACTCTAGCAGTCCTGGTTCGATCCCAGCTAGGGACCTACAACATTTTTAATTTTTAATATTCTATTTTGTTTATTCACGTGAGACTCATCCTTATTTTAACGTCGATCAAATACATATAAGAAGTTGTTTGTTTTATTGTATTTTAGTGTGTTTTATTCTATTTCTAAGGTTGGATTTGTGAGTGTGATTATTTAATAAGGTTCTCTCTATTCTGTGCAGGTCTGATGATGTGTAAAAAGCCGAAACACGTGTCATGTTAATAATTATAATTTAGTGAGGCTGGCACTCGGAGTCTTCTTCTTTGTTTATTAGTTCCCATTTGTTAATTATTTATTAGTTTATAATGAAAACATTAATTTACCTGCATATTATTCGCAATAATTTTATTCACGCTATTATCACAGTATTGGTGAAACAATTATCATGTGTTTTTTAATAAATTAAATGGAAACAAGTAACTGCTAATTCTATTGAATATTAAGAAACCGTGGTTCTTGCTATTAAATTGTCTCATAATACAATTACTTCCCGATGTTTCGTCTTCGATTACACGGGCCATCTTTAGAGATCTTTTCTTCATAAGATTGCAACACTGAAAGAACTTTTGCGATTATTGAAACATGCGACTATCGGTTTCCACGGATAATGTAGGCGGTAGCCCATTTCTCTTTTAAAATTACTAGGGTGTTTCTAGATTTCACTAGACTCTGTAATTTTCCTTTTATAGAATCCAAGATCAACGTTCAGTATCACAGTACAGTGTTCATGTTTCTTAAGTCTAGAAAATATGGATTGAGTTTCTCTAATATAGACATCACAACAGGAACAAAGAACTGCATATACCCCTTCCATAAAATATTAAAATAAAATAAGAACTATATTATTGCATAGCCACTGAGGGATAAACTATGAAAAATCTATTAAGATATTCACTTGTCAAAACATGTTTAGTTACTCTGGAAAATCGAATTAAAAAACATCATTTTTAAGACGTTTTATTTACTAACAACGTTCAAGTAAATTGAACCATATCCTAACTACTAGCATTACATAGAAATAGATAATTTGGATAACATAATTTTACTTTTATTAGAATAGTTGTTACCAGCCTAATAAATAACCCAATGTTTCCAATATCCCGAATTTTAGTACGTGGACGTTTGACGTCGCTAATCTCTTCACTAAAATTTCTGCTAAAGATACCATAAAACTAGTAGAAATTCTTTAAAATAAAAAAGCAGTTAGTTCAAAATACAAGAGTTCTAACCACACTACACCACAACTTGTTACGTTCTGGACGCCCGTTTCGCTAAGGAAGTTAGCATCATCAGCAGATGATATAAACTAAAGTAACTTATCCTAACAGAGACTATTTATAGGTAAATGTGGTCACACTTGGTTGCACCAGACTACACCGTTGTCAAGTTAACATTAGAGGGGGCTATAGGTAATAGAACCTGTGTCTTTATTTACTGCTTCCTTACCACATTTAACTATTTCTATACTCTCAAATGCATCCAATAATCTATTATTAGATACATTTTTAATCAACTTAAGATTATTTATTTCTATTCGGTGATTGTTTTCCAAAGCATGTTGGGCAACCTCGATTTTTCTGTTCTTCCGTATCTTCAATATGCCATGTGTTCTTTAAAACGAATGTTTATGGAGCGTTTAGTTTGCCCAACACAGTTTCCAGGGAGATTTTTCAAACTGTCCTCCGTTTTGTAGGCTACTCTAAAACCTACGTTTTTAAATATTTTTCTAGACCTCTCGTATATCTGGGACCATATGGGATCACTATGAATTTATTGGGAGCCTTAGGTGCTTGAAGAGTAGTGGCATCTTTTAACATTTTCTTATGCTTATGTCTAACTTACTAATGTATGTACAAAATTATCATTATATCCATTACTTTTAGCCATATTTTTAATCCGATTTATTTCATTGTTAAAACGTTCTTTACTTAAGGGAAAATTGACTAACCTGTGAGTTAAGTAATGAAATGCTGCCATTTTGTGTTGACGGCAATGAAATGAGTCGGATGTTATATACCTATCAGTATTAGTAAATTTCCTATAAATATCAATTTCTAATTTATCATTATTTCTAACAACTAATCTGTCGAGCAAAGGTAATTGCCCATTGTTCTCCTTTTCGTACGTAAAATTAGTGGAAGGATATTTATTGTTTAATGTTTCTAAGAAAGTGTCCAAATTTTCTGTTTTAGTATCAAAAATAGCAAATATATCGTCTACGTATTATTTCCTAAGGGTGTGGTATAGACCACACCCTTGGGAAATACTCAAGTTTTTTTTTGAATTGGGTTTCTAATCTGCTTATAAACAAATTTGCAAGGAACGAAAATAAACAATTGCCCATCGCAGTTCCCTCAAGTTTTTTTATTATATTTATATTTATTGTTGAACTGAAAAAAATTTTGATTCATACATAATTTTATGAGAAGCAAATATTCATCAATAATTTCTTTCTTCAAATTATTGGTTTCAAGTAGTTTCTTTAGGCACTCTAAAGCCAGTGGTATGAGTACACTAGGAAACAATGAGCTTACATCAAAAGCTATTAAAATTTCACATTTGAAATATTGTACGTTGGTGATCCAACAGCTGAAACAATAGGTCTCATGGACTTCTCAAGGTTTATGTAATTTGGGAAGGCAATGCAGTTCAAATAACTGTGGGTTACTATGTGTTAGTATGAATTTTAGTGTATTGGACACAACGTTTTTATACTGTTTAAGGTACTTTTTACTTCTGTTATCATTTTTGATAAAAGGTTTTTCTCATTGAAATCGGATAAAGGACCAGTTTGAATCAATTGCCTACTCTTTCACAATAATCTGTTTTGCCTAGTATAACTACCTGATTTCCTTTGTCAGCTTTTAAATAAAAACATTCTTTTTCTTCAATCCCCGTATAACTTCAGTATTTCTACGAGAAACATATTTTGACTTGTTAACAACGTTTTTTTGAGATTTGATTTCTGCAAGCCTCTTAGTTGACATCTATAATAGCTGGTAAACTATTTTTGACCGGAGGCTTTGCAAAATTCAAACCTTTATTCAAAAGGGCGATTTCTCTATTATCAAAGGACTGAGAAGAAAGGTTTTCTACAATGTTCTTAACTTCCGAAGAAATTTGTGTTTGTGGTTTCAACTTTCTCAGTTTGTTTTTAAGTGAACACATTTTCTTCAAAAATTTGGCATCGATAACTACGAACATTTTTCTTTGGAAATCTAACCATTGCTCATGTTCTAAATTACTAAGCTTATAAGTGAGTTTTTTAAATAATTCGTAGGCTTCAATTTCAAGCATACTTCGTTTGCTATACAGATTTTTAACTTCAAAATCTAGCCACTTTTGTTTGGCAAAAGATTCAACCTTCCCAGTAACGGGTGATTGTTTAGGGATCTTGACTAAAATGAATTTAGGGAAGACTGAAAAAGACTTAAAGCATAATTTTAGAAACCAAAATCTGCTGCTATTAACCTAATCTTACTACAGTACTTACAATAATGTTAGGACAAATCAGTTAGTTATATATACTTATTTGTGGAATGTTTAGATCAAAACTACTTCAAATTTAATAATAAACTATATACGGGTCAGAAGGGTTAATTATGGGAATTCCATTAATCCCTTACTTGCCGAAACATTTTTGGATACATTGAAACATCAAATGAACAAACAACCTTTTTCGGCATTTCATTTATTAGTGAGATTGTTATTCTTGCTTTTTTTACAGAAACATGACGAAAAGTAATTAATTTTTTCGAATTTATTAAAAACATAAGCCCAATTTATCTTAAAGCATATCCTAACTACTAGCATTATATACGAAATAATTGGGTTAACATAATTTCAATTTTATTAGGATATTTGTTACCAGGCGAATAGCCCAATCAGCAATCCGGGATTTCCGGAACATAACAAATTACGAGTCCTTTTACTAAAGCGGGGTATGAAGGAAACGTAATTGATGAACAAAATTAGGGGATTATCCTGAACCTTAGGACCTGATATTGGACTCAAATGTCTATGATAAAACAACTCGCCATCATATCCTACAAAATTGAACAGAAAATGCTACGTGTGCGGAATCTAGTTATTTTGATTGAGTTAAAATAAGCTCTCAGAACAGGGAAAGATAACTTTGTTCCCAATATAATCACCCACAGTAAATTGCATTTTCATTCGGCGGATTTTAAAGTGTACTTCAAAAAGTAGGATTGTACAGCGGGATGGGTAATTTTTAAGATTACTTTTTGAAACAGAAACTTTTATGGTGTTCTGTTTCTAAGTCTAGTTCTGCGCTCTATACTATAAAGCTAAATTGAAACCGCTTTATTTTATTAGTAGGCCACGAAAATAGATTTAATAGGCATTTTTTCAAAAGAACATGAAAGGGTACTGACTACCCGAATTGTTTTAATCTATTTTCTTTATAAAAAAAAATCAAAAACTAATTGTGAAAAAATATAAAACCAATTGCCTAGATTTTCTTTCTACATTAAAACAGTTGTCTGGTAAAAAAATGGCTTTTTTAGATGTTGTAGATACATCTAAGTCTTATCTTTTTAGATGTGTTCGTTGAAAAAGGCCGTTTTGTTTTCGATAAAACCGTAATAAATCTCTCAAAAATTAGCATGTGTGCAAATGTTAATAACCTAAACAATTCTCAACATATACATTTGACACTTTGTACGAATGTGGCTTACGTGATGCTAAACACATGTACAGGGTGTTTTTTTTTTCGTTGATATTATAAGGTATAGACTGAACGATAAAAGAAACAAAAAGACTAAGAAACGTGTCCTGTTCTCTTTTTTAGTGTTTAGTTTAATGGCGTGGTCAGATCTACGTTAACTGGGTTGGTATAGAAAATACAGGGTGATTCTCAAAATCTTACGTTTCTTATTATATTTTGTTACTCGGTTATTTATAGAGATAAAAAAAAATTAAATACAAAGTTTTATGACTTTTTACGTAGAATCTAGCGACGTTCTTAAAAAAAAGTTTTAATTTTTGAGATATTATCAAAAGTAGCATTTTCTTAAATGGGACACGCTTTATCAAGTATCTAGAAAAATTGCATTTTTTATTGCGATTGCAATAATATATAATAATTAATATTTTGGTTTGTCCTAGATAGCTAAAACACCAAAAAAAAAATTATTTTTAGTTGGTCATGGATTGAATTCTTTAGGCGTTTATTTTTGTTTGCTTACATGAGTTACATCACACCTTGTAACGAAGACCATAGCCAACCTGCTGACATAACATTCTTCTTTTTGCAAGCATATCATTATTTACTTCACTTCAACTAATGTACTGGATTTTTACAGGCAGTCAGAAAGAAGACTTCGAACCGTAAGAATCCAATCTCGAATTTTGTAATTTAGAAAAATAAAATTTTTTAAAAACGGAATTTCTAGTTATCAATAGTTAACTGGCGCAGTCGTGCGGATTTTGATAGATATTGATTTGCGATAAACGGAGATTGCAAATCAATTTTCGGACATTTTCGAAAACTGTCAAAAATCGAACCTATTGTGATTTTCGATCGTGGAGGTGTCGTGTGCTGTTCAGAGTGGCTTCTCAGAATTCAGATGTCTCAAATTACCTTAAAATTCTTAAGCTTATACAGGACCGTGTTGACACAAAAATACGAGAAATTATACCTCGTCCGAGTAAAGTAAAACGAGGATTATTTAATGGTTTAGGATGGTTTTTCAAATCTATAACGGGAAATTTGGACGCATACGATGGGCAAAGGTATGATAAAATAATTTCGGAACTTCAAAATAATCAAAATACGGTAAATTCAAATATTTTAAAAGAAAACTCAATATCTCTGAGCATAATTAAAAAATTTAATGCCACTATTCAACAAATTAGGGTTGACGAAAAATTATTGGAATCTAAATTAAATCAAATAGGAATAATTGTACAAAAAACTGCTTGCAGAGACAATTCTATCTTCATTAAAGATATCATAAACCAAATAATAAATGTCTATGAAATCATTGACTTAACACTTCAAGATATTGAAAATTCAATTACATTTTCTAAGTTAAAAATTATGCATTCTTATTAAGACAGAAGATCTCTATTTTGAACTTTTAGAGGTCCAAAAACTAATTGGCACTGACCAAATGCCATTAGAGGTTACGCTATAAAACATCTTGTTGTATGAAAAAATAATTAACATAGACTGTTTTGTATTTAAAAATAAGATAACATATTTACTGCGTATTCCGATAACGTACCCGACCTATTTTAAATTCCTCCACCTTTACTCTATTCCTATATTGAGAGAGAGTCAGTTTAAGGTTATTATCCCGCGAACACCCTTTCTTGTAATAAACAAATTACACTACGCATTCCGAAACCACAGATGTACAGAAGTCAAAGCCCAACACTATGTTTGCGATAAAATGGAACTCAAAGAAATCAGCGAAAGCAGCCCATGCACTGTTAAACTTCTGCAAGATGCCAAGAACACCTCCACTTGTCAACAGATCGAAATAAAAATCACAAAGTCAACAATTAAACAATTAGATGTTCCGGAACAATGGGTCCTTATCCTACCGCAAGAAGAAATCGTCAAATTCAAATGCAACAGCCAAGAGGAAAGCCGAAAATTCCTGGGTACTTATTTACTAAAAGTACCACATAACTGCAAGGTGACATCAAGTCAAGAATCCATCACTAATAGTCGAGTAGCTGCACCTAACACCAGTGAACCGATATTGTTCCCTGACCTCGACAATGAAATACGCCTTCTGCCAACACTTAATCTTAGAGGCAGTTGCAAGAAATTGAATTAGATGGGCTACATGAAGTACAGAATTTAATTGAAGAAAACCAACCGGCACAATTCTGTCCTGGTGTTTCTGGCTCACCCAGTATATGGACTATCATGTTGTACGCCGCCGTAGTAAGCGCCCTTGTCTGGTTCATTTACAAAAAGAAATGTTCCAATAAACTGAAGAATCCCCGAGAAATAGAACTTCAAGACGTTCAACTACCCCGTTAGCCGTGGAGTTGAAACCTTGGGGGGAGGAGTTACATCACACCCTGTAACGAAGACCATAGCTAACCTGCTGTCATAACATTCTTCTTTTTGCAAGCATATCATTATTTACTTCACTTCAACTAATGTACTGGATTTTTACATGCAGTCAGAAAAAAGACTTCGAACCGTAAGAATCCAATCTCGAATTTTGTAATTTAGAAAAATAAAATTTTTTAAAAACGGAATTTCTAGTTATCAATAGTTAACTGGCGCAGTCGTGCGGATTTTGATAGATATTGATTTGCGATAAACGGAGATTGCAAATCAATTTTCGGACATTTTCGAAAACTGTCAAAAATCGAACCTATTGTGATTTTCGATCGTGGAGGTGTCGTGTGCTGTTCAGAGTGGCTTCTCAGAATTCAGAACACCCATTCCATCGCGGAACTGTCCATCCACCCACCATCTACACGAAGATCGGGAAAGAAACCGAATAGTTCTTTCCGCAAGAAGTTTTTGAGTGTTCAGACGACATCGCTGGGTATCTGCAAGAGCTTCTTATAGAAGATGACTAGAAGATTTCTGTTGATATTAATCATTCTTTGCTTAACATTCGGATTCGAAGAAAAAATTACCGTGAGAGAATTAAAAGTCAATCCCGGTGTAATTCCTTTTAATCTAGGAAATGCAAAAGTGCAAAAATCCCCTCACACACTTATTCATTATTATGACCTTAACCCAATTTTGACGGAATTAAATAAGCTTCATAATAAATCTAGAAATCTAACAGACACAATTAATAAACATGCTGAATATAGCTTTGATGTCTCAAATTACCTTAAAATTCTTAAGCTTATACAGGACCGTGTTGACACAAAAATACGAGAAATTATACCTCGTCCGAGTAAAGTAAAACGAGGATTATTTAATGGTTTAGGATGGTTTTTCAAATCTATAATGGGAAATTTGGACGCATACGATGGGGAAAGGTATGATAAAATAATTTCGGAACTTCAAAATAATCAAAATACGGTAAATTCAAATATTTTAAAAGAAAACTCAATATCTCTGAGCATAATTAAAAAATTTAATGCCACTATTCAACAAATTAGTGTTGACGAAAAATTATTGGAATCTAAATTAAATCAAATAGGAATAATTGTACAAAAAACTGCTTACAGAGACAATTCTATCTTCATTAAAGATATCATAAACCAAATAATAAATGTCTATGAAATCATTGACACTTCAAGATATTGAAAATTTAATTACATTTTCTAAGTTAAAAATTATGCATTCAAGTCTTATTAAGACAGAAGATCTCTATTTTGAACTTTTAGAGGTCCAAAAACTAATTGGCACTGACCAAATGCCATTAGAGGTTACGCTAGAAAACATCTTGTTGTATGAAAAAATAATTAACATAGAGTGTTTTATATTTAAAAATAAGATAACATATTTACTGCGTATTCCGATAACGTACCCGACCTATTTTAAATTCCTCCACCTTTACTCTATTCCTATATTGAGAGAGAGTCAGTTTAAGGTTATTATCCCGCGAAAACCCTTTCTTGTAATAAACAAATTACACTACGCATTCCGAAACCACAGATGTACAGAAGTCAAAGCCCAACACTATGTTTGCGATAAAATGGAACTCAAAGAAATCAGCGAAAGCAGCCCATGCACTGTTAAACTTCTGCAAGATGCCAAGAACACCTCCACTTGTCAACAGATCGAAATAAAAATCACAAAGTCAACAATTAAACAATTAGATGTTCCGGAACAATGGGTCCTTATCCTACCGCAAGAAGAAATCGTCAAATTCAAATGCAACAGCCAAGAAGAAAGCCGAAAATTCCTGGGTACTTATTTACTAAAAGTACCACATAACTGCAAGGTGACATCAAGTCAAGAATCCATCACTAATAGTCGAGTAGCTGCACCTAACACCAGTGAACCGATATTGTTCCCTGACCTCGACAATGAAATACGCCTTCTGCCAACACTTAATCTTAGAGCGCAGTTGCAAGATATTGAATTAGATGGGCTACATGAAGTACAGAATTTAATTGAAGAAAACCAACCGGCACAATTCTGTCCTGGTGTTTCTGGCTCACCCAGTATATGGACTATCATGTTGTACGCCGCCGTAGTAAGCGCCCTTGTCTGGTTCATTTACAAAAAGAAATGTTCCTATAAACTGAAGAATCCCCGAGAAATAGAACTTCAAGACGTTCAACTACCCCGTTAGCCGTGGAGTTGAAACCTTGGGGGGAGGAGTTACATCACACACTGTAACGAAGACCATAGCCAACCTGCTGACATAACATTCTTCTTTTTGCAAGCATATCATTATTTACTTCACTTCAACTAATGTACTGGATTTTTACAGGCAGTCAGAAAAAAGACTTCGAACCGTAAGAATCCAATCTCAAATTTTGTAATTTAGAAAAATAAAATTTTTTAAAAACGGAATTTCTAGTTATCAATAGTTTACTCATGTCATAAAATTAAAAAACGATTAAGTATTGATTGAAGCAATGAATGTTTTTCAAAACTACGAAAAGTTAAAAATGTTTGAGTGTTATATTCAGAGTAACAAAAGTAAAGACGCAGCTTTAGACTTATATCTTGAGCGTTACTCGGATCGACGACAGTCAGGCAACCAAATATTTCAAGTGCATATAGATCATTAGCAAAAAGAGTTACAATAAGGAAAATAAAGAAAGAGATGAAATAAATATATTAGCTTGTGTTGAAACTGATCCAACAGTATCTAGCCGTAATATTGACAAAGCTATTGGCATAAGTAAATTTAAAGTTCTAAAAACGTTAAAAAAGCATAAATATTACTTACATAACTTACACCCTGGAGATGAAGAACGGCATTTAGAGTCTTGGCCCTGGTATTTGCAACTGATTAATCGGAATCCCAATTTTTTTCAAAATGTAATATGGACTGAAAAAGCTTTTATATCTAGAGAAGGATTTTTTAATCGACATAACAATGGATATTGGTCAAAGATGAATCCTCATCAGACCGCTGCTAGAGTACAAGACGGTGACTTGTCAATTTCGGCGAAAATTGGCTTGGTACATATGAACTAAACAAATGGCCTCCGCGTTCCCCCGACCTGACGCCACTAGACTTTTATTTTTTGGGGATACATCAAAAATGAAGCATATAAAATCGAAAGTAATACTTCAGAAGAAGTAATTGCATTGGAAGAGATAACGCCACTCGTTCAGTTGCAAGCCGAGTCTAAAAATACGTAGAGCAGAATGGAAGACAATTTTTACACCTTTTATGCTTAAACAACTATGCTAATCGTTAAGTATTTAAAATATTGGTTGAGTTATTATTATAATTTTTTGTTGATTTTTCTAGATGTTTTGCTTTATCAATGTTTTAATATTCTTGGTAACTGAGTTTTTAGGATACCTATTATAAAATAAAAGAATAATGATTCAATCCATGGCCAACTTAAAATAAAATTTTTTTTTTGGGATTTTGGCTAGTTAGGCCAAAGAAATGTATTAGGTATTATATATTTTTGCAATCGCAAGAAAAAATGCAATTTCGTCGAAATTCGCTGCTGATATTGAATTTTCAGTATTATTTATTTTCAGAATTACATTTATTTATCGACAGTACTGTCTCTCCTGGTATTCTACTTTTTACCAAACATTGGCTAGGAGAGGAAGAAAGAGTGTTTATTCCTTATTACTGTGTTGTGTCCAGTTACTCACGTAAGGATTTTATTCACGACGTCACTGTTGTGTTTGTTCATGAATCAATTTTAGATATGTACGGGTGGCCCACATAAGATGACCCACTACCTTATCTCATAATCTGTACGAGATAGAGAAAAAAGTTTTATACAAAAGTTTCTTGGGTTTATCTAAATTTTTTAAATATTGTATTTTTATATATACAGGGTGTGTCATTTTGCGTTGACAGATGTCAACTTTTGTTATTTTAAATGGAACACCCTGTATATTATTATGGATTTGAATAGCTCTCTTAGAGACGATTTCAATGATTATAAGATGGGCCTACGAGGCACCGTTTCGGAGATATTTACGATCATCTTCAATTTTTGACATACTTTCAACTTGTTGTATCTCTGGTATTTATCAACTTTTTTGTTTCATTTTTGTGCAGGAAAAAACATAATTTTATGCTTTATTGGACGTGTAGGTAAAAATATTGAAATTGAAAAAAAATGTTACAGTGTTGTCACGTTTTGCGTACCATCAGTTTTCTCAAGATTTTTAAATGCAACCCCCTATATTTTATAACGGATTTAAATAGAGCATCGAAAGACGATTTCAACGATATATTATAACATAGGTTTACAAGTCACGGTTCCCGAGTTTTGGGGATTTTCTTCAAATCAATTTTAATATTAAACAATTTTTACTAAACATAACATAAACTATTAAACATGACATAACAAGAACAAAGACAAAAAAATAAACATTACTTAAATTAAATTTTCTATATAACCACCTTCCTGTGCTATACATGTTGTATAAATAATGTCTAATTTTTTTATTGCCCTACGAACTGCTCCACTCTCATTGATCAAATGGATCTCTTCCATTATTCTCCCCCTTAAATCGTCTACGTTATTAACTTTATTCTTATACACTTTGTCTTTAATATTTCCCCATAAAAAAAATCTAGTGGAGTTAAATCGGGACTTGCCCAGGGTATTGACCCAAATCTGCCAATTCACATTGGAAATCTTTCATTTAACCATTCAATTACAGGTCTTACGGTATGGTACGGCGCACTGTCTTGTTGAAATACAAGACCATCTTTAATTTCATCCGGTAATTCATTAATAAGAGGTTGTATTTCATTTTGCAACAAACTGTGGTATCTCTGTTCGTTAAGAGTCCTATCATAAAAAACCGGCCCAATCACTCGGTCCTTTATTATTCCGCACCAAACATATACACTTTGATGTCCCTGCTTTCTGATGGCTTTGATTTTATGTTGATTTTGCCTTGACCAGTAGTGGCAGTTCTTTCGGTTAAATATTCCCACGGTGTTGAAAATTGCTTCGTCAGTGAAAAGAATTTTGTCAAAAACCGGTTGATCAAAGTGGCGGTCCATCATATCCATGCAAAAAGTAGCTCTGTTGTCAAAATCAGCTATGGATAGCTCTTGTACCGGAGTGAATTTGAAAGGATGGTAATCGTTGATATTAAGTGTTCTCTGAATACTTGCTCGGCTAATATGCGGTATGTCCCGTGCGGCATCCCTTTGGGAATTTTCATTGCTTTCCTCAAAATATAAAAGAACATCAACTTGATTTTCTTCTGTAAGAACTGTCCTGGGCCGGTTTCTTTTATTGTTTATCACAACGCCATTTTCCAGATCTCGTGTAATTCTTACAAAGATTTTCTTACTTGGAATTCTGCTATTTGGATACAGTCTTCTATACTCCCTTAACGCTAGTGCGGGACTCTTATTGTTTCTAATGAAGCACTCATATAAATTTAAACGTTGTTGAATAGTGTAGTTCGACATAATTATTTCTTAAATTTACTAATTTAATCAAGAAATGCAACCAAGCTGTCAAATTTCATGCAAATAATATTTCGTTTGTTTCCATGGTTTTGAAGCACAGCCTACTTAAAATTGTTGATAGGGTTGTGGAAAGGTTGGTAAATAATTGTGAGAGAAAAAACACGAAGCCAATACTTAGCTTGATGACGTTTATTATTCGACTGACTTTCAGACGCTCTATATAAAAACGAAACAACAAAAATGATTAGTAAGCAAAGACATTTTGCGGCACCATTATCGACACAGTCGCCTTGGCCGTCTGTTTCGGTAATCGCTAATCATAACATTGATAAGGCTTATTTAGTATATGGGAAGGAAACATAAAGAACTATTTTTTAATAGATTCACACTATTTTAACAAAAATACACATTATGTATTTAACTGATTTTTAGAGAGTTTTACGTTTGATCTGGAAAACGGCGTGGTAATAATTATTCAAAGCAATTAGAAAATCTAATTTAGATATTCTTTAGCATATAATACTAATTTTGTTGTCTTCGTTCATGTCATGTCACGTTTAATAGTTTATATTATGTTTTAGTAAAAATTGTTTAATATTAAAATTGATTCCTGAAGAAAATCCCCAAAACTCGGGAACCGTGACTTGTAAACCTATGTTATAATAAATCGTTGAAATCGTCTTTCGATGCTCTATTTAAATCCGTTATAAAATATAGGGTTTTGTATTTAAAAATCTTGAGAAAACTGATGGTACGCAAAACGTGACAACACTGTAACATTTTTTTTCAATTTCAATATTTTTACCTACACGTCCAGTAAAGCATAAAATTATGTTTTTTCCTGCACAAAAATGAAACAAAAAAGTTGATAAATACCAGAGATACAACAAGTTGAAAGTATGTCAAAAATTGAAGATGATCGTAAATATCTCCGAAACGGTGCCTCGTAGGCCCATCTTATAATACATCGTTGAAATCGTCTCTAAGAGAGCTATTCAAATCCATAATAATATAGAGGGTGTTCCATTTAAAATAACAAAGTTGACATCTGTCAACGCAAAATGACACACCCTGTATATATAAAAATATAATATTTAAAAAATTTAGATAAACCTAAGAAACTTTTGTATAAAACTTTTTTCCCTACCTCGTACAGATTCTGAGATAAGGTAGTGGGTCATCTTATGTGGGCCACCCGTACAGTTTTGTTGCTTTTGTTGAATTAAATTATATCCTTGTGGAAAAAGAATTCGAGTTCTCCATTGTAATATCTGTAAAGTTAAATATATATATTATTTGTTTGAATAGACCATCTAGTAGAAGTAAAACTTTATTTATATCTAGATTAGAACTGCTTATTTCTATGCTTCCAGCAAAAGTTCGTATTATTATAGCAGGCGATTTTAATGTAAATTTTTTAGAAACACCTAATTTAAATGCTAACTTGTTGTGTAGTTTGCTTGATTGTTTTAATTTACAAATGCATGTACATGAGCCTACTGGTTAAGTAAGAATTCTAAGTCTGTAATTGTTTACTTATGTTCTAATGTAAGTAACGAATTAGTTGATTGTACTACCATAAACCCTGGTTTGCTTGACCACGAAGCTATTTTAAGTAAATTTAGGATTTTAACGAAAAAGTCTAAAAAAATGACAAATTATGGTAGATTATTTACTAGGGGAAATTATAGTAAGTTCTGCCAACTTATAGAAAGTGTTAATTGGGATATAGCTTTGAATGATGCGAATCCGTTAGAGGCCTCTCCTAGTATTTCACTAAATAGATTTAATATTGCTTTTCATCTTAAAAAAATGAAATGTAAACAGAAGAAACCTTGGTTTACGAAAGGTCTGAAAGTAACAGCGAAAAATATGCGATCTCTTTATTTTTTATTCATAGTGCTGTATTTATATTGTTCTACAATTCTTATCGAAAAATTTATAGAGATACTATTAGAATAGCAAAAAATATGTATGTTTCTAATAGAATAAACAAGGCGAGCAATAGACAGAAAGAATGTTGGAAGTTTGTAGGTGAATTGAATGTGAGTAATGTTGAGAATTGACTCTAGTATAAGCCCTTCTAAATTCAATTCATTTTATTTAATAGCACTGAACTTAACTAGCTGTATATCTAAGAAACACGACGCATTAGCTTTTCTTAACAAAGTATCAGCGCAAAAAACGTTTTACTTCTATCCTACCACTACATATGAAATAAAAGAGATTTTTACAGAAGTTAAAAATAAAAATGCTGCTGGATAAGACAAAATTTCTATAAACGGTTATTCCTTTGTGTAAAGGAGCCAACGCAGAGGAATCATCACATTTTCGTCCGGTTTTCTTGCTCCCAACCTTAGCCAAAATTGTTCAGAAGCTTGCGAAAAAACGTATGCTTAGCTTTTTGGTGAGAAATGATCTGCTCTCCGATGCTCAATTTGGATTTTTGGTTGGGAAGAACACAGGCTATGCAATATTTTCCTTCCTTGAGAAGTTATACCGGAAAATGAATGATGGAGAGGCTGCTGCGGCAGTATTCTGTGATCTCACTAAAGCTTTCGACTGTGTAGATCATGGAATACTGCTGAGAAAACTTGAGATGTATGGTTTTAGAAGAAGATCTCATGAATGGTTCTCATCATATTTATCTGGGCGAAATCAGAGTGTTAATAAGGAGCAATCAAGTTACTTAAACATGCGTGCCAGAGTTCCACAGGGGTCTGTTTTGGGACCATTACTATTTTTACAATGTTCGATATATCTGGAAACTTTACAGTATTTGCTGACGATATGGTGGAACAATCATAATCGTAATTCTGATGAACTAGCGGACATTGTAAATAAAGATTTAATTAAAATCAAAGAAAGGTTCGACGCCAATTATCTTACAATAAATGTGTCCAAAACAAATGTAGTAAATTTTAGATGTCAATTTAAAGAAATAATGCTTGATAACTGGGCCATAGCAAAGACTGAGGTGAATACATTTTTGGGAGTATATATTGATTAAAACCTTAAATTCGAACAGCACATTTTACAACTATCTAAAAAGCTGTCTATCTAGCAATTTAGGAGCGAATATGGCAAGAAATGTATACTATGCTCTTGTTGAATCGCACCTGTGCTATGTTGTGTGCTGCTGGGGTATTTATGCGGACTATTGCTTTATATGCCGCGTGAGTCTTGTAAACCAGTATTTTTGACTCAAAAGATTCTCACGTTGCCTTGCATATTTATATTGGAAACGGTTTGTTTGGTACATAAAAAGTTTAAGGTCGAAATATCAAGGGAGTCTTTGTACTCGACTCGGAATCGACTATCCTTCCTATTCCGTCATCGACTATGGTTAGGAATTCAATAGTATATAATGGGAGAAAATTATTGAATCATCTGCCGATTGGACTACGAAAGATAGCTTGCGAAAAAAGATTTAGACGAGAAATAAAACAGTTTCTGATTGGTAGCGCTTACTATTCAACCGAAGAATATATAAATGTTGTGCTTGTGTAAGGTTTTTGTTGTGTTCATTTTACTACTGTTTTAACCAATTTATTTTAGTTTTTGACTGCTAAAGTTAATTATATTTACCATATTTATTAAAAGTTCTTTTATAGGATATTTTAATATCATTTCAGTTATTTTGTTATACTAAACTGGGTGTATTTGATTTGAGCTAAAAATTTTGAACTTAATCTTTTTATCTTTGGAATAGTTTTAGTTTTACTTTTAGTTGCTCTGTCTAAAAGAAATTTGTAACTTGAGACAATAAAGCTATTTTGAAGTTTGAAGTTTCCTCGATCCTTAGATATAGGGTGTCCCATTTAAGAAAATGCTACTTTTGATAATATCTCAAAAATTAAAACATCTATATTTTCTTAAGCATGCCGCTGGATTACACCTAAAAAGTCATAAAACTTTTGTATTCAAAGTTTTTTTTATCTCCATAAATAGCCGGTAGCTTAGTTTTTTTTGTATCTCTTACCGTTCAGCCTGTACCCTATAATATCAACGAAAAAAAACCACCCTGTACAAAATATCTGCCTTGTGACTTCATTTGCTCACGAGTTATAAATATCTGTTTATCCTGAGCAAAATTGCTTAAATAATAATACTGTTGCAAACGTAATCAAATGCAGTCCTCTAGAAGAATGCATTTCGTTCCTTTCCAACCAGTATGTTTATTCACTGTTACGAATCGGTGACTATATAAAAATCCTCAAAGTTGCAATTATTAATCGTGAAAACCGTTTAGTCATCGTTTGTATACCACGCTGTTACCAACATTGGGAATGATTTAAGGGTAACTTAAATGTAACTCTTACATTATTGGTATGGATATTATTACGTACTAGAGAAAGAGAGAGCTTCTGCTTCATACTCTTGAAGACTTTCGGTATATTTTTGTCTTCGACATTGAAGTAGCTCTTTATAAACCTCCTGTAGATGTGGTTCACCATAACGCATCTCTAGATGGCTTACTTATGTTCCAAGGTCGTTTTGTTCACCTTCAAGTATGTTTTTAGCACCTTCGTTGCTTCACTACGCAAGAAACAGACCAGTGTTCGTGCCTTTTTGATGGAATCCAGTTCCGGCAGCTTCAAATTCTTTCAAATAGGTAATCCACGGCACTTTACCATCAAACGTAGGTGGTTTTAGTACATGCGATAAAGAGATATCGTCGAATTTTAACTCACTTTGGTTTCCAAACTTCTGTCCTTGGGAACGGATTTTGGCATCCTGCTGCATTTGGTTATGCATCTCTTTTACATATTTCTTAGTGTCAATTTAAGCTATGTTTTTTAATGATTTCTTCTTGATTCTTTTTTATTTCATGCATTTTTTGTTTTATGTCTTCCTGGTTCTTCCTCATGTCATCTGTAAATTCTTGCTTTAGTTCTTCTTGGTTCCTGTTCATATCTTCTTTGATTTCTTACTTCATGTGTTCTTGATTTTTCTTTAGGTCTCCTAGTTCTTGCTTCGTGTCGCTGTGACTTTTCTTCATGTCTCCTTGACTATTCTTCATGCCTTCTTGACTTCTCTTTATGTGTTCCTGGCCCCTCTTCATGTTTTCTTGCCCCCTCTTCATGTCTTTTTAGATTTTCTTTATGTATTCTCAGGTTTTCTTCAGGTCTTCTTGACTTCCCTTCATGCCTTTTTGGATTTTCTTTATGTCTTCTTTAAGTTTCTGCTTCATATCTTCTTGAGTTCTCTTCATATCTTCTTTTGGATTTTCTTCATTTCTTCTGGACTGTTTTTAGAGTCTTCTTTCTTAGGTGTTATATATCGTTGTGAATTGTCATTATCAATCACATTCATTAAGGAATCTAATTTTGCTTCCATAATTATCATAATTTCTATATCTTCTGTGTTTAAAAAAAACAGTTCTTACTTCTTCGTCTTCAGATTACTCCGACTTCAGACTCAGCTGGATCCTTATCCCGCTTCCGACACCAAATGTTCCGAATTTGTCGGTACAAAAACACGATTTCTGAATGTATTCTTTCTATTTAGAACACAGCTTACAGGTAGCAAAAGTAAACACTGGAAATATAATCGAAAGAGGTCTTATCGTGCGGGTCCAAAGGTCACCAACATTATGAATCAAATTAGAAAACACAGTGAATACCAAAATGTTGTGTGATTCTTTTATCGAGCTATTAAATTTCGATAGGCTATTTACAAATATACAGGGAGAAAGAAAACAGTTTTTTATTATATTACGCAATATTATTAAAACAGCCATTTAATATTATTTTATATATTAAACGCCGAGGGACTAAATAAGAAAATTCGCTAAATATGTATTTGGTTAAAATTTTTTTGGTTGGCAACAACAAAAATACACAAACTGGCAAGAGCCTTAATAAAGTCGGAAGGCGGTTCGAATCAGTGGAACAATCAGGATATGTTCTGTTTATACAGCTACTTACTGTAAGTGAGATTTTTTTATCAATCACCAAAAATTATGAGCCCCACTCGATCTAAAAATCTAACCACTAATACAGTGTCATTTATTTAAATGCGGGCTACCCCTGTGCAAAGAAAACTTGTTTCTTTTTTGTATTGTGGTAACAAAACAAAATTTTATTTGGCGAAAATATTATACATATATATATATATATATATATATATATATATATATATATATATAGCCTGTATTTTTTGTTTTTTTATATATTATATAATAGAACTCGTTCTCGATTTCACCAATCCTATATTAATTTCTCCATATGTTCCACAGATTTCTTCCAGTACTCCGGCGTAATATAATTGAATCTTGCCAAACAATTTGCACTTCATCTGATCACGTGTTTTTCATATATTGGGTAAAGGATTTTGTTTTTGTTATATTAGCGAGTCATAAATATCATTTTTCTTCCAGGATGAAGTAGGTTGTTTATTTAGGATTCTTGAATGATAAGATGCATTGTCCAGAATGATTAAAGATGGAGTATCTAAATTTGGAATCAGTTGTCCTTTTAACCACTTTTCAAACAGTTCACAGTTCATATTATCATGGTAGTCCATACTTTTGGATGTTGAAGAAAACAGTAAACTTGCACCTGGGAGAAATCCTGTTGAAGAACCTGCATGCAAAATGATGAACCGTTTTTCCGTCCCACATCCCTTTTTTCTCTTGACACTTTTCACAGACTCTTCCTGCCAAGATTTCGAACCACTTCCATTAGAAAATATCCAAGTCTCGTCTAAAAATACCACTTTTCTAAATTTTAAATTAACATTTTCCGTCTATTTCTTTAAAAACTGGATACGCTGACTTGCTATATGTCGCAACTCGCATAAAAATCTTCGATTACAGTCCTTTTTATATCGAAAACCCAACATTTTTATTAATTTTGACAACGATTTTAGTCCAATTTCTAATATATCTCGACTTTTTAAACCTTCTTTTAAAACTTGAAGGGTTATATTAGCTTTTGATGTGTATAAATCGTAAATTGCATTACGAACATCCATTTTTACATTGTCACTTAAGTCTTTTGTCTTTGGCTTTTTTCGTGTACATTTCTTAATCTTCTTCGGTAGTAAATTATGCCTTTTTTCATACACAATTTTCTGCACAGTCCTTATACCGATTCCCAGAGCTTTTGCTACTGTTTCCTGAATATTGATCTGTGAATTTTCATTTTCGTAATACTTTATTAGATTTAATACAATTTTTTTCGCTTGTGGATGCAAAAAACCCGAAAATTGTTTTCTACTATTCATTTTGTCACTGACTTATCAATCTGACTTTGAGTGAAGATTTTTGCAACTGCTGGTATTTATATGTTTATACTCTTTTTTCATATGAAAATATCATAGGTCTATCTAATTCATCTTCCGGATTTTATGCGGAGGATATGATTCCACGTAATAAAAGAAAAACAAACTTAAAAAGTTTGTCGTTGATAAATCGTATGACCCACACGATAACACTGCTTTTGACTATACCTAACAATCATAAGTAAGGTAACTGTAAACTTGTCACTGTCAGCTTGTTTACACTTCGAAATCAAGTACAACTGAATCAAATATTCTTTCTTCTTCGCAATTATGTCAGCCGTAGCATCTTTTTGGTCATCGAAGTTATTGTCAATTTGAGGATACCAATGAACTAGTAGAGGGTACAGGATAAGGAAGAGGAAAATTTTGCCTTGCGACGCGCTTATATAGTCTTTAAAAAAGGATGGAATATTCTAGAAAATTCTAGAATAATCTAAATACTACAGGGTGAAAAGAATTAATCTCAATAGAATATTCAGGAAGGAGTTTTGACACTATCATAGTCCTTATATGCATAAGAATTAAGCTAAGTCTATTTCATTAAATTAAAAATAAGTTTAAAATTTAACAAATCTTTAATCTAATCTAAATTCGCAACAATATATTAAATAAAGAGAGAGGAAAATATTAAAGTAAAAGCATTTAAAAAGTTTGTACATCGAAAATTGACTGTAATAACTCTAAGGTATATAATATTTAATAAATTCAAAGCTGACTGTTCGTTTCTACTATCTTTTCCGGTCAAGAGAATGTTTGTAATGTTGCAAAGTTGCAGGAAGCTTTCAACAATATTACTTTCATTTTATCCTGAATCGGTCGGCAGCATACAAAATAAAATCTTTCCCGTTTTGCACCTGCGTTTTCATATGCTCGGGTTCAAATTTGCTGTTCGAGCCATCGATATAATAAGCTTTCTCTAAATTGGATGTGCAACCTGCGGAAGGAAAAAGATAAATTATATGAAAAATAACACGAGAAAACGGCACAAGCGAACCTTTCTTCTAGAAAAACTTAAACAGATAAATCTTGTTGACAAATTGACAATGGACTATTGTGTTTCTGTTTGGGAAATTCCTCCATATAGGTATTTGTTAAATCGCATTTCGAAAAAACTACGTTGCGTGACACATGACCCTATTTAAGACAGTCTCTTATTCGATTATGGATATTAATGGGTTTCTGTTTATAACATAAAAGAAATGTGTTTTGGCAAACATAGTACTTCTTTATATATGTATGTAAGTTAGGACTTTTCTCCAATTGAATGGGCCCGCCGTATAACGTTGTAAACGCCACATTTTTCAAATCGGAGATTTGGTTGTAAAAACATTGTAAACGACATATGCTGCCATCTGAATACTTCCTGTAACAATATTTTACGGTTGGAAGCATTGAATGACAAGTGAGAAAAGCGCGGGAAAAGGCTGACTCTGCCAGAATAACGTTGTATGTATCAATATGGCTAACCGTTCGCACGTGAATTTATCGCCGGGTGACCAAAATCGGTTAAATAATGGAAGAAAGAGAAAAGTGAATATGTGCAACTGGCAAGATAAGCAGAGAAAAGCCTGCAGAGACTCAGGAAACCCCTACATATCAAAGAAAAAGATACCTGTGCCGGGAAAACTGCCACCAAAAGAGGTAAGTAGAATAACGTTGTAACCGCTATACTTTCTGGCAGCATGATCTTAATTCTTACACATAAATGTTATTATTTTTCCGATGTATTTTTACAGTAAAGCTTTGTATTTTATTCGTAAAAAAAACTATTTTTAAATTTCATTGTAACTATTCGTTTTGAGATCTCCTCAGGCCAAAATTCTGTTTTTACTTTCGAGCGAGGAAGGAGTAAAGAAAGTACTGTTTATGAAAAAAATCGTAATTGAGTTATTAATTAAAATTTGTTCTAGACCATCCCCAGATGCTAAAAAAGTAGTTTTTAAAAAATGTCTGTGTGCGCGTGTAGGTGTGTCTGTGTGTTAAAAACAATGAACCGATTTTGTTCAAATTTTGTATTTAGGGTTTTTTTGGTAAATACCCCATACGTTTTTTTACCTACCCCTAAAACTAAGGGTAGTTTACTTGAAAATATGTTTTTTATGTTTTCTTACGCCAACGATTTCTTACGCCAAAGCGAGAGAGTACGTAGGGTGTGCCCTACCTTCCAGTTTTTTTAAATGTATATGTGTATAATTTTGTAAACATTGAATATGCTTAATGTTTTTTACACATTATTATTTTTATTTTCTTGGGTAGAATATGCTCGTGCCAGTTCCAGTGCGGTGATATCAACCATACAGAAATGTTGAAGCAATTCCAAGACTTCTACAAGTTGAACTACAACAATCAAACCTTATTCCTGCGTAATGTGTGCATCAAGTTAGTCGACATAGCTCGCAGAAGGATAAGTGAGGACATTTCTAAAAGACACTGCACTTTTAAGTATTATTTTCCAAGAAAAGATGGTGATGTCCGAATATGCCAAAAATCGTTATGCAACATTTTTAATATTACACCTTTCAGATGCTTCAAGAAAAGATAAAATTTGATTTACCTTTAGCAGATAAGAGGGGGTCACATGGAAAACAAGGGAACAAAATAGCAGATGAGACTAGAGAGCTTATCAAACAACATATTTCCTCGTTTCCGCAGCAGGAAAATCACTATTCCAGACATGAGAGCAAAAAACAATGTTTGGATCCAGGGCTTAGTGAAAAAAAAATGTGGGAACTTTTTTGCATCAAACATCCTGAAATTAAAGTAACACTTCATTTGTACCGTGATATTCTCAATTCTGATTTCAATTTAAGATTTGGTGTGCCAAGATCCGATACTTGCGCATATTGTGACCGCCACTACATTCAAATGATATCAAGCCGCAATGAAGCAGAATTACAAAAAATTGAAAATGACATAAAAGTACATCAAATGCGAGCTAATCTGTCTTACAAATCCCTAGCAGCAGATTCTGAAAGTGCTAAAGGGAACTCTGAAAACATTGTTTTATGCATAGACTTACAGCAAGTTTTAACACTCACCCATGGGAACGTCTTTTACCAAAGGCAGTTGTCATGTTACAATCTTGCCATTCACAACCAGGGCAGCAACAAAGCGATGATGTTTTTTTGGGATGAGACTGTAGCAAAAAGAGGCTCTGCCGAGATAACTTCATGTGTCCTTAAGTACGTGGACTTGCACTTTTCTATACTTAAGACAGGTGAGACCCGTAAATTGACAATATGGTCCGACCGCTGCGTAGGCCAGAATAACAACTGGCGAATGATTGCTCTAATGCAACACTTAGTGCTCAATAGATACTTTAGTACTGTAGAACAGAAGTTCATGACGACTGGACATAGCTTTCTCCCATGTGACAGGGACTTCGCAATGATTGAAAAGGCCAAAAAGGGACAAATGGTGTACATTCCAAAGCAATGGGTGGAAGTTATTGCAAATGCAAAAAGTTCCAATAAATTTAGCGTTTACCTTGCGGGTACTGATGATTTCAAAAACCTGGACATTATTCTGAATTCACTGGTTACAAAAAACTTTAACATAACTGATCATGTTTGGTATCAGATTGCTGAGGATGACCCTACAAGTTTACGAGGACGAATCTCCCACAATATTCTGCAACCATGGCAAGTACACTCTTTAGCGAAGAAATCTAAGGGGCCTCAGAAAAAAAATATTCCTCCCGTAAGAGTAGCTGCATTTCCGAACCTGTATAAAGGTCGTCTCCCCATAAAGGCTGCAAAAAAGAAAGATTTGGAAGCTATGAGCAAGTTCATCCCACCTGAATTCGTTTCATTTTACCAAGACCTTCAAGCTGTTGAAGGGACCGATTAATCGCCAAAAACATAGTAATATGTATATTACATTATATTAACATTATATTATTTTGTACTTTTATAGTTTTTTTGTACTTTTATAAAAAATAAACCATTGTCATAAGTAAGTTGGTTCTTTTCTTTCATTGTGTTTCTAATTCGTCTGGGGGAAAACAGCCGGTCCGAGGAATAACGTTGTTACCGCCAGTCGCTTACATCGTTATTACCATAAAAACATGTTCAAATCTACGTTTTTCCAAGATTACAACGTCGAAGAAACTTTTTTGTTTTTTTATATTAGGTTTATGTTATTAAAACCTGTAACTTCAAACTGAAAAAAGTTTTAAATTAAACAATATGTGTACAAAAAACAGTTTTTTTCGATTTCTGACAAAGAAAGAAATTGTCATTTACAACGTTATACGGCGGACCCATTCAATTAGTTTATATACAAATTATAATAAATGTCAATTTTTTTTTTTAATAATTATAGTATTTCAAAAAAATTACGCTCACCTTTAGAAAGCTGTAAAGTTGTTTTATCCTCCTTGCATCATCTATTGCAATTGAAAAGAACATATATAAAAAAGAAATTTGGCATCCTCCACCCTTAAAAAAATCTAAAATTTCATTCTTGTTTCAGAGACCTATTTTATCTCCTTAAATTAACCCTATAGAAAGAAAACCATTGCTATTTATGCAAAAAAGACAAGAAACTTGCCCTGTTTTTCCATTTAAGAAAAAAGTGTTATAAAAATAATGTTTGTATTTTTAGTTATAGACGTTTTATTCAGTAAAAATGTTTTGATTCGTTTAACTGCTTTCTAAGCAAACTAAATGATGAATACTTATTATAAAATACAATTTGTTTTATTCTCAGGTGGCTGTTTCGCTCTCCTGGGGCAACCTTATATAATTGTAAAAGAAATTTACAGTGAGAGAGAAAGCTCCCCTGTATAGTGAACAAAAGTTATTTTGTATTAAAAAAAAATTAAATAAATTTGACGTTTTATGCCTTTTTTCAAAATACAATTTATACATTTTTTTTAAGTATATGCCTCAATGATTTCCACAATTTTTCATTGCCATATACTTAGACCAACTATTTTTCTTCTTGCTTTTAGTTTGCAAATAAAGGTATAACGAAATAAACAGTCATTTCGTTATAATTAAATTTCATTTGGAAATGTATTCCTTTTTAATATTCGTGGTGCCATCTCTCGGTCAATCTGGTACGTGAAGCTTCCTAGTTTCGCGATATATCGATCGAGGGTAAGTTCCTGTAACCGCGATACAGTACTTATGGGACAGAATTGATGGTAAATAGATTTCTTTTATTAATGTTTCCTTTACCGATCTTTGAAAGTTATTGATTTTGACAGGCCAAGTTTACATTTTTTTGACCCTAAAAAATAAAAGGCACATCTGTTTTAGCCGTCATGCAGGTGAGTGGTTCTGTTTAATTTCAATTTTTCTCGTTTTTAGTTAAGTAAGTCCTAAAGCTTTATCGCTCCATAATGGAAACAAGTTACCTATAGCCCCAGTTGATCATGCAGTCCACATAAAAGAAACGTATAGCAATTTGAAATTGTTACTGGCGACCATACAATATGAAAGACATAAATAGCAAATTTGTGGGGATTTAAAAGTTGTGGCGATTTTGCTTGAAATTCTGCCAGGTTATACTTATATAATACTGCTGCGATCGGATCACACAGAAAAAAAAATTGGACACCAGAAGAGTCTCTTAAGCTAGGAAAGAAAAATGTAACCAACGCGTCATTAGTTCCCCCTGAAAAGATGTTACTAATGGCACTTCATATAAAGTTGGGACTTATGAAAACTGTGTGAAGGCCTTGGACAAAGAAGGCCTTGCCTTCAGTTATTTAAATTAAAAGTTCTCTAGAATCAGTGACGTTAAAATTAAAGGTAAGGAAAAAGACACTCGGAATGCGTTTAAAATGACATTTTTTGGAAAACAAAAAACTATAAAGACCTGATTGTCCAACTTCTTTTATGTTACCAAAACCTAGGGCGTAATATATCATCGAAATTCATATCCTGGATTCTCATAAGTATTACTTTCCGGAAATTTGTGGTGCTGTAAGCGACGAGCACGAGGAGAGATTCCACCAGACAAGAAGTTATCAAAGAAAACGGAATTGTGATATTTTAACCGATTACCGCTGGGCTATTACGAGAGATGCCCCCAGTGGCTGCTCGTGGTAAATTATATTGGGATGTCAATAACAAATTTAAAAATAAAAATAAATATCTTATATTTAAAATGAGCTTTAAATTCTCTTGAAATTAAGGTCTACTTTTCGTTCTTTAGAATTGGAAAAATGCTGAATGACACGTTCGTTAAAATTGCACGCACATTCCTTTTATAAACGATTTCTCGATACTTAACATTGCTAAAGCGGATAGTCTTCTTGGCCCAACTCGTCAACAAAATTTATAAGAACTCGAAACATCCCTGGATTTTTAGACAAATCCCCACAAAATTTTACACAATCTATAATTTTGTTTAAAATATAACGATTTTTTGATACATTTTCATTAAAATCTCCTAAGGGATTTTCTATAAGCTGTGTCTAGCTGAGTGCGAATATCAACAGTTCCAACTGTAGCACAGTTCACCGAACATTTCATTTGATCTACAGAAAACACCGGCTTTGCACCATAATGAGTCCAACGAGACCTTAGGAAACAACAAACAAACATAACAGTAAAATGAGTTAGACATTTCACAACCATATATCCACTTAGCTAAATCGAACATACTTTTGCGAACGTTTCGATGAACCTCTTTATTTTTGTCTTTACAAGTTTGTCGTATACTAAGTTCTGGCAAATTGCGACCACTTACTTGAAATTCGGTTATTTACTCAAAATTAAATTCGCTAACTCTTTAGTTGTTTTATTTTTTGCACTACCAACATTTTATTTCATCTACATTCAACTCAAACATAGACCACATTGAAATTGGTTATTTTTGCAAAATTAAGTTCGTAAGCACTTTTTAGCTGTTTATTTTTTGCACTAGTCAATACCAACATTTTATTTCCTGTATATTTCCAACTCACACATGGATTATAAAAATAAAAAAATAAACAGGGTTATTCACGCAACCCGTTCATTAAAAGTTTTTGATGATGCCATTTAGATAAAAATTTCAAATTTTGGGATTAAGGTAAGGTCAAGGGTTACTTCTTTTTTGAAATATTTTTAACTTCCTGTCACTTCCGGTTTAACCGGAAGTTGGTATCAACTGGCTTATTTTAAATGGAACACCCTGTATTTTATGGTATTTTTGGATTCTACGGAGAATTTTAATGCTATTTTATGTAGCATATTCTATACCTAGGTTCAAGCGTTCTTAAGATACTTGACGAACCCAAAAATGAGCCTTCGGGGTACCAAATTTTAAAATCTGATATTTTTGTAAGTTTTAAAGATATAATCTTCATATTTTGCTGACGATCGGTAAATAATCTTAGGTTTCTATTTTTTTATTGAATTTGTCTATTTTTATACAGGGTGTCCTAAATTCAGCGGCAAACATTCACATTTTCAAAGCCGCTAAAGTCCGTTTTTTTAAATGGGACACCCTATAACTTTATGCACTATCAAATGTAGAATTTCATTTTCTATCGAACTGTATTAAGGTTCCCTATACCCATTCGTAACCATTTTCGAAATAATCAGGTTTTTATTAAACTATCATATGTATTTGCTAAATGCTTACACCTTCCCGTAGTAAGCCATGGAAAAACAATTGTTGTGCTTTTCTATTCAACATGACAGCTGATTTGAAACTTTTAAATTAAAATAAAATAACACTCAAAAGCTGATATTCTCAATTTATTTTATATTCGCGGAAAATGCTACAAAATATTGGAGAGAACGTGTCATGTTTTTAATGAAAAACATCCTCATTTATCGCCAAAGAACAAGAAAAAATTGAAGAGGATTGAAACGAAATTTTTTAGTTTCGGAAAAGTTAAAGTTATAAAAAATGTAATAAACTGTTTACATTATTTTTAACCATATCTAATAAGTTCGAGACTGTTCTAAACTTGTTTTAGTGAACTTAAAAATTATAGCAATCTAACAATCAACAATAAATAAAATAATAAAATTGAATTATAACAAATGTTCTATATGCTGTCCGTTCATTTGAAGACACATTTCAATTCTTCTTTGTACAGTTGCTGTGGCCCGTTGAATTTATCCGTTTTCTAATTCGGCAAAAGCTGTTCGTATCCTGTCCAGTAAATCTTGTTGGTTATTTACTGGGGAAACATAGACTTTACCTTTGATAAATCCCTATAAATAAAAGTCTAGGGGTGTTAAATCAGGCGATCGCGGGGGCCATCTCGAAGGGCCATTGGGACCAATCCAGCGATCTTCAAAAATTCGAGATAATTGGAGATAGCAGCGGAATTATATGCTGCTGCCACATCTAATTGATACCAATCATTTTGCAGCTCACCAATAGGAATTTCTTCTATAAATTCAGAAACCGTCCCTCGTAGAATTTTCAAATACTTATCACTGTTTAAATTGTCTTCATAAATACAGTACCGCATCTGATCATTTAATACTATACCGAAAACATTGAAGTTAAACCTCTCTTGAGAACGCGTTTCGCGTAAAGCGTGCGGATTTTCTGCTGCCCAGAAATGTTCGTTTCTTCTATTTGTTATTCCTTCTCTAGAAAGGAATTTCGCTTCATCTGTCCAAAATATTTTTGAAAGGAATTGAGGGTCCTCTTGAATTTTCAAAAACATGAATTCGCAAAATTCCACTCGTCGGACGTCATCACCAGGTCTCAAGGCTTGCACGTTTTGGAAGGAATAAGGGTGCATATGATGTTCGCTCAAGATTCTTTGGACAGATGAAGAAGTAATTCCCAAACCGTTTTCTGCAGACGGTATTGAAATTTGCGGGTTTGCGTGGAAATAAGCTAATGTGTTTATTACGTTATCCTCGGCATTTGTCACTGGTTTCGGAACATTTTTTGTAACTTTAACCTTGCCAAAATGCAAAAAGTTCGTTTCAATCCCCTTGAATTTTGACTTGTTCATTGGCGGCAAATCAGGGTGGCGACACGTTCTCTCCAAAATTTGATAACATTCTCCATGAATATAAAATATATATCAGCGTTTAAGTATTCTTCCATTTCGATTTAGAAGATTTAGTTTATCACTGACAGCTTTCGATAAATAACGAATACTAATCATCTGTCATATTGGATATTGGATCTCAATTGTTTTTACATGGCTCACCATTGGAACATGTAAACATTTAAGCAAATACATACGATATTTTTATAAAACCCAATTATTTCGAAAATGGTTACGAATAGGTATAGGGAAACTTAATACAGTTCGATAGAGAATGAAATTCTACATTTGATAGTGCATAAAGTTATAGGGTGTCCCATTTAAAAAAACGGACTTTAGCGGCTTTGAAAATGTGAATATTTGCCGCTGAATTTAGGACACCCTGTATAAAAATAGACAAATTCAATAAAAAAATAGAAACCTAAAATTATTTACCGATCGTCTGCAAAATATGAAGATTATATCTTCAAAACTTACAAAAATATGAGATTTTAAAATTTGGTACCCCGAAGCCTCATTTTCAAGGTCAAATATCTTAAGAACGCTTGCTACATAAAATAGCATTAGAATTCTCAGTAGAATCCAAAAATATCATAAAATACTGGGTGTTCCATTTAAAATAAGCAAGTTGATACTAACTTCCGGTTAAACCGGAAGTGACAGGAAGTAGAAAATATTTCAAAAAAGAAGTACCGCTTGACCTTACCTTAATCCCAAAATTTGAAATTTTTATCTAAAAGGCATCATCAAAAAATTTTAATGAACGGGTTGCGTGAATAACCCTGTATATTACAAAAAACAGTATATAAATCAATTTTTATCGATTAAAAACATCCGAAACAATATCGAGTTAGTATATCCACCGCGCGACCTCTGAACAATTAAACTGTCGCATGCCGACGTGATGCCGCGACCGATCGATCGAATTATGAGAAGAGACCGGCTGATGACCCAACTCGCGATTTCGTATTCCATTTGCTATCACGTTCGGCTGCCGCTCGGTAGCTGTGAAATCTTCGGGTACTTTCGTCAAGCTTTAAGGTAATGAGGGCAATTCGGACTGCCCAGCCTAGCTTAGTATGACGTATTTTATTATGCCTAAGGAACGCAACGAGACCATTCGAACCGCCGCGCGCGGCTAATATAGTAGCGTATTTAACTTTTCCCAAGGTTCGCGTTTTATTACAACTATTAGGAGGGACGGTCAAACGAATAATTTATTTTCTGAAATATTTTTGGGGGTCATTGACCAAATGACGCTATGGAAGAGTCGCCACTGCCCCACGGGCTGCTTTTAAAAGGCGGTAAGAAGCTAAAAATGAGTGTTTAACCTTTAGATTCAATAATAAATATGTGCTATTTAATTGCTTTTGTTGAACCAACAATATATTTTTACCTATATTTTCTATGTGTATTCCTTTAATAGGTATTTTCTAGTTACATGGGTGTAGTTGAATCTAAAAGAAAATGAGTTATGTTCAAGAAACAAAAAAAAAATGAAATTTATTCCCCAGTTTAATATTATTTAAACTTGTAGGATTTGCCTTAAAATAGGTTACTCAATATTTTGTTACTTTTTTCGCTGCATTCCTCCCAGAAATTGGGAAAAAAAATCTTTTTTTCTAAGTACGGCTAGCAATCGCTGAGGGTCACAATGTAATATTTGTAAATGTATGCTTTCAAGAATGAATTTTAACACTGTATGTTTTGAATCCAGCAAAATGGGGTGTTTTTTTGAAAAGTCGTATTTGGAATGTGTAACTCTGCCACCTACCCGAATGGTGTGAGCTTTTATAAACGGATTTAGAAAATATCGAAATCTTGCAAGGAACTGTTTGATTATTAGATAAACCTTGTATTTATTTGGGAAAACTCTCTTTTGGAATTGATTTAATGAGAACCTTCAGGGCATTATCTAATTCAGACAAATCAGTAGTACTTGTTCTTTCTTTAGATGGAAGCAATTATGCAAACATCCTAGGTAGTATTTTGTATTAGTTTGAAGTTAATAAAAGAAGAATGTTTAGAGAACAAATTGAAATGAATATGGATTCCATGGTACTTCTTTAAATTAATGTAAATCTTATTTCGGGAATAGGCAACAATTTTTAAGGGCAAATACTTCTTATCCCGAGTCCCTCAAGGTTCGGTCTTAAAACCTATTTTTTTTTGTTATACATTAATGATATCACCAACCTAAGAACGAGTGGCAAAATCTCTCTCTTTGCTGACGAAACAAGCATAACATGGAGTGATTTTGATACAACGTCTTTACATTCTAATATTTCCAATCTGCTTTGCTTCAATGTGGATAAAACGGTGGCCTTATCATATAAGGGAACTTTATAACCACTTTAGCTACTTAACAGCAATATTATATACGTTGAGTCGGTTAAATTCCTGGGTTTGAATATAAATAACAGCCTAAATGGTCTAAGCATATTGACATCTTAACTTAAAAACTTTCTACCGCCTGTTTTGCCATTCGATCAGTTTTAAAAAAACTGGACGTGCCTTCTGCCAGACTTACTTATTTCTCTCTATTTGAATCCCCTCTCCGCTATGGCCTTTCCTTTTGGGGCTGCTGTACCATCGAGCAATTTCTCAGTATTTTTGGGCTTCAACTTTCCCATTCCTTCTACAGAATTAATAAAAAATCAATTATTTACATTAACATTCCAGAACATGTAAAAACAATCCCTATGTTTACATTTCTTCGAAAAAAAACCCAAAGCGTACCTCATTGAAAGACTTTTTTTACTGCGTTAATGATTTTTATAATAAATAAGTCTCATTAAAATGTTTTTTAACTGCTTGTTTTCTCAAATATTTTTGGGTGTCATGTTGCTGCACATCATTTGAAAATATTTTATAAGAAATGAACTGTTTGATAGTTCATTAACATTAATTATTTTTGTTACATATTAAATTCAGTACACTTTTTGTGTAACTTCACTTATTTTGCTTGTATAACGATAACAAATAGAGTTTAAAGTCGCGTTTTAATTTCAATGTCATCGAAATTATTCATCTCCTATATGTATTGTTTATTTCCTTTCCTTAAGATCACCTGGATTTATTAACCACTTTACGGCAATGTTATAAATATAACGAATGTTATATATATAATTTATGTATTTGCATTGACCTATCGAAAAATATGATTTTTTTCGCTTAATATTTCGTTTTTTTTATTGTTTTTTTTTTGCTTTAAGGCAAATTTCGCTTTTTCCATAAAATTGTAACAATTATCCTAACAATAAAGCATACTTTGATTTGTTGTTTGTTTGAAAGAATTTGCTGTTGCTGTTAGGTAGAATTTGTTAAGGAAATCGTAAGTATTATTTTCTTTAAAAAAAACTAGGACCAAAAACCCTTATATTTCAATGTATTGGGACATGTTAATCTTTGCATTTGTGCTACAAATGTTTTCTATTTATTAGAATTAGGCTTAGTCCAGCTTAAGACAATTTTTGAGTCAAAAACAAAATATTCCTGAACAATATTCACTGTTAGAGAATCTCCCACTTCCTGAAACCAATTACAGAATGGCACAGTTTCACAAAGCTCTAATCTAGAAAAAGTATTATTTTAAAGTGGCGTTACTTTGAAGTTAGAACATAAAAAATGACCAACGCTATGATTAGAAGAATTAATAGATTTCAAATAAACGCAAGCTCCATATATTCGCTGACATGCATCACAAAAATCAAACATTTCATCTCTTGTTGCATCATTAAATATCATGTGTCTATTTATTTTAATTTTAATTATATTTTCAACTTGACTTTAAAATCTAAACCAAATTGCATATATTTCCATCAGCACAGATTTATCCCAAGACGATTTAAGTCACCAAAAAGTTTGAATGATAAGTCTGCCGGTTATTGTAATAGGTCCATGTAGTACGAATGGATCAAATATTTTTGAAACTACTGACAAAATTTTTGGATATTTCAAACTTATTTATTGAATACCTACTGTATTTCATCTAATGACGGATTCCACAAAATCACTAATGTTTTTGACAATTGCTTTTTGATTTAATTGACACAATTGCTACATATTTAATTACTAGAGTCCTTAAATATACTACACAATCAAATCATTTTTTTTTCGATTTCTAATAATTAGCAATCTTAGTTTAATCTAAAAACCTAAGCTAGTTAGTTTAGTTAGTTTTACGGACCACGTTTGCTATTTCCAAAGACAACAGGAGTCCCATTGTGGCCGATATTTAATGTGAGTCTGCAGCAATTTGTTCCGTTCTGATTCCGTAACCCAAATTTCGCTTCGCGTCAGCTTCGTGGCCCTGAGAATTAAGTTTCGACCTAGTTAACTGTTGGAGTTTGGTATGTTCATAAATTATTTTTCGATACGTGACACGTACAGGGTCGTTTTGTACCCATGGTTGAACGGTGTAGAGATATCATACGCACAAGGTTGAACAAATGTTTTTTTACAACCAAAAAAGCTGTTTAAATCACTTCGGCAATACGTAAGAAACCCACTGCACTACTATAAAAGCAACATTCTTGTAGGTCTGTATGAGTAGAGTAATTTGAAACATTCGACGGTGTGCATTAGACGACTTTTCACCGATTTTGGGCAAAAATTCAACGTGCTTGTGTAACGACTATGCGGCGACCATCAAACATGTAAACTGGTTTATAATTTTAATAGAAATAGATTACAAAATTGAAATAATATAGGGGTTTACACTTATCTAATTTAATCTCCATATCATTATTTCTGAGTTTGAACTGTTTAGCGGATTCTGATGTTATCCAGAAAATTAACAGCGTTAGGATGTATTTTGTATATTCGCAGTACTTCCATGCCAAAAATGTGGCATGCTGGCGAACGCCTTGCGGTAGTTTATAAAGGGAGTATGAATGTACCCAGTACGGATGTTTCGATTGTATTTCTCGACTTGCTTTAGTATTAAGGAATCGATAATCAGTTGTTCTACACATCTCTGGTGTCCTTGCTTGCCATCTTTTCTGTTTCTCCGCAGGTACGTTGTTGCTAAATGAATGTGTTCCTAAAATTTTGTTGTCAATACAAGCTCTAAACATTTTATAAAAATTTGACTGAAAAGTAATAGATCGATACTGTGATGGATCGTGCGCTCTTGTACTCTATCTTGGCAGAATATAGGTCAAACCATGCATTAAGAATGTAGGGGTATCCTCTCTGGTATTATTATTATTACTAATATTATCATTGACAATCAATTTCTCAACAAATGTTGGGTTTTAAGCCCATCCCGGATGCATGCTTCAAAAGGCTGGTTTCTATTAGTTCTATGTGTTGTCCTGTAAGAATTTGCTCACTATATGGCAAGTACTGAGCAGGACTGCCTTCTGGATGTCAATGAAGGTATAAGTATGCCGTCTTTTAATTTTCAGGTTCGGTTCTAGAGTTTTTGTAGCTAGTCCAGTTGATGATACGAAGATCGGTATCACATGAACCTTATTCAGTCTCCGCATCTGCTGTATCTCGATGGCCAGCTCCGTATATTTGGCGTTTTTCTCTTAATATGTATCAAACACGTTGTTATTGTTGGGTAAAGCGACACCTACCAGCTGTCTTTGTTTCTTTATTTAATAGTACCACATCAGGCCGATTATTCGTCACCTATTTGTCGGTGATAATTTCCCGGTCGTAGTACAATTGGTAGGCATTATTTTTAAGCACTGAATTACTGTAGGTTGGTACTTATAATAGGGCACAAAGGCATTCAGAAGCAGTATTTATTGGCAAGCTTCTAGTGTATGATGTTACACAGCTGGTTATGTCGCTGAAGGTAGTCCGTGTTTGCTAGGTAAGTTCAGCCAGATGTTATATGCTGAATAGTCTCTGATCTCTCGCTACATTTTCGGATTGAACAGACCGGTCTTTGATGATGAATTTCGTGTAACTTCCTGTGTTAATAACTTGGTCCTGTATTGCCATCACTAATCTTTCTGTCTCTGGGAATGTTATATATCCTTCAGACACCTGCTGGATGCTTCCTTATCTATGTTTGTCTGATTCAAGTCAATGTGATGTCGGCCGTGCAGTACCATTCGAGCCCGTCTTGTTTGTCAGAGTCTGAAAAGAACTTTAGGATGATGCTATCACTTGCGAGATTAAGTGGAGAGTATGAGTTGTCACTTCGGGTCAATATGCGGAAAGGCTTGATGTTTGTGCCTTGTTGGTGAAGAAATATCTCAAGTTTTGCAGTTGTCAAGAGTGCGAATTGGTCAAGTCAACAAGTGATCTTCCCTCTCTTCATGGTAAGGTACAAGACACATTCAGACTCTCTTGCTTTCACTATTTAGTTAATTAGTCGGCATATCTTTCCCATGAAAATGAAAAAAAGTGGCTGTTTGCAAAAAAATTGAAATCAGAGAAAATGTTAATATTTCCTTTACGCTTTCCACATAACATTTAAATAAGGAAATTAAACAGGACTAGCCGTTTTTTAATGAAAATACATTTTAATAAAGTACATGAAAATAACAATTTACAAAAAATAAAACATATGATAATTAGAGATTCGAAAATTTGGAATATAAAACTTGGATATATTAGAAATTATGTTCAAATTGAAATTTAAAAATATAAATAGTTCGAAGTAATATTGTCAGGTAAGCGCATGCTTCATTCAAAAAGGGAACTATATATGACGACATGAACAACAATCTAAATATTTAAAATGTATGATACATCGCATTTCTTAGAAATTACAATGAAAATCCAAAAGTTTGTAAATTTCCTTTGCCCGGAAATTCCACTGTAACGAATCTTTCCATTTATTTGGAATAGTGACGTGTGATCCAATTTAGTTCAGAGCAATCATTCATAGAACATATGTACTGCCTCCTCCAACATTTTTATTGGGCGCCATTTTGTTTCATCATATTGAATTCTTACCAATTTTTTGCCAATTTCTTTAAAAACAAATTTAATAAATAGTTTTTATATTGACACACACTGCCATTTTGTTCCGCCATGTTAAATTCGTACCAGGCTCTCTCTATATCACATTCATTTGAATAAGATATTTTATACGTTGATTTAAAAAGAAATTATTTGGCCGTCATTTTTTTCGGAACCTTGAAATCGTACCACAACTTTGCCAGTTTATCTCTATATCACAGTTAATAATTGCATATATTTTGAAATTAATCTGATGAGAAGTTTTTTCAGGCCGATTTTTTAAATATTTTATTAGGTTTCTAATTTGTTTTATTATCTTATATTAATACCAGTATGTTACCAGTTCATTCTTATGTACACAACACTTGTTTTTGTGCAAAATTTGAGTCTACTTACAGGATAATTAGTTTTATAGTAATAATTTTCCCCCTCCCTTTATTGTAAGCAACCTATTTTGAAACTGCTTTCACAGACGTAACTGAAAGTTACTCAACAAGGTAATGGTTGCCCTTAACGACAGGATGTAAGTCAACTTACATCCCTAAGGAAATAATAATCTAAAATTATTATAAGTAGCTTTAATTTTTGTTTTCATCAACATATTACAAAAATCCGGTGCTATTAATTGAAATGAATATCAATGGTACAATTATTATAATTATTCACATTATTAACAAAATTTGGAAACACGTTTTCTCGTTTCTTCTCGATGTGTATTACATTTTCTCACTCCACAGATCTTTCATTTATAACTAATGTTTCTGTCACTGTTGAAGCACTGCAAGAGACTTCTGGCTGGGTCTTATTGTATAAAATTTTATTCGCTACTTCCTTTTTATTATTGAGGCTCTCAGCTACGTAACTTTCCGCAATAGTAGCGGATTTCCATCCACTATGTCGCTTGATAGCTAATACAGCAACTCCAGTATTTGCTAATAAAGTTGTCGACGTTCTTCTAAAAGAGTGTCCAGTATAAATTTTGAAGTTCTCAAATTTTAGAAATTTCGCAATTTTACTTGGAATTGACGAAAACATATTTTTCCCGATAGGCTGGTTTAAGCACTTTCCATTTTGATATAGCATAAAGAAGCGTGGATTAATAATCGTCATGTGGGATCTTGTATCAATGTACTTTTGAATTATTTTGAAATGACAAACCTGAGTGTTGTCACTTTTTGTCACTGTAAATGTACATGACATTCCATTTTTGGAGTCAGGAATGGTCACAATTATGACTTCTTGACTTATTCTAACATTGTCCATTTTCATTTCATAGAGTTCATTAGAACGGCACGCTCTAGAAACTCCCATTACCATTACGACATTCATCAATAGGTATATATCATCGGGGGCTTCAAGCATGAACTTATTCACAACTTCCCTGTTAAACACATTCGATTTTTTGGGTCTATAATCATCATTTTTTTGTTTTCAAAAATGCTCGAAGTTTTAGATACTTAAAAATATCTATATTTTCCTCTATAAAAAGGGCGGACTTCAACATCGGATACTCACACCGTAAGCTTGATGGAGACTTCAATATAGCACTTTTTTCGTAGAAATACGCCAAAAACAAAGTTTCTGAGACTGCAGTGGCCGTCTTGCCTTGGCACCAACTCTTAAAGGATTTATATGCTGCTTCATACCTTTTTTTCTACTTTTTTGGTAGTAGAGATAAACAAGCAATATTCGCCGATTCTTCTATATCTGAAACATCCATTTTGTTCACACAGAATCAAACAATTCGATTTCTTCAAACTTTTCGCTATGAATTGTCAACTTGACGTTGTTGTTAAAATAAAAACTGCTTATGTTGCTCTGGCAACGGATCACGGCTGCCTTTATAATTTAATGAGAATGCTATCGAATGTAATGATAATGAAAGCATTTTCTTGAAAACATACAATACAGGGAGGGGGAAAAATGTTATATACTATTATGGGATGTAAGTACATTAACCAGTCTCGAACTTTTTTGCCAGCTATCGCTATCGCTCGGGCGTAAACTCGTCCTCCACTGGTAAATGAATCCTTTATAGTATAAATAACTATATTAATGTTTTTCTAGGCCGCTATCTTGTTGAGGCATATTCAATTTTTACCAAAGTATTATCAGGTCATTCCCACTTGACCCCTAATTTTTGACCGAAATTTGAATCGGGTAAGTGTTTTTTAACCATGCCGTGAACAGATGGAATGACAGGTAGAGCGATTGTATTGAGAAAACATGTTTTTCGGAATCTTGAGACTCTGAAACGTAAAGATATCAAAACATCTAGGAGGGTGATTTATTTCAAGATTACAATGCTTCCCTTTTAAGAGGTAAGTTAAAATTATTTGGCCGATATTTTGTACCGAAATGTTGAATTCATACTACAACTTTGGCAGTTTATTTCTATTTCACATTTAGTGCTTGCACAAAATTAAAAATTAATCCAATATGTAGTTTTTTCAGGCCGAGTTTCTAAATATTTTATTAGGCCGCCATTTTGTTTCGTCTTCTTATATTCATATCAAAATGTTGCCAGTTCCTACCTATATAACCGTTGATGTTTATGCAAAATTTGAGAAAATTGTATAGTTAGTTTTTTTAGTAATAATTTTTTAACGTTTCACTAGGCCGCCATCTCGTTCCGGCATATTGGATTTTTACCAAAATATTAACAGGTCATCCCCATATGACCCTTAATTTTTGGCTAAAATTTGAAGTCAATCTGCTAGTTTTTAAGCTATGCCGCAAACTGACAGAGAGATAGAGGGACCGACGGAATTGATAAAACAGATTTTTTGCCATCTAAGGACCACAAGACTTAAAAAAATTTAAAACTTAAGAGGATGATTTTTTAACGATTATAAATATTATATTTGGTCGTCATTTATTATTAATACTTGATTTTTGTGCAAAATTTGAGATAAATTGGATAAGCACTTTCTTACTAATAATATTTTTAATATTTTAAGAGCCGCCATTTTGTTATCCATGTTGGATTTTTAATAAAATGTTACTACCATGTCATCCCCATATGACCCATAATTTTTGACCTAAATTTGAAGTCAATCAAGTTTTTTTTGGCTATGCCGCGAACATATAGACCGACAGACATACAGACAAACAAACAAACTGACGGAATTGAAAAACAACATGTTTTTTGGCATCTAGGAATCCTGAAACGTATAGATCTGAAAATATCTCGGAGGGTGACTTTTTCACGATTACAATACTTTCCTTTAACGAGTCAAGTAAAAATAGATATAGGTTTCGTTCCCCATTTTTGATTTTTATTGTTGTTCCCTTTTTTGAATGTAACCTATGTTACCTTACAAGTAAATAGATGACACAATTTGGCACTTTTATATATTGCTCCGAACCTTCCCCATCTTTAAAAAAGTTTTTTTTCAATTTCAGTTTAAACATAATTTCTAAAATATACAAGCCCTATATCAAATTTTCTAATTTATAAAAAAAAATATTTATAGGTGGAAAGCGTGTAAAAAATACTCAAATTTTTTCCATATTATTCCAAATTTTTATATATAGTTTTTATATTTGTATACTTCTGATTTAATATTGATTGTCTTTTTATTAATTTATTTAGATTTTAACCTTTTTACCAATCTTTTTGTCCGAATTTTCTTAGACAAACTTATTTCCATGCTTTTAGATAGCACTAACGTTGGCGAAAGCCGAAAGCCCTTTACCATAATATAGTTTAAAAACATTTACATGAAATACAAAGTCTCTACATTTCCATATCTATCACAGTGGGTTATTTAGTTTTGTTTTTAAATAAATTTATTATGCTTACTTTTCTTAACACTTTTTATCATGCCTCTTCAAAGTTTTAGCTATACAGCCAATAAAAATTTCATTGTACATTTCACTTCGATATAGTATAATACTCTGTCGTTATTCCGTTATTCGACACTCAAACATCGTCGAGACCAGAATAGACAGTAAGGTGCTAACCCCCTGGGACACTAAAACAGCTGAGCGCGGAAAAGCAAAGCTCGGGTGGAAAATATCATTTCCCGAATGCCCAAGGGCTTGCCAATTGAATTTATAAAAGTGATGCTTGTAAAGGAATAAATATATCTTGCAGGAATAGATTTTATTCCTCCCATTTCGGAAGTTGATTTTTCGCCCATTTACCTTTATAGAACGAATATATATTTATGAAGTGGCTCTCTTAAGACGAGGACTGGTAAAACCTGTCTAGCCAATTTGCATTTTATGAAAACTGAAAATGAATGAAAGTATTAATAAGAAAAGTTATGGGACATTATTTCTGAAGTATGAATAAAAACTTTTAGACGTGTCTCTTTCGATTGTACGAGGCACGTCTACATGGTTTACTTCTATAGAATTTGGGGTAACGAAAAATGGAAAAACTTTTATAACTTTAAAACAAAGTGTATACTGTAGATCATATATGGGCAACCCCCGGCCCTTCACCAGCCCCAATCCGGCCCGAGAGGGATTCAGAAATTTCAGATAACGCGCAAAAAAATTAAAAATTTAACACACATAGTTTATTTGTAATTACTGTCAACCAACCTAATACTGTATTCTTCAGATCATAAAGACTAAAATCGATAAGTAATTTTATTAAGAGTACTCAGTGGATCGCCACAGAGCGAGTCAGAAATAGTCGTTAGAAAGAGACAAACAGATAAACATTCGGGAAGCTGCCCGATAACCTTGAAGCACTCCGAGCGATGCGTTATGAATAACAGTCGCCTCTGAGCGCTCGCATCACATATTCGCGTACGACCGAGAGTCTCTATTCGAGAACATTCTAGTTGTTTACTGCAGCTCAGAAGAAAAAAATTTATCAAGATGTCTGGTTTAAAAAAGTGGAGAGTGGACACAGAATGAAACAAATGGACTGATGAATACTTTTTTAACCTGTACAGTGGTAAACTTATGTGTTTGTTGGGCAATGAAACAATTTCTGCTTCTAAAGAAAACAATATGAAGCAATATTACTCCAGCAAACATTTCGCTCAATATAATTTACTTATACTAATTACCGATTTAGGGAAACAGCAACAAATTTTCAATTTACAAAGATCAACTTTAGATGTTGTTAAAGCTAGTTTTATAGTTATAGTCAAAAGCAGTGTTATCGTGCGGGTCATACGATTTATCAACGACAAATTTTTTAAGTTTGTTTTTCTTTTATTACGTGTAATCATATCCTCCGCATAAAATCTGGAATATGTATTAGATAGACCTATGATGTTTTCATATGAAAAAAGAGGATAAACATATAAATACCAGCAGTTGCAAAAATCTTTGAGCGATGTCATTTTAAAGTCAGATTGACAAGTCACTGACAAAACGAGTAATAGAAAATAATTTTCGGGTTTTTTGCATCCACAAGCGAAAAAAATGGTATTAAATCTAATAAAATATTACGAAAATGAAAATTCACCGGCCAATATCCAGGAGACAGTAGCAAAAGTTCTGGGAATCGGTATAAGGACTGTGCAGAAAATTGTGCATGGAAAAAGGCATAATTTACTAACGAAGAAGATTAAGAAATGTACACGAAAAAAGCCAAAGACAGAAGACTTAAGTGACAATGTAAAAATGGATGTTCGTAATGCAATTTACGATTTATACACATCAAAAATTAATATAACCCTTCAAGTTTTAAAAGAAGCTTTAAAAAATCGAGCCATATTGGAAATTGGACTAAAATCGTTGTCAACTGGTTCATAAAGTTAAAGACTCTTAAAATCGGATATGCTGGCAGTAGGAAAATGCAAAGTTGATGATGGTTCTAAAAACCGAAACGTTGGAAATAAAATCTTACTAAACAGGTAAATTCTACGTAAAAAGTTGCCTTAATAATGTTTTTACGGATTGGGAATACTTCGAAAAATAAAGAAATTACAAGGGGTTTCCGAAAATGCAGTTTTTTGCTTTTTTCAAAACATTTCAAAAACAAAAAAAGATAAAATGATGAGCAAAACGGCCGGCGTTCACTTACAAACATAATTTTCTAAAACATTCCCCATTTAAACTTATTTGTATCTCTTACGGTTTCCAATATTTGAATACTGTCAAAACAAATTTTGGACACATTGTGTATATACATACAGTGTGGTCATTTAAGTGTGCAACATGTGGGATATTTTTATTACCTACACAATCAAAATAAAAATATTGTTCAAAGTTAGCACATCCTCAATAATCATACAACGTGTACTTAGAATGATTGCAAGTCAAACAGCATACAGGGTAGATCAAAAAATATTAAAATTATGCAAGAGTAAAGTACCGTTATTTCGAAAGATTCAGCAAAATGTTATGAAGAAAAGTTATTTAGCATCAAAAGTTATGCTCGGATACCAAAAAATAGCATCCTGAGAAAATTTTTTTTTTTTGGAAAAAATCGAGTTTTTGAAAAATAAATTTTTTTGATAATTATCATAAACACTTTCATAGTTTAATGTTTAATGTTTTTTCCAAAAAAAAAATAATTTTATCCAGGCCTAACTTTTGATGCTAAACACTTTTTCTTAATAAAATTTTGCTGAATCTTTCGAAATAAGGGTATTTTACTCTTGCATGAATTTAATATTTTTTAACCTACCCTGTTTGACTAGCATCCATTCTAAGTACGCTTTATATGATTATCGAGGATGCACCAACTTTTGTCAATATTTTTATTTTGATGTGTAGTTACTAAAAAAAATTCCCATATGTTGCACACTTAAATGACCACACTGTACCACCAAATACTTCATTGTAAATTCCTTCCGAAGAAGCCAATGTGTGTCGAAACAATTGTGATCATGTAATGTAATCTAGTGGAAATTAGTTTTATTCATTGCTCACTACCTGTAGTGCTAAAATATTTTCTAAAATACACATTTAATTAGAAAGTATTTGAGCCAAAAGAAATAAAACACGACACAGTTTTCTTTAATAGCAAAAGATTATTTGGTCATTTACTTTTTTTCAACCCTTGTCTCAAGAGCATGAGGTGGAAACTTGTTCCCTCGAAAACTTAAAGTTTTACATGCATAGAAGTCGTACTAAAATAATTTCCTTATACCTTTCTGAACCTAATTAGCAAAGACTCAGACTTGCACTCGGCAAAACTTTCGCAGCAACTCGTATAAATGTCCTGGAGGTAAATGTTTAAGGTCTTTTAAATTTATATTCAAGCGGTGCTTTATTTAAATTACTTTTCTTGTCGAATTTTTCTTTCAAATTACATCCTTTAATAAGGCAAACTTATTTCTGTAATCATCTGACAATCGACTGATCAATCATTGTTTGACAACTAAAAGATCGTTCTTTTACAATGTAGTATAAACTTCGACAAAACAATTATAAGTTGAATTTTGTAAAAAAATTTTTTGCTATATATAGAATTAGGTATAAGAAATATTCATCATCAGGATCAGGTATGGGCAATGGTTATAATCTTAGAGTAAGAATAAAAATAGAGAGAAAATAGAAGTCAGCGTATTCAGTTTTTAAAGAAATACACGGAAAATGTTAATTCAAAATTTAGAAAAGTGGTATTTTTAGACGAGACTTGGATATTTTCTAATAGAAGTGGTTCGAAATCTTGGCAGGACGAGTCTGTAATAAGTGTGTGTGGGACGGGAAAACGGTTCATCATTTTGCAAGTAGGTTCTTCAACAGTTTACTGTTTTCTTCAACATCCAAAAGTACCGTGATAATATGAACTATGAACTGTTTGAAAAGTCGTTAAAACAACAACTGATTCCAAATTTAGATGCTCCATCTTGAATAATTCTGGAAAATGCATTTTATCATTCAAGAATCTTATATAAACAACCTACTTCATCCTGGAAGAAAAGTGATATTTATGACTGGTTAATAAAACAAAAACAAAATCCCCTACCCAATATGCTGAAACTAGAACTTCTTTTAATGGCAAAATCTATTAAAAAACCAACAATATATGGCGTAGAAGAAATATTACGGGAAAATGGACATGAGGTTTTACGACTGCCGCCGTACCATCAGTGCCAGATTAACGCAATAGAATTAATATGGGCTGGAGCAAAATCATATTACGTAAAACACGTGAACGATGGTCTTACATCAGATGAAGTGCAAATTGTTTGGCAAGATTCATTAAATTATATTACGCCGGAGTACTGGAAGAAATCTGTGGAACATACGGAGAAATTAGTATGGGATTAGTGGAATGGAGAACGAGTTCTAGATGTCGAAATAGCACCAATGATCATTGCGCCATTTGAGGACGACTCAGAAGATGAGGACCTTTTAAGTGATGATGATATTTTTTAGTCTATAATATTAAAAAGTTTCTGAAGGATTATATTAGTCTTTGACGTGTATAAATCATAAATTGCATTATGAATATCCATTTTTGCATTGTAACTTAAGTCTTTTGCCTTCGGATTTTTTCTTGTACATTTCTTAATCTTCTTCGGAAGTAAATTATGTTTTTTTATGCACAAGTTTCTGTACATTCATTCTACCGATTCTCAGAGCTTTTGCCATTGGCTCCTGGATATTAGCCAGTGAATTTTAATTTAAAAATTTTTTTATTAGATTTGGCATAATTTTTTTTGCTTACTTTTTTAGTACATTTGTAATTTTGTAGGCAATAAATAAATAATTATAGAATACTTGTTCCAATTTTAAAGCGTGTTTAAAATAAGTAAATTTTTTTATTAATTATAAGACAAAATTTGATATATAAAAATCGCTAAAATCGCTTTACAAGAAACTCGGGGCTAACGAAAAGGCTATATATATATATATATATATATATATATATATATATATATATATATATATATATATATATATATATATATATATATATATATATATATATATATTACATATATATATATATATATATATATATATATATATATATATATATATATATATATATATATATATATATATATATATATATATATATGTATATACAGTCAGTCCAAAAAGTCTCAGTACAGTAGGTAGTTTATATGATATTTTTCTATAGTATTTTATTTGATAATTGAAACGACTCGAAAATAAGTTTTTTCAATATTTTAAGCTTAACTAACGTCTTTTCAAAGGGACATTTTATTCAAAAGTTCCTTAAATATTAAACAAATGCATGTAAAATTAATGTCAAAAATGTCTCCGTACACTTTTAATTTTATTTAAAAAAGCACGTTATAGTTAGTTGCATTTAATCAAGGTGCCTGTGGCTGGCCAGCATAAAACAAATGAATGATTTTCGGCCATAATGAATTACCTGTCACAATGTTGTTGGTACATTTATTGTTAGTTTTTAAGAAAGCAGTAAAAATGAGCGAAAGAAATCGTGAGATTCCAATACCAATTCGAAAACTGATATGATATGTGGAAAGAAAAAAAATCATTTCGACATATCGGAAAAATTATGAAGAAGCCGCATACTACCATTCAGTACATTGTGAATCAGTATAAATTAACGGGTTCCTACAAGATTCGACCTCGCTCTAGACGTCCCAAAAAACTGACTCCACGTGAAGAAGCTAGTATCGTTAGGCAAGTGACTATAGATCCCAAGAAAAGTGCTCCTAAATTGAAAGAAGAAGTTCGAGAGTTATTTTCAAAAAATATTTGTTCACAAACGGTGAGAAATTGTATACACAGGGCTGGCTATAGGAGGGGATGTGTGGCCAGGAAGAAACCATTAATTTCGGACGCTAATCGAAAAAAACGATTGGCCTTTGCTACAGAGCACGTTAACCAGCCTCCGGAGTTTTGGGAATCAGTAATTTTTAGCGATGAAACTAAAATTAACCTTTTTGGGTCTGATGGTAGAGCTAAAGTTTGGCGAAAGAAGAATACTGCCTTTGACATCAAGAACATGTGTTATGCTATGGGGCTGCATGTCTGCTGGAGGAGTTGGAAATCTGCATTTTATTAATGGGACCATGGATCAGCATGTCTACATGAACATTTTGCGCGACAATTTACCAGAAAGTGTGCAGAAATTGGGCCTCCAAGGGAGATACATGTTCCAACAAGACAACGATCCAAAACACACAGCAAACTTGGTGCGAGAATAGATGATCCATAATGTGCGACAGCAGCTTCATACACCCCCACAGTCACCTGATGTTAACCCTATTGAGCATTTATGGGAGGAACTTAAACGCCGCGTTCGCCAACATAACGTTTCAAGCAAAGAAGCGTTGAAGAACAGAATATTGTACGAATGGGAGAACATTACACCAGAAGTGACTAGAAAGCTGGTTTCCAGTATGACAAGAAGGCTGCAAGCCATTATCAGGGCTAAGGGCGGTCCGACCAAATATTAGTTTCCATTTGTTTTCCTATTTTGTTAAAGTATTACTAAAAATTATTAACTGTATGGAGACTTTTTTGGCATTAATTTTGTATATGTTTTTCTATTATTTGTATAACTTTTAAATATAATGTTCCCTTGTTACAATTACTACTGAAAATCATTAGATATGTCTTAAAAATTAATAAAAACATGTTAGATCCTAGTATATAATATAATTATATATATATATATAAAATTCTGTATAATATATATATATATATATAGACTTTTTGGACTATATATATATATATATATATATATATATATATATATATATATATATATATATATATATACAGGGTTATTCACGCAACCCGTTCATTAAAAGTTTTTGATGATGCCATTTAGATAAAAATTTCAAATTTTGGGATTAAAGTAAGGTCAAGGGGTACTTCTTTTTTGAAATATCTTCAACTTCTTGTCACTTCCGGTTTAACTGGAAGTTGGTATCAACTTGCTTATTTTAGATGGAATACCCTATATTTTATATTTTTGGATTCTACGGAGAATTTTAATGATATTTTATGTAGCATGTCCTATACCTAGGTTCAAGCGTTCTTAAGATATTTGACCTTGAACCAAAAATGAGCCTTCGGGGTACCAAATTTTAAAATCTCATATTTTTGTAAGATATTTGAAGATATTTGAAGATTTTGAAGATATAATCTTCATATTTTGCAGACAATCGGTAAATAATCTTAGCTTTCTATTTTTTTTATTAAATTTGTCTATTTTTATAGAGGGTATCCTAAATTCAGCGGCAAACATTCACATTTTCAAAGCCGCTAAAGTCCGTTTTTTTAAATGGAACCACCTATAACTTTATGCTCTATCAAATGTAGAATTTAATTTTCTATCGAACTGTATTAAGGTTCCCTATACCTATTCGTGACCATTTTCGAAATAATCAGGTTTTTATTAAACTATCATATGTATTTGCTAAATGCTTACACCTTCCCGTTGTAAGCCATGGAAAAACAATTGTTGTGCTTTTCTATTCAACATGACAGCTGATTTGAAACTCTTAAATTAAAATAAAATAACACTTAAAAGCTGATATTCTCAATTTATTTTATATTCGCGGAGAATGTTACAAAATATTGGAGAGAACGTGCCATGTTTTTAATCAAAAACATCCTCATTTATCGCCAATGAACAAGAGAAAATTGAAGAGGATTGAAACGAAATTTTTTCGTTTCGGAAAAGTTAAAGTTATAAAAAATGTAATAAATTGTTTACATTATTTTTAACCATATCTACTAAGTTCGAGACTGTTCTAAACTTGTTTTACTGAACTTAAATTTATAGCAATCTAACAATTAACAATAAATAAATAAAATAATAAAACTGAATGAAAACAAATGTTCTACATGCTGTCCGTTCATTTGAAGACACATTTCAATTCTTCTTTGTACAGTTGCCGTGGCCCGTTGAATTTGTCCGTTTTCTAATTCGGCAAAAGCTGTTCGTATCCTGTCCAGTAAATCTTGTTGGTTATTTACTGTGGAAGCATAGACTTTACCTTTGATAAATCCCCATAAATAAAAGTCTAGGGCTAAATCAGGCGATCGCGGGGGTCATCTCCATGGGCCGTTGGGACCAATCCAGGGATCTTCAAAAATTCGAGATAATTGGAGATAAATTGCAGCGGAATTATGTACTGGTGCCCCATCTAATTGATACCAATAATTTTGCAGCTCACCAATAGGAATTTCTTCTATAAATTCAGAAACCGTCCCTCGTAGAATTTCCAAATACTTATCACTGTTTAAATTGTCTTCATAAATACACTACCGCACCTGATCATTTAATACTATACCGAAAACATTGAAGCTAAACCTCTCTTGAGAACGCGTTTCGCGTAAAGCCTGCGGATTTTTTGCTGCCCAGAAATGTTCGTTTCTTCTATTTGTTATTCCTTTTCTAGAAAATTTCGCTTCATCGGTCCAAAATATTTTTGAAAGGAATTGAGGGTCCTCTTGAGTTTTCAAAAACATGAATTCGCAAAATTCTACTCGTCGGACGTCATCACCAGGTCTCAAGGCTTGCACGTTTTGGAAGGAATAAGGGTGCATATATATAAATTTTATAGACAATAGATGGGTGTAGTTTGTCTCCGCGTTTTTCGTTGTTTTAAGTGGTATAAAGTGATCAAAAAAGACCGGCGATTTGCAAGAAGCAACAATACTGTACAGTGGATTTTTGTGTTGAAATTTGTACTTTTTTATTCTACTTCTATCACTGGAAATCGTTCCAGTAATATAACAGTGGTTAAATATCGTCTTCAAGGATATTGTTCGGAATAACAACAAAAAACATTCTATCAGTAGAACCAGTGTATTTATTTACTGCCTACAGTTTTACAGGGAATTCCCTTTTTTTGTTGTGTTGTGACTACCAGTAATTTAAAGTAAATCCAACCTTTAAAGAGTTTTTGCATAGTGGTGTGCTATTTTGAGTTAAAAACTGTAAATAAGAGAATAAGTACACGGTGTAAATACAACGAATTCAAAATATGGAAGCTTTGAGAGAAGAAATTCTGAATAGTAAAAAGGAATTACAACAAAGTATTTTAGCTAGTGAAGTAAATATTACGCTAAAAATCGAAACAATATTGAATGAAAAAATCAGAAAACTTGAAACAGAAAATATTGAACTAAAAAATCAAATAGAATTATTACAAAGAGATAATAAAAAAAATAACATAATTATTTTTGGTCTGTCAGAAGAGAAAAGTGAGGTTTCAGTAGAAGATATTTGTACCAAACTGAACGTTTTACTGGGTACAGAACTTAATAGGCACGGTATCAACAACATATACAGAATTGGAAAAACAGAAAAAAGTCCTATAAAAGTCGAATTTATCTCAAATCTTTCCAAGATTAACGTTCTTCGAAACAGCAAAAAACTGAAAGGTACCAATATTAGTATAGTCCCTGATTTGACTAAAAAACAACAGGAAAGAAACAGAATATTGAGGAATTACCTAAGGGAAATTCGAACCACAACTCAAGACTACTGCTACATAAAGGGTGAAAGGCTCTACAGAAATAATAAACCATATACTGTTGAGGATATCCTAGAAATTGAAGATCAAAGAGAATTAAGACATCTGCAAGGATCTTCAAGTGAACCCCAAACACCGTCGAAGAATTACCCTGAAATTGCCGAAGCTAAGGAAGGTCATCTAGAGAAAAAGGACTCTCCAGTGGACAAAAACCCAGAGAAGACAGAAGAATACAAGAAGGCCTTAGTCCACGATAGAAACAAGAAAGAAGAACCGACTGACGAAAGAAGAAAGAAGGAAAACGAACTTAAATCTAGAAACAAGGACAAACAGTTAGCGACTAGCCTGTCTCGAGAAAGGAAACCGTCTCTGAGATCCCAAAAATCTTAAAAAATTCCGCCAACACACATTTAAAATTAAGATTGTAGATATAAAAAATGGACACATATATTACTGATTATAATAGTGAAATAATAACAGGTAAACTAGTTGATAGTATTAACGATTTTAACATAATTCGTAAAAATATTGATAAGTGTAGCTTTAGAGTTTTGCATGTGAATATTCGTAGTATTGCTAAAAATTATGATGAGTTATCTGTTTTTTTGGAACAATTTTCAGAGCAGTTTGAAATAATAGTATTAACAGAAACTTTTAATATACTTAATACTAACGTATATATAATACCTGGCTATGACAATGTATACAGTGAGGGTACTTTAAACCGAAATGATGGAGTGCTTATATATATAAAATCTGATATTAAGTATCAATCTAGAACTATTCAGGTTGCTCTGAGTACTGGCATAGAACTACAGATTAGAATTAATGAAACAAAATTGCTTTTAACTGCAATTTATAGGTCACCAAACACAGACAAAACTATTTTTAATACAGAACTTTATAACTATTTGGCACTTACAAAAAATAATAATTCCCACATTATTATTGGTGATATTAATATGGACCTCTTAAGTGATGGTAATAATGAGATAGAAGAGTACAAAAATATATTAAATTCATTTAGCTTTATTCCCTATATTAATAGAGTAACTAGACCAACTAGTAAGACTTGCCTAGATCATATTTTCGTGAAAAACAACTACAGCCAAAATGCTTTTAATTCATATGTTTTTAATTACGACATTACAGATCATCTTCCGATATCCCTTGAAATTATTTACAGTAAATTTTCTACAGAAAATTACGAACAGAAATACAAAACATTTATAAATTACAATCAACTTAGGGGAGATATTGAGAAAGAGCAGTGGTTAGATATATATAATTCTGAAAATGTAAATGAAAATATGGAAAGTTTTATTAATAAATTAAATCATTTTATCAAGAAACATACGAAAACTGTAAAAATTAAAAATAATAAGACTAAAAAAGCATGGATAACACCAGCGGTATTACATTTAATAAACAATAAAAATAACATTTACCGTCAATTACGAGATAATCCTGATAATACCCAATTAAAAGAGCAGTACAACCTGCTAAAAAATTCTGTCAGAAAAACTATACAGACCTCAAAAAAAGATTATATGAATAAAATTATAGAAAAAAGTCCTAACACATCGAGCAGCTTATGGAAAGCTATCCACAGTATTTGTCCCAAAGAAAAACCAAAAACACTAATAGAATCAATAGAGATCAATGATAAATTAATTACATCTAAGAAAGACATCGCCGATACATTCAATGATCATTATAGCAACTTAGGCTTGAACTACGCGAATAAAATTAAAAGTCCAATTAATTTTGCGGAAAGTACTGAAAATTTTAATAATAGTATTTACCTTAACCCAGTAAACGTAACAGAAATGGAAAATATTATTAATAACCTAAATTTCCAGATTGCTTGAAACTAGGTACTATAAAACCTTTGCATAAAAACGGAAGCAAATATAAAGTCGAAAATTACCGCCCTATATCACTTCTGTCGGTGTTTTCTAAAATATTCGAAAAACTTATAAAGGTAAGAATGTCCAAACACAACATTCTTTCTGACAACCAGTTTGGTTTTAGAGAAGGTTGTTCTACAGAAGACGCTATATTAACCCTAACCTCAGAAATATATAAGGCTCTAGACAGGCGAATACCCATATTGTGCATTTTTATAGATTTATCAAAGGCTTTTGATACTGTGTGTCACAGACGCCTACTAGAAAAACTTCACTCATATGGTATAAGAGGACCTGCATTCAGGTTAATAAAGGATTACTTATCAGACCGTAGGCAGGTGGTAAAAATAGACGGTATTGTGAGCAGCACAAGGGTCGTCACATACGGAGTCCCTCAGGGGACTGTTCTTGGACCTCTTTTATTTACCACATATATAAATGATTTATTAACATATCGGTCCAGAGGAAAACTCGTAAGTTTCGCCGACGATATGGCTATAATATATGAGGGACAGACTTGGGATAACCTAAAACAGAAAACAGAGCAGGACTTAAAATATATATGTGATTGGTTTAAGTACAATAAGTTAACATTAAATAGCGACAAAACATACTACTTGCCTTTTACATCTTACTCTAATCACTTACCCAATTTGGGACCCTTACGCGTGGAAGATAAAACACTAATCATGGAAAAAACTGAATCGAAATATCTAGGAATTATCGTCGACCGGCATTTAAGATGGGATCTTCAAGTCAAACATGTTAAAAACAAATTAAGGGGATTATTAACCAAAATGGGATACCTTGCAGAGAATTTAAGTCGAAATAACCTAAAAACCCTTTATTTCTCACTAGTACAATCTCACTTAACTTATGGTATCTTGAGTTGGGAGGGTGTTGCGGGGAGTAGTTTGAGGGAATTAAATGTAATTCAAAAATGGATACTAAGGATATTATTTAAAAAAAATATAAGGTATTCAAGTGACAAACTTTTTTCTGAAAACAGTATATTGGACATTCGACAACTTTTCTGTCAACGAGTTTTACATTATATTTACAATAATAAAATTAAACTGAATCCCATCGAACACAGTTATAACACGAGAATAAAGAAAAATTTATCTGAAGTGCCGGCACGTTTGAAAACCATTGGCCAACGTTCAGTCGAGTTTTTGGCACCAAAGATATATAATTTACTACCAAGTAACTTAAAAACTATTCAAACTTTTACGCTGTTTAAAAATAAAATAAAGAAATGGATTAATAATACTGACAGACAAATATTCAATGATTTGATAGATTTGAAATTTTTATAAAATCAAAATTTACCAGAATATGACAGATTACCCAATTGCGAGAATTTACATGATTATGACTACTTACCCAACGGATGAAACCATTTTTTTTTTTTTTCTATATTGAAACGGTTTACCTGACTGTATATGCTGTGAATTAAATTCTTTTGAGCCTGTATATATTTTGTTGATGATTTATGTATGATTTTACGTCTATTTTATTTGTATATCTGAAGGCTGTAAGATAGTGTAGATTTATAAAATAGTTATTTAATATCACGCACGAGCATTTATTTGCTTCAGTGATTATCATGTTTATTTTCATTATTGTTTAATTTGATCAAAACTGTATTTTTGCATTTTTTTTTTGGGAAATAAATATTATTATTATTATTATTATTATTATTATTATATGATGTTCGCTCAAGATTCTTTGGACAGATGAAGAAGAAATTCCCAAATCGTTTTCTGCAGACGGTATTGAACTTTACGGGTTTGCGTGGAGATAAGCTAATGTGTTTATTACGTTATCCTCGGCATTTGTCACTGGTTTCGGAACATTTTTTGTAACTTTAACCTTGCCAAAACGCAAAAAAATTCGTTTCAATTCTCTTGAATTTTGACTTGTTCATTGGCGGCAAATCAGGGTTGCGTTCATTAAACACATGACACGTTCTCTCCAAAATTTTATAACATTCTCCATGAATATAAAATAGATTGAGAATATCAGCGTTTGAGTATTCTTCCATTTCGATTTAGAAGATTTAGTTTATCACTGACACCTTTCGATAAATAAGGCGTACTAATCATCTGTCATATTGGATATTGGATCTCAATTGTTTTTCCATGGCTCACCATTGGAACATGTAAACATTTAAGCAAATACGTACGTTATTTTTATAAAACCCAATTATTTCGAAAATGGTTACGAATAGGTATAGGGAACCTTAATACAGCTCAATAAAAAATGAAATTCTACATTTGATAGTGCATAAAGTTATAGGGTGTCCCATTTAAAAAAACGGACGTTAGCGGCTTTGAAAATGTGAATGTTTGCCGCTGAATTTAGGACTCCCTGTATAAAAATAGTATTCAATAAAAAAAATAGAAACCTAAGATTATTTACCGATCGTCTGCAAAATATGAAGATTATATCTCCGAAACTTATAAGATTTTAAAATTTGGTACTCCGAAGGCTCATTTTCGGTTCAAGGTCAAATATCTTAAGAACGCTTAAACCTAGGTATAGGACATGCTACATAAAATAGCATTAACATTCTCCGTAGAATCCTAAAATACCATAAAAAGGGTGTTCCACTTAAAATAAGCAAGTTGATACCAACTTCCGGTTAAACCGGTTGAAAATATTTCAAAAATGAAGTACCCCTTGCCAAAATTTGAAATTTTTATCTGAATGGCATCATCAAAAACTTTTAATGAACGGTTTGCGTGAATAACCCTGTATATATATATATATATATATATATATATATATATATATATATATATATATATAAATATCAAGTACTTTCTTGGGATTAGGTTCGTGGATTGAACAAAGAAACTTTAATTGACGTTTCGCCTGTCCATTTCAGGCTTTTTCAAAATATTTAATTCTGCACATCTAAAAATTAAATATAAAAAGTGTATATATGTAAGTTAATAAATAAAAACAATTAGGTATAACGGCACGCAGTAAAATTATTAAAACATTTATTTAAAATAGTACAGTACATACCTTGAGAAAGATGTTCTTTTACCTTGCTTGGCAGTGTGGAGGTAAGTGATACACTGGTTAAAGAATTCTATTGTTTTTTTTTTTATATATATCCTTTAGTTTTTTTGATTATATTTACAATGTAGAACTATTTGTGGATACGGGTTGTTTTAAAAGTATTTGTGTGAGTCTGACAGTATACAGTATGTATTTATGATTGATGGAAGATAGTTTATAACAATTGAATTAAATTAGGTTGTGATATATTTGGCTGAGATTGTCAATGTCTTTCCGATCGTTTACTCTATTTTTTTCTTTTTTTATCTCGACCATTTCTTTGAATGTCAGTTTATGGTAATGTTGTTCTTTTGATAAGACCGTTGTACCCGAAAAATCAAATTCATGTTTCATGTCTCTTTCATGTTTATGTTGTGCTGTGGAAGCATTTTTTGTATATTTATGCCCATTTAGTCTATTTGATAGGTATTGTGTGGTCATGCCTATATAAAAAAAATGCTTCCACAGCACTACATAAACATGAAAGAGACATGAAACATGAATTTGATTTTTCGGGTACAACGGTCTTATCAAAAGAACAACATTACCATAAACTGACATTCAAAGAAATGGTCGAGATAAAAAAAGAAAAAAATAGAGTAAACGATCGGAAAGACATTGACAATCTCAGCCAAATATATCACAACCTAATTTAATTCAATTGTTATAAACTATCTTCCATCAATCATAAATACATACTGTATACTGTCAGACTCACACAAATACTTTTAAAACAACCCGTATCCACAAATATTTCTACATTGTAAATATAATAAAAAAAACTAAAGGATATATATACAAAAAAAAAACAATAGAATTCTTTAACCAGTGTATCACTTACCTCCACACTGCCAAGCAAGGTAAAAGAACATCTTTCTCAAGGTATGTACTGTACTATTTTAAATAAATGTTTTAATAATTTTAGTGCGTGCCGTTATACCTAATTGTTTTTATTTATTAACTTACATATATACACTTTTTATATTTAATTTTTAGATGTGCAGAATTAAATATTTTGAAAAAGCCTATATATATATATATATATTTATAAATATATATAAAAATATTTATATATATATATATATATATATATATATATATATATATATATATATATATATATATAATCTATATATATATATATATATATATATATATATATATTCTTTGGGATGACCGCTAAAGCAATGGAATTTGGCTAACCGTAGACACGTGTTTCTGACTTAAGGTTTTCATCAGTACAGTCAACTAGTTGAAAGACGAGTACAACTAGCGCCAAAATGAATACACAAAACAATACCAGAGTCACCAACAGGAGCAAAACCGACATTTGTGATTACCAAGAGAACATCCGAAATCTTCGCCGGACTTGATACTCTATTTACCACGGAGCAGCATATAGCCACCTGTGGCGAAACTCATGACCCAAGAGATGTAAATCAAAAGTAGAAAATATATAACGCGGTAAGAACTAGTATATAGTAGAAGTTGGTGACTCTGGTATTGTTTTGTGTATTCATTTTGGCGCTATATATATATATATATATATATATATATATATATATATATATATATATATATATATATATATATATATATATATATATATATATATATATATATATATATATATATATATATATATATATATATATATATATATATATATATATATATATATATATATATATATATATATATATATATATATATATATATATATATTTAGCGAATTTTCTTATTTAGTCCCTCGGCATTTAATATATAAAATAATATTAAGTGGCTATCTTAATAATAATGCGTAATATAATAAAAAAAGCTATTTTCTTTCCCCCTGTAATAGCCCATCGAGATTTAATATCTCGCTAAAAAAATCACACAACATTTTGTTATTCAATGAGTTTTCTGATTTAAATCATAATGTTGGTGACCTTTGGACCCGCACGATAAGACCGCATTCGACTATATATCAGGGACAAGATAAGGAGCTATAATAAAAAAAAATTGTCTGCTTTTTAATTAAATATTTAGCGCACTCTACCTATGTAATATATAGCTCGAAATCATACATAATTCATATCATGTTTAAAAATTAAATAAAACGTCCGTTGGAAACTAAGTATACCTTGCTTAATGCATAGTATTGACAAGGGTGGATTTCTCTGCATATTAATTTTCCAATCAAATAAATCACATATATTTCTCTCGTCAGGGGTTTCAGTCACGGTTACTTCTCTATCATTATTATAAAAGACATATATTTCTTAAAAGGAACAGTCTTCTTAAGTCTATTGTACGACAAAGTAGAAGGATGAAGCTCGTTATTTTTATAATGTGCATTGTGGCCATATCAAAATGCGAAGCAAATGCTACTTATTCTGAAATAAGAAAGGCATTTCTGGATGATTTTTTTGGAGATGTCATTCATGTCAGCTATAACTTTTATGGCTGTTTAAATAAAAGTAAGTCGAATTGAGTGTCTTTTGGCTTGGAATAGTTGTAATGTGAAAATTTGTTGTCAAGTCAGTTTACTAGAAGAAGTTAAATATTCAAATCTATTATGTATGATCTGCTAAGTGCAGAAAAAAATTCTGTTGTAAATTAGCCAAAGCTTTATATTTCATTTCTTTTTAAATCGGAAATAGTACCAACCTTTTTTTATGAGCTTGGATTTTTCCACGGTAAATATAAAAATTGTAGGTTTTATCATGTAATTGTAAATGCATTGTTCTTTACGCATTAATGTTAATAAAATGTTAGACACAAAAATTATTAAAACTCAAAAAAAGAGTAGTTCATCAATTCGATATTTTTTTTTATGTATGTAACTTGATTACTCCGCGATGGTTTTACCACTTCTGGTCAATATGTCAGGGAGTATTCAGGATGTTGCCAGAGTGGTGCCAAAGTTTTCAGAATATTTAATTCTGTAATCTTTGGAGGTGCTATAGCAAGCATTTTGGAAAAAAATTAAAATAGGCGGAATGGCGCTGTTTTGAACTATTTACTCCAAAAGACATTGAACAATATATGCCTTTATCCTTCTATCAGAAAGAAGAGTCAATAAGTTACCATTCTATAATAAGACATCTTGTTGTATGTACAGGGTCTGCATTTATATTTCGCCATCCATTTTCATAGTTTATTTTTGAAGACAGAAAAAAATAATAAATACAAAATTTGTTTCAGGGAAGTTCCTAAAAAAATAACTTTGAATATACAGGGTGAATTAGAAACTACTAGCTTACCAAATTTTGGTTTTTTTAAATGAAATGTCCTGTATATTTTTGGTCTTTTAGATTCACCTTATTACTCCTTTTTCAAAAATGTGTGATATGTCTATGCTTGAATCGTTTGAAAGTTTTTTAGATATTCGAGAAAGTTTACATGTTTGATGTGCCATTCTAAAATATAAGGTTATCGGATCAATCTTTTTCCCTGAAAGTCTTACTGCTTTCAGATATCTCCAATATCTGGAAAATGAACTGCAGTTAGATAACATTTCTTTAAATCAGAGATTTACAGGCCCCAGCGCACAATTTTTAAATGCTACTGAATTTTTGAATCGGAACTATGATTTATGAATTGGAGGAAATGGACACATAAGATGTCCAGCACACTGTCTAGACATGACGCTGCTTGACGTATTTCTATGAGGTTAACTAAAAAACAAAATTTACTGCAATAAACCCCGAAAATATAGCTGTATTAGAACAGGAATTAGAAATTGCAAGATTAAACGAAAATCACTCTCATTTTATTTTTAACCGCATTAATCGCAAACTGTTACAAGATATTGAGAGGTGCTCCGCGAACCAAGCAGGACATTTGAATAACTAGAATTTATGGATTTATATTTATATAGATTTTCATTCTCTCATTCTCTCTCTCTCTCTCTCTCTCTCTATCTTTCTCTCTCTCTCTCCCTCTCTCTCCAGAATTATAGGTCCAGTATTTTTCGATTACAATTTAAATTCCCAACGTTACCTAGACCTGTTAATGGACATTCAGCCATTGGTGAAAAATGAAATTCTTCCAAGGGATCCTGCTAATTTAATTTGGCAGCAGGTGCTCCATACCACAGAAATCCAGAGATCAAAAATTATTTAAATACTCAATATCGGGAAAGGATTGGAGAAAATAGAAGTTACGCCTAGCCCCCGAGGAGCCCCGACCTCACTCCTCTGGATTATTTTCTATGGGGTAGACTAAAAGAGCTAGTTTATAAAAAAATCTTAGAACAGCAGAAGAATTGACAATTGACATTCGGAGGGGAGTTCAATTTCTGAATGTAACAGAAAGTGTCAGAAATGCTATAACATATTTAGAAACTCTTTACACCACGTGCATTGCTCAAAATGGGGGGCATATTGAATAATGCTTGCAATAGTTTGATATATTTTTTTTTGTTTCAACTTGTTACTGCAATTAGGTATTCATTGTTAATATACGTTGTTTCTTCCTAGTTGTCTAAACTTGTTGAAATGATTAGGTTTCCTTTGTAAATTTTATTAAGTGATTCTTTTGTTATTTGTTAATAATGTTCTTCGTAAAATGTTTACGCAAGAATACTGAAGATACTGGTATATAAATCCGAAAAGATGAACCACTGACCCATGATGTATAGTTAAATAGTTGTTTTAATATCATTACCATATATTAAGAAAACTAACTATTTACAAAATGTAGCAATACCGTACCTATATTTTTTCTTATTTTGATAGATGGGTACTAGATATTATATGAAACGTAAATTTATTTTAATTTCTAGTTCTGTCGCCCAGATAGATTTTTATAGCTTAGCTAAAAATCTTAAATATGCTGATGTAAAATACTTCAAATACTAAAGACGAATAATATTATGTAAGATAACGCGTAATATTTAATAGGTCCGAAACCTTATACCCATAATATTTTACATCTTTGAAAAAGTCTTTTACATGGTAGCATTTAAAAAATATGAGAAAATCATTGATATAAGGATATTCCTGAAGACAATTCTTGATTAGTCCGAAATGGTGAATCTCAGACCCATAGTATTATGAATCGTTAGGAAGTTCTTTTAATACCATATTCAAATGCGATATAATATACAGGGTGTTGCAATTGAAAGAAGTGAATAGATTAAACTTGTGTATTTACATTTTTTTCCTAAAACCCACCGTTTCTGATATAAAATGTCCCATGATAAACGGCCCACCCTGTATCAATGTAATGTAGCTTAAAACCATACATAATTTTTATTGTTTTTAAGAATTTAAAGCAAATTCTCATTGAAAACTGACTATACCTTCCTCAATTTCTCGTATGTTACAAGAGTTGGCAAGGGTGGATTTATCTAATTATTAATTTTCCAATCAAGTAAACAACACGTATTTCCCTCGTCAGGGGTTTCACTTGTCGTTGTTTATCCATCAGTATTATAAAAGGAATATTTCTTAAAAGAAAAAGGCAGTCTCTATAATTTTATTGTACCACTAAGTTGAGGGAAGAAGCTCGTTACTTTTATAACGTGTATTGTCTCAATATCAAAAATCCAGTGTGACTTACTCTAAAATGAGAAAGTTATTGTTGGATGATTTTCTTGGAAATGTTAGTTATATTAGCTCTTAATTTTATGGCTCTTTAAATAAACGTTTGACCAGTTATGTGTGTTTAGAGGGATTAGATACTTGAAATGAAAATTTTATATAAAGACAAAAAGAGGGGAAGTAGCTTAGTTTATTACCAGCCGATATATTATTAAATTGAAACTGTGAATTTTTTTCTTTATGTAAACTGCTGGTCAAAATGAAAGGCAGAAAGTTTATTTGACATCAAATTTAAATTCCAAAAGCCCCATTAAAAACAAGAGTCTAATGTTATTCCTAAATATTATGTGTCTTGAACATGTTTAAAGTTCATAAACTTATTTACTGGCGAGATTTGTTTGCATTTCGCAAAAAAGAAAATATACGTAAGATCGAAGCTTTCATGGCTTTGGTCAATTAAAAAATCGTGGTTCTTAGGATTAGACCATGACAAAATGGAACATAATTACACGAATACAAACTAATTGTTTAATGAAATTTCTATGTTACACTATATAGGGTTCTCGATAAATGCGTCTGCATTACTAAATCATTTCTCTCTGATAGATTTCAACGTGTGCAGATTGATCCAAATGTTTTTGATTTTCTTAAAGTTGATATATATATATATATATATATATATATATATATATATATATATATATATATAGAGAGAGAGAGAGACAGAGAATCGTACACCAACGTATATATATATATATATATATATATATATATATATATATATATATATATATATATATATATATATATATATATATATATATATATATATATATATATATTTTTGGTCATACTATCGTTTTCAAGATATATACTAAAGTTTTTTTTAAATGGGATACCCTGTATATTTTTTAATATTTGGTTTCCGCTCATTTTTAACTTCTTAAAATTATTTAACACTTGATATTTATTTCAATCCGGTACCGACAATAAAGTCAATTTAAACAAATTTTAATCTGTTTTTCTAATATGAATATGAAAATTGTGTGTTAATTATTTAGTATTTACTCTGGACAACACAACTAACACAAATACTTAGGAAAGCTAATAAAAAAAAATATATACCTATTATACACTAAAATGTTTTATTTACAACAAATGACGTTGGATTTAATACTTTTCTAATGTTGCCAATTATGTTGTTTGAAAATACTGACTTACAATTATTTAATTTATCCCTTAGAAATACCCAAGATCTGTTTTAAATAAAATAAGGCGGCCATGACTTGATTAAACAAAAGAATATATAGATTCTGTTGAGCCATTGTAGAAACTAATTGACATTTGTCACAGTTAAATTATTTTAATAAAATATTGCCTTTGTCCATTAATTAAACATCAAATGGCTGCAAATTTCGAAAACTTGGAGAATTATGACATGCTTGTTTGTTTTATACAGTGCCAGGAAAATCCAGATGAAGCATCAGAAATATATCTAATCCGATAAGTAACAGGAGTAATACTAAGTAAACAAAATAACTCCAGGGCTTTTCGGAACTAATGATGGCAGATGTAGAAGGACTCTCAGTATTTTTGATAATAATAAAACTTTAGTTTTGTGACTTTTTCCAATAAAATTAATTATAATTAAAATATCTGAAAAGCAGAATAACAGTTTTGTTGATAAGTGATAAGAAAAAACATCTCTTACATCACCCTGTATAATAAAATAATTTAATTTATTGTTTTGAATACGTCGTTCTATACTCTATATATCTGAAAATAAGCATTTATTCCTTACAGATATATGATAAAATGTGTTTTTGGTAGATTATTTCTTAGCTGTTTGTGTGTTTCCCTAGAGTAAAAATTAAATAGTATGAAACTTTGTTAACTGATTTATTGTTTAATAATGATATTATAACAAACTTTGGTACAGATAATTCAGATTTAGAAAATTAACACACAATTTTCATGGCCTACTAGAGAAACAGATTCAAATTTCTTTAAATTGACTTAATTGTCGATACCGGATTGAAATAAATATAAAGTGTTATATATTTCTGAAAAGCTAAAAATGAGCGGAAACCAAATATTAAAAAATATACAGGGTATCCCATTTAAAAAAACCCAACTTTCGTATATACCTCGAAAACGATAGTAGCTAACCAAAAACTGACTATGCCACTGGATTCTACGCAAAAAATTCTATCGAAATTAATTTTCACCATTTCGGTAAGTTGCCAGGCCATCGAGATACGAGGAATGGAACAAGAAGGTTTTTAAAAATGTGGAACACACTGTATACTGTTTTAAATTGATGTTTCAAAACTACCTGCCTATTGGACTACATGCGTTTAATATTTGAAAACTATATAAGTTTTTAGCGTTTTAATAATTTTATCTTCATTAAAATGTCATCTCGGCTAGCGAGAGTAATCAAAGTTTGAATTAATTTTGGGAAAGTCGGCACAAGATTTATTATCTTACGTACTTGGTTAATGTAACAATAACTATGATAACGACCATAATTATGCATAATAAAAATAGTAACCCCCGATGAATTCTGGGAAGCAGGGTTTAGAGTGAGGAATAATTTGCATATTTTTGCGGGTAATTAAATTGGTACCTCAAAAGTTAATGTAGTAAATCACATCTGTTAAGGGAGATACAGCTAACCGATCTAATATTAGAAGAAAAACACATTTTTATTTTTCAAATTTGTGCTGGACTTTCTAGCGTTAAATCTAAAAACCGAGAAATATTCCTCAACATCCTATTTTAGTTACTTTAACTATAAATAATTTTCTCGAAGTTGTATGGTTTAAGATTAATAAGATGCTGAATACAAGCATTCTTGTTTACCCCCCCCCCTCGCCCTTTAAAATACACTTTTATTCAGTGAACTAAAAAGAAAAAAGTTAATAAATTTCCTTTACTCGGAGCTTCCCTTATTATGAATCTTTCCTTTTATTAGAAATAATTAATTGTGGCTCAATTTACTTCATTAGATTATAATTAAGCGCCATTTTGTTCCACCATATTAAATTCCTACCAATATTTTACCAATTTCTACCTATGCCACACGTAATTTTTTGGGCATAATTTAAAATAAATTCAATACGTAGTTTTTACATAGACACTTACCGTTATTTTGATAGGTCATGTTGAAGTGATACCAGTTTATCCCTATATCCCATTAATTTTTTCTGTAAAATTTAAAGTCAATTCAATAAGATTTTTTTACGATGATTTTCTACAATTTTATTTGTATTATCTTAAATTCGTACCACAACTTTACCACACTTTGTTTTGCACAAAATTTGAAAAATAATCTAGTAAGTTGTTTTTTCACGCCGACATTTTGTTTCGCTATCTCGGATTCATACCAAAATGTTACCGGTTCATTTTTAAGTAATATTTTTTTTAACGCTTCACTATGTCGTCATCTTGTTGATTTTCTTCAAAATGAAAAAAAAACCTTAATAGATCCTAATGTTATTATCTGCTACTACAGAAATCCAATGTTTTATATTTATTTTATCTCCAATAAGTTGATAGGATACATTTGGAAAACTTTAAATTATTTTAAACTTTACATACTTTATTTTATTAAAACTCACAATTGGCCTAACTTTGGTTAGTGAACCCGCGTTGCGAGTCGCTCTTTGGCAGCCAGTCGCGCTACATCAACGAAAGAGGCTTCAGCTCCCGGTTAAGCGACACAAGCACAGGTGTGTGACGTCCCTGACCCATGTAATGTGGGGATAATTTTGATCTGTTATTTGCTTTTGGTTTATATTTTGAATGCCACGCATTTCATACTGTTAATATTTACGCATTTATTTAAATTCTTTGGATATGTAACAGCTTATAGTAATTTTATTTCAATATTTGATTGCTAATTACAGTATACAGTCCTGTTTAAACCTTCCAATCTTGAGCTAGGATAATCGTTAGATTATCGAATAACCCAAATAATAAGATCTTTAAATTTGGTATTGTTATTACTTTCGAATTACAACGCAATAGGCTTTAAGCATACTACATCATATTAAAAAACGCACCATTAAAAACACCGCCTTAAATCGTGCTCGACAACACAAGTGGTTGGAGTAGTGAATATATGACTCTGCTTAGTGGACTGTCTACGCTGAATATAATCAGTTTTTGGGGTAACGAGAACTAATATATAGTAAATTATATAGCTTAATTTTATTAAAAAATATTTTTTTCTGTAATACTCATGTCATTAATTCTTTGTCCATATTTTGTATAGGTATCCAAAAAAATAATCTATAAATATAATATTCAAAATTACTAATTTTCTACAACTCATCTAAAGAATTTACCGCCCATCAAACTTGCTGCCTCCTCCTCCAAATCGAACCCTGTTTACATACATACATAAAAATCCTTTGTTATTAAAAAATGTTCTAAAATATACCAACATTTTTTATTTTTAGAGCAACGTCATAATTTTGCAAGAACACAAGTAGATGGTAGGTCAATTAGAAGAGTAAGTTTGATCAAAACAATAAGCAATTTGAAAAACACAAATTTATACTGGTTAGTATCGGACGCAGTTTCTTGCGACATCACTGCGTATCTGAAGCAGGTAATTTTGATTTTTTAATCAAGACTATATCTTTGATATTACCGGCGATATGGGGTTTTTATAGGAACTTTGCATTTTCTCCATTAACTAGTGCCTTTATCTCATTTATGTTTACTTTTTCGCACTGCTTAATTATGTTTCAACAAACCTCATTAGACCAGCTGGTATGAATGTTGGCTCTCGTAGAGAGGGCAGAAGTAAGATATGCTGCCCATGCTGTTGGTGTTGGCGAAATAACTGGACGGTCGGCAATCCGAAGATATGAAATAACAGGCCAATTCCACGGAAAAACTGGTTTAAAATCCTAAAAGTACCAGATCGTTTCATTCAGTTGCAAAATTGATGCAGCCGGTTTCAAACTGCGGATAGTAGTAAAACGTTGTATCGTAGATTGAAGAAAGCAAACTTGCAGGCACAAATACCAGCAACAGGATCAAAGTTATTTTCAAGACATCGAGAAGCTCGACGTTTACCTGAGAGCTTATTGGGGAAGACTTGTGTTCACCAATTAGTCTAGATTTTTTTTTCATTTTCGTTCAATCACTGTCATCAGTCATCAGTCATCAATCAGTGTTTGGAGAAAAATCGGTGAACAATATGAATATTGCGTGATCAGCGAACAAGAAAGTTTTGGATGCTGTTCCATAATAGCTTGGGGAGGAATTTCCTTTGATCGATGTAATCAGAACATTGCACAATTTTTGAATGTTTAACCAATATTTAGTGGTTAAAAACTTTTAACAATAAAACTGTGGGTAGGTGAATATTCATTTCTAGTGTGTATAAAAACGCAGGGTTCCCGTTAAAACCTTGTTTCTTAGAAAGTATCAAAAACAAATTGTTTAGCAAATATTCTTCATTTATTAAAAAAAATGTTCCTTGAATCAGAGATGGTATAACTTACAGAGTGTGAATAAAAGTATCGTAAAAAAATCCGGTTTTCCCTATGAAATTTTCAAAACAAATCTGTTGCTTCTAACCTCTCTTATAAAGAACTAATTTAGCTATGAATTAAAAAAGGTTTGTTAGTACCGATGAAATGGTTTAGACAATATACCTCTTTAAAATTAAGTAAAAAATCAAGTACACCACTTTTTTGTCCTTCATTGTACATGAAGAAATTATTGAAACAGATTTTAATTTGTATTTAACCTATTTGCCAGAGTTTTGACAACAAATCAGATTTTTTAGACACGTTTAGTTATTTGTTTATGCTATCTGCTCTCTTTTTTGTAAAACTATAACTGTAACAGTTTTCATCATGCTCCGATTCCAATAACCGTCGGTATCAAATGTCTAGCATTGGTCTGTTAGATAATGACGTCTCGATTGGGTCATGTATAGAACATGGTAAAAACGTTTGGTTACAAATTTCAAGTGACAGCTAAAGTAAAGGATTAATTATGTTTTGATTTTGCAAAAAAAAAGTAACAAATATGGAAAAACAATTAGCAGTTTATCTGCAAAAGTTTATTTTTTAGTACCAATATTGTACCTGTTATAAGCAATTTGACGTTTTTTATTAAACTTTTAACAACAACCTTAAAATACGCAAAAACCCAAATAATATTAAACACAGAACTAGGGGTTCGCGAGACCGAGACCGAGACCGAGACTGAATCAGTCTCGGTCTCGGAAAATGTATACGGTCTCGGTCTCGGTACCGGCCTCGATACTTCGAGACCGAGACCGAGACTTACTTAGTCTCGGTCTCGAAAACAAAATTTTAAAAATAATAATTGTTCGCGGAAATGTTATTTAGACAAAAGTACATGGAAGCCTTCGTTCGAAACCCAGAATTTTTCCAATCATAAAAATTTAATGTAAAAAAAGCCAATGTTTGAACATTTTAGTAAAGTACAAAAAATGTAGGTATATTTATATAAAAAATTATTCCAAAAATCGATAATTCGAAATGATGTTGCCAACAGATGGAATCAGTAAATGAAGATATTCTGACAATAGTAGGTGTATCAAAATAAATGTCACATATCCCTTGTTCTTTGGACATCAACAGAAGGGCCACACATCACTAGAGTTACTTAAACAACCATCCACAGAACAATAATTATTTGACATTTCGAAAGATATACAGATGGAATAAGATATATTAAACACAAAATAAGGACACACTGTATAATGCTGCCGAACTCATGCAAGCAACGTGTTGGGCATTCTAGGGACAGACGTTATAATTCAATAGGTAGAAAACGATCGGTGGCCAAGTAAAGCACCTAAACTTTGCTATTTTGAACGAAACCTTTATTACTTTGATGCGTATTTACTTTCTTAACCAGGGCCGTTCTTAGGGGTCTGCACGTTGTGCTTGCTCAATGGCTGCTATGGTTTATAATACTACTTGTGAATCAACTATTTTTGTTATATGGTAAATTAACTATAAATTTTAAAAGTGGAGTAGATTTTAAAAGTAAAATTATTTATTAAACAAATATCTACTCGTTTAATTTTTCGCCTGAAAGATCAATCTATAGCCTTTTTTGAGAAAATGACAGGGACAAATATTATATTGTGCCTGCTGAATCACGAGTAATATCAAGTTCCTGAAGCGATGTTAACTATGACATCGATTATACATCACTATTTGAAAAAAAAAAGTGATTCCGAAAATTGGAGAAAAGAAATAATAGAATATTTACAATTAAAGCGCGCTCCAAAGGGTACAGATATTTTAGAATGGTGGAAAGCACACGAAAAACAATTTCCAGATTTAGCCAAAATTGCAAAAAATCTTTTGTCTATACAAGCGACCTCCGTAGCAGTAGAGCGTTTATTTCCACAAAATATTAGTTTAAATTTTCTGTAATATTTTTAGGTTTATTATATAGGTTGAAATAAAATCTAAAAATATGCTTATAATGTATGTTTAGAAATTTAAATTTTTATTTTGTTATTAGAACAGTTCGTTATTTTTTAAGCGTTATAGTTAAATTGGCTTTATTGATCATCTATTTAAAATCCTATAAAAACTTTGTGTTTTGTTTGTTGAAAATTTTCCGTATGTATACGTATTTTTTTATTGTATTATATAGTTAAAAATTTTATATCGTTATATCGTATTATTTGCAAATACAAACAAAATTATAAAAATATTGTTTTATAAAACAGTTCGTTCTTTTTAGCAAGCTATCGAAGCGATTAATGAAGAAAATGTGAAAAATTTTCACTGATTTTTTTAACAATTTTTTGTTTATTTTGAATATTTTTTAAACAAAAATCAAAATTGTGTTTTGTTTGTTGGAAATCTTGTACCGTATTTATACTATATAAGAATATGATATTGCGATTTTTAGTTCAATCTATTAGTTATTAATTATTGAACCAAAAAACTAAACATTTTTGGATTTTAGTTACTTTCAATAACTAAACATAAAAAGCGATTATAAATTTATAAAGATCACAATATCAAAATCCTGTATAGTATAGTTGTGATAAAGTGTCTCTCTTTGAGAACGGGGTAGCAATTTACGGTTTTCGACATGTAAAGTGGAATTTCGCTACTAGAGTTTCTAAATTTGGGAAATTCTCTTTTTATGGTTATTTATATCTTTTTTAAATGACTATTTCACTAGTATCATTGTTATAAGAATATATATATTGCTAGTATAATATAAATGATTACACAAAAATTATTTTTTTCATTCATTAATTTGCCCCCAAATATATATTTTTTTAATTATTTTGTCAAAACAAATAATTTACGAACATTAGTTATTTTGCCACTTCACTTTCAGATAGAGACCGAGAATCTCGGTAGGTAAGTCTCAGTATCGGTCTCGGTCTCGAACACTAAGTCTCGGTCTCGGTCTCGAAATACTTTTTCAAGTCTCGGTCTCGGTCTCGTTTTGAGTCCGAGACCGAGACTAGTCTCGCGAACCCCGACACTAGAAGACTATAAAAATCATATATTTAATGATAAAAATAAATAATTTCGCTGTTTCAAATTTCTAAAGAATTCAAAATATTTTGTTTGTTTCTGGAACCACGATCGGTACCATATCCCCGACGTGGTTAGCAATTTGACAGACCAGTTATCGAACCATTAAGCCGTTGACGTCACTCTACTTGCATGGTGAATTCTTACGGTTCGAAGCGGTCAGCCGAACTGGAGCATAGTGAAAACTTCCTATATTTTTTCCTTTTATTTTAATCGAATGTTGGATGTCGACTGATTTTTTGACGTAACAAAGCAACAGAAACATGAAAATATTATCGAAATATATCTGCTGATTTAGATTTACCCGAAAAAATTCGTTTCACACCTTTCACAAAACCTTTTTGTTTACCGGTTTGCACTACTGTTTATCTCTTAACTTCACTATTAGTATCAATAATATTAACAATGTTATCCCTATGGTGCTGTATGATAATTATCAGCATATACTTTTTCCTTTAAGAAACCCCATAAAAAGAAGGGTAAGGGCATTAAATTATGGGACCTAGAAGGCCATGTAACGTTTCCTCTGCATGAAATTATTCGGTATTCAAATCGTTCGCTCAAAAGGTCAAATGTTTTCAAAGCTGTTCATAGGTGCAAGGAGCAGCTTCGACAGGCGTTGAAAAGGGTAAAATTGGCTTCGAGAAGGCACCTGTGAGGAAACAATGAGCGGGTGAGGACTTTTAGGCATACATACATTAGCTCTTCATTAGATCAGAATTAAAAAACCCTCAATAGGCTCGTTTCTTTGAAGCAGTCTTAAGACTTAAGATTAAGAAGTCTTCTTAATCGAATTCGACTAACTTTGTAGCATATTTAAAATTTGCCTTAAATTTATGCTACTATTTTTACTTTTATTTGTATCAAACCAGATTTTTTAAATCTATAAATGTATTTCTCATGCCCTTAGGCAACCACCCGTATTGCTCGAGCATCTGACGTCTGACGATGGTTTGTCAAAAGTAGGCCATTTCTATGAATATGTAAGGTTTTAGCCATCACAAATGAGTAATGTACAGTTTCAATAGATACATTCTTTTTATAGCCTCAAATTCGCGCGTCAAACATTAGTATATGTATTGCTTAGCTTGAACTGGGTCTCATGGCTCAGAGATGTAAACTTGGCGAATATATTATATATTCGACGTCTTGCACTTCCAAAAATAATAAGTTCCCACCGCCATGAAACACTAGGCACGCCACTGAGAAAGTTGTAAACCTTCTCAGCATATATCAATGGATCAAAATAATAGATATATTGATAAACCTACTTTTTTAGGTTAATGAGAGTAATATGTTTCAGTCTCCATTCAAGCACTTAATTTTGGTATCGCAAAGTGAATATAAAAATTTTTTGACAGACATTGAGAAGTTTCAGATTCCAATACTGAGCGAAGTAATTATTGGTGCATATAATGGCAGTGAAATACAATTAACAATCGTGTACAAAATTACAAGTTATGGACACTTAAGTGAGTAATATTAAAACAAATATTTCAGAATTTCAGATTTAGTAATAAAATAATTTAAAACAATATATAAGATATATTTCCAGAACTATTTGAATAAGGTATAAACAGCCCTTTATAAATGTTGCTCGATTTGTAATGGATACCTTACCTATGCAATAAATTACCCGAGTTAAAAAATTAACTATTTTATGCCACTTTTTTTACGAACTCTGAATATTTTAATTTCAATTTTTTTTTGAGTAAAATTGTTTAGGACAAATTGCTAATAATAAATAAATTTGTATGTTGTTGTTTATTTTAAAATGTATCCTAAATCAATTATTTTGTCTTCAGATCAAATATGTAGAAAGATATAAATCAAAATACCAAAAACATCACTTCAGTCATATGCAACATGATTCTGATTTTATTGGTCAGAAATTGGTTGTGTGTTTCTTCGTAGCAAAAAGCAGTTTTTACTTTTCGGTATCTATATCTCAGAGACGGTTTCAGGTCAACTTTTAAAATTTTCGAGGTGTTTAGGGCAGATTTGAAGCCCTTGAACGGTACTAAATAGATATTATATAATTTTTGTTTTTCGAGTGTTATTAATTTTTTACCAAGTTTTCCACAAAATGAAAAAATATTCTGAAAAAGCTTGGCTATATGACTATCTCAGGCTGTTTAAAAAAATGTAATTTAAAAAATTTTTATATTGCTTTTTTCTCTCGTTGGCCAAAAATTAGTTCTATTAAAAAATAACATTGAACAAAATTATTGAGGAGCCAAAAAACTACAAAACCGCGTTTGAAGTTTGAACCTAAAAATGGAAAAATATGAAATAGGTGGTATGAAATTTCCTTGGGCATTTACGGCAACCGCAAGTTGATCATTTCTCCTCGCTCAGCCGAAGTAATGGATCCTACCTGCTTAGCACCTGTAAACAAACAACATAGTGCATGTAATACTTTTCTTGGGCGAAGAATGGTTGACACCCCCGTCTCGTCCATATTCCATATTCTAGAAGCTTGAAATTGGCTACGCGATAGAACATCCATGTTTGTGCGATTAAAACTGGAAGCTCTGGCAAGGCTTGTGGCTTCGGGCTGGCGGATAGAAATGTCGGTGTTTCTCTTAATAAACAGATTTAGCCACTCCACTCCAGCTTTTTCGTGGTCATCCCAAGAAGAAGGAGCTTGGCATAACCGCTATCTGGCATTTCTATTGTATGCTTCGTTTCGCGAAATTTTTTTGTTTTCGCTACATATCGTGAAAGCGTTGAATAATGAATATTAAAATCTTTAGCGATTTTTCTAATAGAAAACTCTTTATTCCCAATATTTTCTAATACTAATTGGGCATTTTAACATTATCCGTTCGGTTTTTTTCTTATAATTTCTCATGAAAAAAAGAAAATTTATATGAAGCAATAAACTAAAATGATGGAATAAAATGAAAACGGGGCACGTTGCAACACCGGGGTAAGTTACAACACCGTTGCAAAGTGCCCCGAGCAGAGTGTTGCAAAACCTTTCTAATCTAACCTCTAAATTTTTTTGTTGTTTTGTAGACATCCCAATTATTATCTAGGCAATAAACACGTTATATTATAACTTACCACTAATGACACGTGTGAAAAACAAAGCAGAGAGGTTTAATTTATTAAAAAACTGTTCAAAAATATTACACTCAACAATCACAAATCAAGTAACCTGCGAAAAAACCGTTTGTCATTCGACAAGAATAAAGTGCGTTCGCCAACACGTTTGCCAGTCGATATTGAATGGAAGAGTCAAAGTTTTAAATATAATTGTGCCTTAGATATCAAGTGTGTTGCAACTTATCCGTCAACCGCCCCGGTCTCCCTTAAATAATACAACATTTTTTTATTTAAAAACATGTTAGTTTTTAGAAAAAACGTTTGAACGTTTCTAGTTATTTTTTTTACATATTTTAGGATTTTTAAAGAATTCATACAATGCGTTTAAAGGGGTAAAACCATCCCTTAAATATTACAATATATTTTATTTAAAAAGCCGTTAGTTATTCGGAAAACGCTTGAAATGCAATGCAAATACAGATATTCGTGTTACCCTATTAACCTAGTTGGAGCAACATGGTCCGTGATTGATATATTTAAAAAATATATACGCTCGGGGTAAAGCGAGTTGGATATTAGTGACACGGTATTTGCAATGGTGTTGTTATTGGCATTGTGCATCTTTATATAGTTTTTGAAATACACCAAGGCAAATTCGCACTTCATTTATTTATGTTTAATCGGATGAGACAAAAAATTACTAGAAAACCGAATGTCATAATCAAATAATATTATGATGCCATTTATCGTAAAACGACAGGTCAGTAAACAGTATCGGTCAAAGCCAGAAAATCATTTTGAATTTAATTAATTGGTTTTTATTTTATTCTAGTGAAACAACGTGGTTTATTATTACTAACTATTCAATTTTTGAAAATATAAATATATTTATAAATACCCTTTAGTCTATAGCCGCAGTTTTAAATTGATATTCTGATCGACCCTCATAAAATACTCTGAAATAAGAATTCAGGTGCAAGTCGTAACTAGAAAAGTGTTAATCATTTGTTTTTTGACTTGGTGCGGTTTCACGACTATACATGATCTGATATTTTGCTTATCCTAGTAGCAATGCTAATAAAAAATAACATAACTTTTACTTTTGATTATACATTGAGGACATAAAGTCCGTTGCTCCTTGTCTAACTTTTGAACCACTTGGTATATTGAAACGATAATATATGAACAAGTTCTACATTTTTTGAAAAAATGACAGCTTTAAATATCCAGATGTCAGCTGGGCGCGGTTTCGAAATTTTTTTTTCTTTGAAGGAGTGTTGATACATCATTTTAAAGGTGTTTTTATTCTTAATTCAACCCTAATTCATTACCAATAACAATTTTAAATTTGATTTTCTCAAAGATGGTCTTATGCTGCACGTTTTTTCACCAAGTGCAACAATTAATTGTCGTTGCCTTATTTTGACAATTGACATTTGACATTTTGAAACAAAAAGAAATGGCTCATTCAATAGAAGATAAAATTGAAGCTATTATTATCTTTGGCGAGGCTAACCGGAATTATCAGGCAGCAGTTCGCATCTTCAATGAACTCTTTCCAAGGTAATAGAGACGGTAAAAGATGCTCCGAGATCTGGGAAGCTCAAAATTAGCGAAAATGTGAAAGTTCAGATCGTAGTTGAAACGGTCGTAAGTCCTAGACAATATACTGAGCAAGTAGCTGAGATGTGCAATATTTGGCGTTTGTCCGTTAAGAATATTTTAAAATCCAATAAATTCCATCCATATAAAATAATTGTCCACGAATTCTCCGGAGATAACCCCGGCCTGCCACTAGAGTTCTGCTTTCCCAATTATCTGCGCCGTATTTGTTTTAGTGATGAAAGCACCTTTTTCCTGAATGGAGAAGTCAACAATCAAAATTGTAGATATTAGAGTGAAGAAAACCGCTATGTGTTTCGCGAAGACATACCCAGTTTCCTCTAATGCTACATGATGCGAGTGATTCAATTACACAAGGTAACAAAATGAAAACAAAAATTTGGTGCCGGAAATCTAACATCTGATTTTGGATGTTTTTAAAGTGCTGATTCCAAAAATGCCACCAGATTCTTTCGAACAGCTCTAGTTTTTGAGATACAGGTTACAGGTTAATTGCTTTTTTTTCTGATAAAGGACAACAAATAAAGAGATAAATATGTACTTAATCGTCAAAATAGACATTTTCCAGAATCTAATTAACCAAATGGATACTGGGAATTGTCCTTGACCCAATGTTCCCATACTAGGAACTACTCAATACACTGCTCTTAATTACTTTTATACCTGTAATTGCCTATTACCCGATCCTTCTATACCTGCTTGGCTGTACTCGATTTAGTATATTACTGAGTTTTCCCAAGTAAAGTTATGCTATCATTTTGTGTAAATTTTGGTGGTTTTGTAGTATGGAGACACTAAACTGAAACAATAGCAACCACAAGCAGACGTACCTGTGTAAATCAACCCGATGTTTTTTGTTATGTGTGTGGTGAATATACTTTGAAAGAGAGCAGAAAAACGATTTCTGACTTTGTGAAAAGAGCTTATCTTGCCTATTTTGGCGTTCATTTAGGAGATCAAGATAAATCTTGGGCCCCACATTTCATATGTAAAACATGTGTTGAACATTTGCGACAGTGGACAACTGGAAAGAGGAAGTGCCTAAAGTTTGGTGTACCAATGGTTTGGAGAGAACCGCGAAACCATCATGACGACTACTATTTTTGTCTCGTTAATATTAAAGGCATAAATAGAAACAATAGACACAAATGGACATATCCTGATCTAGATTCTGCAAGAAGGCCTGTAGCGCATTCGGAAGAAATACCCGTTCCATCATTCAGCAGTCTACCCGAACTGACAGAAGATGATACAGAAACATCAACGTCTGACGAAGTTCAAAGAATTCAATCAGAAAACGACAGCGAATTTGAAGCAGATTTAGCAACTCCGCAGTGTTTCAATCAAGAAGAACTAAACGATCTTATAAGAGACCTGAATCTCTCAAAGGAATCCGCTGAATTACTTGCATCCAGATTAAAAGAAAAAAATCTACTTTGTCCAAGTACTAATATTACATTTTATCGTAAAAGAGATAAGGATCTGCTGCCTTTTTTTGCTCGGGAAAATGACTTGGTATTCTGTAACTGTAAAATGGGTTTGCCTGAATACACTCCAGATGACTGGCGCCTTTTTATTAACAGTTCAAAACGTAGTTTAAAGTTTGTTCTTTTACATAACGGTAACAAATATGGTTCAATTCCTATTGGTCATTCTACTACCAGAAGGACGAATATTAAACAAATGCATTAGTTTTGAGAAAAATTAAATACGAAGAACATCAGTTGGCAATTTGTGTTGATTTAAAAATGGTTAACTTCCTCCTTGGACAGCAGAGTGGTTATACAAAATATCCTTTTTTTTTGTGCCTTTGGGACAGCAGAGCTAAAAATGAGCACTGGGTTAACAAAAATTGGCCTTCAAGAGATGTCATGATTCAAGGAAAACCAAAAGGTGATCAACGAACCTTTGGTTTCAAGAGAAAAAATCTTACTTCCGCCCTTGCATATGAAGCTAGGCCTAATGAAGCAATTTGTGAAGGCTTTAAATCGAGATGGAAATTGTTTTGGGTATTTGTCACGTAAATTTCCTGGCATTAGCACGGAAAAACTAAAAGCTGGTATATTTGATAGTCTTTAAATAAGGCAACTTGTTAAAGATCCACAATTCACCACATCAATGAAGGAGACTGAATATAACGCTTGGTGTTAATTTGTTCAAGTAGTACAAAATTTTACGTAGAATTAGTGGAAACTATGCCTTCAAATTTTAATATTCTCGGCTGTAACATGAGTGTAAAAGTTCACTACCTCCACAGCCACCTAGATCGTTTTCCAGAAAACTTAGGTGATTGTAGTGAAAAACAGGTGGAAAGATTCCATCAGAATATTAAAACTATGGAAGATCGTTAACAAGGACGATGGGATAGCCACATGATAGCGGACTAGTGCTGGAGCCTTCAGCGAGACTGCCCTAGTAAACTCCGTTCTAGAAAGTCGTATAAAAGAAAATTTTTATGTGATTAGTGACTAATGTAATTATGTTTATTAAGTTTTTGCAATAAATACTTAAATGCATGTATCTTTGTTTTTTTAACTGGCAATAGTAATATTATATATTATAACAGTTATAACGTAAAATATATATACACAATTTTTTTTGTTTAAACTAGATCTGATAGACAAAATCTGAAAACTTTTTTACATTCTGCATCCAAAAATTACCCAGGAACGGTTAAAAAATCGCAGGCACCAAAATGTGTGTTGGCCTGTGTTATTGATGATGTTGTTGTTCAAACCCCACGTGAGTTCCACTTTGCCATTACGTTTAAACATTACGGTGTTCCGCCACATTATTTTAGAAACACTAAAAATTACTATCTATTACTATTAATACCCATCCGGGTAGATAAGTTTGTCGCCGAGGACAGAGTGGCCAGTTCGCTCGCCAGATCTTAAACCCTTTGATTATTTCCTATGGGGCTATGTGAAATCTCAGGTTTTCAAAATGGCTCAGGATTCACTGGACAAACTGAAACCCTCCATAATGCGAAGGAAAAATTCACTAACAGGATGTTCATTTGTCAAGAGGTGCTAGGCGGACATTTGTATTTTTTGAAATGAAAATTTGACGTTTTTGTTTTTCATGCATCACTTAGCATGGAGTATTGACACTGGTAATCTCAAAAAATAACCCAAAAGTAAAATACATTAACAAATAAACAAAAGTAGGCTTTATTGTCTCAGGAAAATCGTTACAATCTTATGGATGAAGCGAAATTTACCTTAAAACAAAAAAAAAAACAAAACAATGAAAAAACGAAATATTAATTCTAAAAAAAAATCATATTTTTCGATAGTTCAGTGCAAATACATAAATTGTAAATAATATTCGTTATACTCGTAACATTGCCGTAAAGGGGTTAATGAATCCAGATGCCCTTAAGAGTAACGAAATAAACAATACAATTACGCGCCCTTAAACTCTATTTTATACAAACCCTATGCTCTACAAGCAAAATAAGTAAAGTTAAACAAGAAATGTACTGAACTAATATAGTAATTAAAGTGTATTAGAAAAAAAAAGAAAATGTATAACTTTGATCTAATATATAATAAAAATAATTAAAATTAAAACTAATCAGAACAATTTGGCCTCACGAGAATAGAATATTTTTTTGCTTGACTTGATTAGTTTAATATAGATCCTCCTATAATTAGAGATATAGTCGATAATAACAATATAAGAGAAAACGAATATTTTTAGCAGAAATGCGTAGTCCTTTCGTGGTCCACGGTTTATGACGTTTAGGTTTGATAGTCTTAAGCGGGAAGGACGTATTAAAAGCACTTACAATTTTATTTAAGACAACTCTTAATTTTGAGTTAACTTTTCAAATTCAAAATTCCAGTCGGTGTTTAAGCAAATACTATAAAATTCTGAAAAATTGATTCTATTACTAAACATTGTTATTGATAATCATTAAACCTTTAAAACGATATATCACTGGACCATTCTTTCGCAGTTTCGAAACTGCGCCCAGCTGTCTTTTTGACATTTAAAGATGTCATTCTGTCTTCAAAAAATGGAGAATTTGCCCATATAATATCGTTCTAAATTTCGTTGCAATATACCGAGCGTTTTAAAAATTAGACGAAGGTAAGGGACTTAAGGTCCTCACTGTATTTGCACTTATGGTTTTAGTTACAGAAAACTATGGTATTTGGACAGGACAAAACGAATTAAAAAAATATCTAATTAATACTTCACTTCCTGAACGGAGAAAAAATTTTCGAAAATACCCGGTTAAATTGGGTGTAGTCCTTTTCAAGGAGAAAGATATTATCAAGTCTAATTTTGATGATATACCGTAAGTATAAGATTAAATAAAAGAAATGTACTTTATTTTGATAAAATAAAAACATCAAAGTAGGTAATAATTTATTTAATTTTAAAAAACTGCTTATTTATTTTAAATTTATTGTATATTATGTAAAATCCGGAAACTGAATATTCAGTTTCTTCAAAATAATCTATAATAAAAATTTCATACAAACAAATCAAATAACTATTAGTAATATAATGTTATTTTTAGTGAAAAAATAAAAAATTTAACCTCTGTAGTTTATTCAAATGCTACTCAAATTGACAATGGAACACTAAATAAAATAAAACGGTGGAATGTTAACATAGAACGGATACTTCCACGGCTTGGGTCCATTAAGAAATCATGGTTCTTGGAATTAAACCGTGTCAAATTGGAACTATTATCCGACGTTTCGCCTTCGTGTTTAAATCTCATAGAGCAAAAATCCCTGAAGATGTCTCGCGCAATTGAAGCTGAAACGTCGGATAGTAATTTCAATTTGACATGCACGGTCTAATCACATGAACCATGATTTCTTAACTATGGAATGTTACTTACTTCTTGTTAAAAATACCGAAACTTGAATTTTGTCCCAAAAAATTGCATGTATAAGTTTGTCTGTCCAACAGTTTAGTTATCTTATAGATTAATAAAAAAAGTCGCAAATAAAACCATCTCATCATTTTATTTTTCAGGAAAACGACGGAGTTTTATTTCCAACAGGACATGCCTATTTTGTACAGCTTACTTCAGAGCGTTAACGCTACAATGGAGATTAGCGTCTACGATAATTACGGCGGCTATGGTAGATTAAACAAATCAACCGGAAAGATAACCGTAGACGGAATGGTCCGAGATTTGTACGATAAAAAGATTGATTTAGCTTGTAAGTTTAATCGCCAAATAGAAACACAACACAAATTAATTTGTGATAAAGAGTCCATCCTCCGATAGACGTAACTATACCTGTAAACGTTATTGAATTGCATTTTAAGAGACAAAATCGTTTTTTATAAAAAGTTTTGCTTGCCTTGGAACTTCGAATAGAAATTTTGGATTGTGAAATAGTTATACAGGTTGCAATAATTATATAAATCTAAAATTACTCTGGGACTGAAATATCTTTATTTTTATAGATATTGAAATATTTTATTTATAAAGGCTATTTGAAAAGAAATAGAGAGTTCAGATAAATTGACTTTTGATTTTTGTATTCCAAAGTATATTACAGGTGGTCTGAATAATTAGTTTTTTTCAAACGTATTACAAATGCAATTTTAGCACTCCTTTAGTAGCCCTTAAAATGTTAGGCATAAGTCCCTTAAATTTTAAGGCACTAGTGTTAAAATGAAATGTCAAATTTTGAAAGCAAATATTAAAAAATATTTATATTTTATTTATTAACCTTAATATTAATAGTACAGTTTAAAAAACTTGAAAAATGAATTCTTTCGCTTTTTCCGCAAATTATGCCATATGCATATTTTCAGTATATTTCCCAGAAACACCTTCCTCTTTACATTATTTCACAAATTTATCATAAACAATCTGATATTGCACTCTTCTTCTCTTCATCTATATCTCTATCTTTAAATAAATTTATATTTTCTTGCAATTTTTCAAAAACCGCATCAGTGTTTTATGAAACTGACGTTTCAAATTTCCCGTAAAAAATCAAGCCATCAAGGGCTGTTAAGTTTTATTGAAAAATGTAAACTTCGATAATTTTATATACGATAGTATTTAAAACTATCGGCTTTCAATTTATTAAAAATTCAAATATTTAGTTTGTAACTGTGTTATTATCTTTTATTGGCATTTGTAAAAATATATTGTTTCATATTTGTGTTCAAAGAATTTTTAAGGCGCTCATGTGAAAGTTTATATTTAAATTAAATATTATTGCAAAATAAGCTTCGATCGTATATAAAATTATCGAAGTTGACATTTGTCAATACAATCTAACAACCTTTGTTGGCTTAATTGTTTACGGGAAATTTGAAAAGTCATGTCAGTTTCTCAAAACGCTGTTGTGGATTTTGCTAAAAATGCATGAAAATATAGAAGAACACGAGGATTGCATCGACTCACTTGAAGATACAAATAAAGCGACCAATCAAGCTACCTTCGATTTGTTGCCCAGAATATCCCGATTACAATAAGAGATTGCTTCCGATAAATTGAGAAATGGTGTGAAGAGAAAGGCGTTTCTGTAACATACAGTGTGTCACAGATTCGCTTCTCTATACAAGGATCTCGGCTCCTATTATATCAACAGCAAAAGTTAAATGGGGAAAGTTTTAGTGGAAACTTATTGCATGCGATATCCGGCTTCAGATTTACGATCGATAAATTGTTTTTGGAAATATCGGGGAAAAACCGAAAATGGCGGATTTCGTTTCTGGCCAGTATATCCAGAACGGTAAATTTGACAGCTGCCAAAATGTGACATTATTCGGACACATTTTTAAGACAAATAAGATGGAGTATACAACACGTCTTCATTGTTTTTTGTTAACCCGCAACCCGCCTCAACTTTCATTTTTCTTATGGCCGCCATATTGGTTTTTTCGATTTTTGGAAAGAGCCTAAAATTTCCAGCCCAGTGATATCTCACAAGTGCATTAAAGATTTTAGTATCATCGAAATATTACACTTCGTAAAGTTAGGTTTCAGTTTTTTCTAAGGAGGCCATGATTTAAAGTAATGTTAGCTCTCAATGCTTTTCTAAGGAGGCCATGATTTATTAATAGGCACAACCGTCATCATTGGACTGTGCAAAATCCTTACCAAATGGCAAACAGACGTCTACAGATCAGATTTGGAAGTAACGTTTGGTGTGGGATCATTCGTAAGTTAATGTAACCAATCTTTTTTAAATAGGCACCAAATGATGGTCAAATAATAATTTTTTTTTTTTCGTTTAGTTCTTTAATGATACTAAAACAGTATAATGTAATAAAAAAATAGTAAAATGTTCTACTCTAGTCAGTCAACTTACTTTTTTGAAATTGTATTACATTTTTATTCAATCATTTTGTATTGTAGTTTCGAAGAACCTATAAAAATAGAATTGGGTTCTATAAATTTATTAACACTTTATCTAAATTTTCTGCAGATTAAGATAATTCTTGAAAATTATTTTGATTGTCTGAATTTAATGATTTATTTTTACCCGGGAAGCCTAGTTCTTGCGTTATGAAAAAAATACCATATTAATCAAATGTCGAATTATTTTTCGATTTTCATTATGATTTATAGAAAGGCGTTCAGCTGTATTTCCGAACAATTTAAATTTTAGAGCGCATGGGGTTTATTCTTTTGATATTTTATGTTTTATTAAAATTAAAAAAAAAATTAAAATTTACTTTTTTAAGATTATTATATCACTGAAATAAATTGATTTAATATTTCCGAAATTAATATGCAATACCAACAAAATAATTTATTACGGCTATTACTTCCCGCTAACCAAATATGTTTTTCTTTTTCATAATAAAGCTGAATAGATTTCAACTGTATACAAGCTCATTCATTACGGGATGTTTCGATAATTATTTTTACTTTTTAATAAAGATAATTTTCCATTTTTAATTTATAGTTTCTAGTACCACCCGGCCGACCCTGTCACCCTTGACTGTTGGGCACCTATTTATAAATTATTAATCATTTCAGGAAATCGACCTATTAGACCATTTTTATTTGACTACAACCTAAACGGGCAGAGGTACCTAGAGCTTTTGCGAAACCAGGTTGAACCAGCCTTACGAGCTATTCTAACAGAAGATGAATTAAGAAGAACTTGGTTTCAACAAGACGGATTGTCCGACTCACAATACCATTCAAGTCAGGAACTTCTTAAGAGAACAGTTTGACGAAAGAATAATTTCTTTAAATGGTCCAATATCTTGGCCTCCTAGATCCCCTGACCTGTCGCCCTTGGATTTCTACCTCTGGGGTCACACGAAGAATGAAATCTATGAATTTGATCCCCCCGTGACCATAGAAATCCTGAGACAAAGAGTTCTGGACACATTTAGAAATATTAACCGAAATACACTTACCAGGGTTGTACGAAAAACAGTCACCAATTGTCAGAAATGTCTCGATGCAAATGGACGTCATTTTGCAGATTTGTAAATTAATATTACCCGCTTACAAAGTAGTTAAAGCTCATTTAGATTTTTTAAGTCGTTATTTACGTTCATGTTTTATTGAAAATTCAATGCGTTCAATACATTACTTACTTATTAATGTAATCTTGTGACAAATAAATCATGGCCTCCTTTAAAAACCTTGAAACCTAATTGACGAAGTGTGATATTTTGATGAAACTAAATTCTTTAATGCACTTGTGAGATATCACTAGACTCGAAATTTTAGACTCTTTGCGGGTTAACAAAAAACAATGAAGACCTGTCGTATACGCCACCTTATTTGTCTTAAAAATGTGTCCGAATAATGTCACATTTTGACAACTGTCAAATTTACTGTTCTGGATATACTGGCGAAAAACGAAATCCGCCATTTTCGGTTTGTCGCCGATATTTCCCAAACTTATTGATCGATCGTAAATCTGAAGCCAGATATCGAATGCAATAAGTTTTCTCTAAAACTTTCCCCATTTGACCTTTGCTGTAGGTATAATAAAAACCCAGATCCCTGTATAGAGAAGCGAATCTGGGACACACTGTATACTGAAAATATTTTTGTAGCATACTTTGCCGAGAAAGCGAAAGTATGGAAATCATCCTCTCTATAGTCGAATTTTTTTATGATCAAAGCTGTACTACGTGTAAATAGCTACGTAGATAACAGCAAACATTATAAACTTATCGCATATTTAACGCGTCAAGGAGAGGGTAACCAACCGAAAAAAACAAATATCTTGATTAGAGACCAAACTGAACAGTTTCTGAAGTGTGTACCGGATTATCAGCATCTTCTGATGGAAGTAGCTGCGATTTTAGAAATATTTAGTGCCTGCCGCTGGAAGAAGTTTTACTAGTTGACTGTTGGCAATGTGAAAGTTAAGGGCACTTCATTAAGACTTAAAATATTAGATACCAAAACGAGGTTCGACGAACTTTCACTATCTTTGACAAATTTTATTTGGATTTTCATCGAAAATACACGGCTCTTTGTCCAGCAAATCTCAGACATCGGCAGCTTTGCTTAAAATACGGGGAAGGCAAATGTACTAGAAATCCGGTCAGGTGTGGAAAAATTCCTGCTACTATTGCAAGATTTCTATAATTTTCAAATTCGAACCTCTAGACTGGGCATTGTTTTCGCCTTTCTTCAACGAGCTTACTTGTCAATGCTGAAGCAACTTTGACAATTAAGCGACATGGGGTGGAAATACTCTACAGTTGCTGAGGGATACATCGAAGATTCCTTGGAAAAAAAAAAGAACTCTATTACTCTATTAAGTTGCTTACAGTGCAAACAGCATCAGCAGATGTAGTTGTTGCAACGTCAACTTGGAATGCGGTTGTTTCTGTTCAATCCTCATCAGGCACGGAGGGTGGTGGAAGAAATTAATTAGTCAAGTTGTTTAAGCTGCATGATTAATATTAATGTTAATAAATGAAACATAAATGTTTTTGACGCTTGCTTTCAAAATTTGACAATAGTTTCTTGAACTTTAACGCACTAATGCCTTAAAGTAACATTTTTAGGCTAATGTAGGGGGGCAATTGGTATTTTTTCGTACGAGCGTGTTGAAAGTAAGCACTTTCCGCACTAGTGCTTGAAAAATTATTAAAAAAACCCGCTTTACGGAAAGAAGCAATTTCTTTAGAATTAACATCTCCTCTAAATGTAAACAATCCAACAAAGTGTACATTCAATATATACGTTATAAGTAGCAATAAATAATTGTTTAAAAAAATAATAATTTCAAAATATATTGCTACTTTTATTTGTGAATTAGAAAGTCGTTAAAGATAAACGCAGCTTAGGATTTCTGAAAATGATATTTGACATATTTTAAACTTCTAATTTGTGATCAAATCTAATTTGAAGTAATCAATTCTAATAAATGAAAATTTTACATATTTCATTTCACCCTCCTTACTAAACTGCATTTGCTAATACATAGGTACGTAATGTATATACAGGGTGGTCCACTTAAGATGCTCCTATACTTTATCTCAATAAATAGGACACTGAGAAGAACAAATTAAATACAAAAAGTATTTGACCCTAATTTAATTTTTTTTATAATATTTTTATGTATACAGGGTGTTGCTTTGTGCCAGGACAGTAACCAACTTTTTCCTTTTTAATGAAATGGTATGAATATTTTTAGAAATTCTAATTCTACGCTTGATTTTGAGTATTTTTTGTTATTACATAGCATACGAAATTTTGAGTAGTTTTTGAGAAAAATTAACTTTTCTAATTTTTTTGGAAAAACAGGTTTTTGGAGAAATGTGATTTTTTCACACCTGAAGACTAAAATTGTGAATTTTTGCTATGGATCCATGGAAGTGGTTAATATTTAATACTCTGGCCTACCAAGAGCGAAAATCCATTATACAGGGTGGTCACAAATGACCATCAAAAAAAATGTTTTTGTAACTAAAAAAACTTAATTTTTTTAAATGGAACACCCTGTATTTCGCACTTTTATTGTGTTTAGAATCTAATTCTGCATCATTCCATATGTATAGTTTATATTCCAAAAATTAGTAGTTTAGAAGTTTTTTTTTAACATTATAATTAAATTTCACATTAAATCAACAAGTAATGCAAGAAAGAAAATAACTAATTACTTATTACAAAACATTTTCGACATAACTCCCGTCTTTGATAATACAAGTAGTATAAATGATTTCAATTCTCTCAATAGCATTTCTAACCGCGTCTGTTGCATTAAGTCTTTCTACCTCTTGCCTAATTCTCCTTTTTAAATCTTGAACAGTATTACACCTATTTTTATACACTTCGTTTTTTAAGTTGCCCCATAAAAAAAAATCCAGGGGTGTTAAGTCGGGGCTACTCGCTGGCCATTCTATGGTCCCGTACCGACCATATCCATCCAAAATGGAAACCGTTGATTCAAACAATTTCTAACAGGCACTACAGTGTCGGAGTGTGAAGTACTATCTTGTTGATAAACAAGCCCTTCTTTAATATCGTTCGGCAGATTGTCAATTAACGGAAATATTTCGTTCTCCAACAAATTTAAATACCTCTCATAATTCCCGGTAGATCTTGGTATTCATATCTTTGCGAATTGTCGTTGTTTTCTTCAAAATACAGGAGAATTTCTAGTTGCTTTTCTTCTGTTAGGACAATTTTTGGGCGTCATTTTTGTTTATTGTTTACCACTCCACGTTCAAGATCACGAACAATTCGTGAAAAAATATGTTTCGTGGGTACCCGTCTTGCAGGATACAACAACCGATACTCCCGCAGGGCTAATGCTGGACTCTTATTATTTCTTATGTAACATTCATGAAGATTTAAACGCTCTTGGACACTGTATAAAGTCCTTTTTTCTTTAAAAAGAGTTAGAGGCAACTAAATGTCAAATAAAAGCTGTGTATTTATTGGTGTCCAGGCAACAATTTTACTAGTTTTGTTTTTCCATGGATATCTTGTAAAATTAAGACGCGTTTAGAAATGCTATTATTGCGAAAATTAAAACCGTAACCGTAATATTATACTACTTGTATTGCCAAAGACGGAAGTTATGTCGAAAATGTTTTGTAATAAGTAATTAGTTACTTTCTTGCATTACTTGTTGATTTATTGTTAAATTTAATTATAATGTTAAAAAAAACTTAGAATAGGATATTATTTAGGTTTAGTTAGATTTTTAACAAAAATACCTGAATTATTATAGAAAATTGGTCATAACTTCTAAACTGCTAATTTTTGGAATATAAACTATACATATGGAATGATGCAGAATTAAATCCTAAACACAATAAAAGTGCTAAATACAGGGTGTTCCATTTAAAAAAATTAGTTTTTTTAGTTACAAAAACATTTTTTTGATAGTCATTTGTGACCACCCTGTATAATGGATTTTCGCTCTTGATAGGTCTGAGTATTAAATATTATTCACTCTCATGGATCCATAACCAAAATTCACAATTTTAGTCTTCAAGTGTGAAAAAATCACATTTTTCCATAAACCTGTTTATCCGAAAAAAATTAGAAAAGTTAATTTTTCTCAAAAAACTACTCAAAATTTCGTACGCTATGTAATGACAAAAAATACTCAAAATCAAGCGTAGAATTAGAATTTCTAAAAATATTTATACCATTTCATTAAAAAGAAAAAAGTTGGTTACTGTCTTGACACAATGGAACACCCTGTATACATAAAAATATTATTAAAAAAAAATCAAATTAGGGGCAAAAACTTTTTGTATTTAACTTTTTTTTCTCAGTGTCTTATTTATTGAGAGAAAGTATAGGAGCATCTTAAGTGGACCACCCTGTACGCTCATAACAAAAATGATAGTGATACTTTTCCGGACGCGACTGCAGTTTGCCGAACGACGCCTAGCAGTGTTCGGTAAGGTAGGTAAATAACTAATAATTGTATATAGAAAAAATATATTTCATTTTTTTTTCTATGTAACCCTTGTTTATAAAAGGTTTTAAAAGTATAAAAATAAAGTTGTTTTTCTTTTGCGATTATTTTCAATTTTTGGAGATGTTTGACTAAATTAGATTGCAACAAAACTTCTTTTATTTATAGGTATATTATAAAGTATATTTACGTCGATACGTCGAGGATACTATAACTACTTCAATAAATACTTTTGATAAGTTTTAAAGTTCAATAATAATATAACAATAAACACATTTTAAAATTAAGTAAAAAAATTAATCATCCTAATAAATTAATTTTACATATATTATATAATTTATTTATTAAATAATTGTTGTAAAAATTATATCAGGGATAAAAAGTAAATGACCGCAATCATTTATAGAAGTAACTTAAAAAAAATGTTTTATGTTCAGAAAAATAGTGAATTGATTGTTTGATTCAGCTGTAATAGTCAAAAGATGAGGATCTCAGACTTACATGAAGAAGAAAACATTTTCTGTCGATTATTTCCTTCCTATCAAATTTGTCCAATCACTCATTAGAATTCGTAAGACCTATTTAATTTTCAAGAAAAAAATTGCCTGACATTGGTAATTAATAAACATTGAAGAAAAAACAAATTGTATAATTTTAGCAAATTTTTGTAAATCAAATATGAAGCTCGAAATAAATGTTAAAATATAAAAAACATACCTTCTACAGGTTGGTAGCCGTTAAGAAAGAGAGGTACCCTTATTGAATTCGTATTACTTACTATTTTACACACAACTCATAAACAATCCAAGACTAAACTTACAACATAACGAGTGAAAGGTTTAACTAAAATGTTTGATTACATTAAAAAGATATTTTATTTTTTAGCTACAATGTATTTGAGACCAGAGAGACTTGAACTAGTTCAACCCTTATCGCCTATAGACTTATGGGGGCTGAAGTTCTTTCTCAAGAAGCCTTCACTTAGTTATGTGAAAAATATTTATGTTCTGACACTTTCCGACTCGGTGTGGATTGCTACATTACTAATAACTGTCTTATTTATAGCAGCTCTATATGTTACATTAAAATGGGAAAATAATACATTCAAAAAGGTAAATTATGTATATACTTCTTTGAAAATAGTAAACAACAGAGGATTATGAAAAAAACTCAAGTATAGTATTCGAATTATCTTTAATGTTCATTTAAGTATAACGTTTCTCTTAGGCAGTACATCTAGTCGTCTACGTTATCATATATCAATACTTTATTTATCGCTGTTCAAACTGAAGTTTATATTGTCATATTAAACAACTGACGTATATTTTCTCTAATATGACGTTGTAGGTCTTCCAACACTAGCCTTGTCGGTAATTTTTCCCTTGCGTGATTAGTTGCAACATTTTTCGGGATATTTTATACTATAGCCAAACTATTCAAGCCTTTTTATTTTAATTGTTTTTATAATTCTTATTCTCCATCATACTCCTTCGTTCCATACTCCGTGCATCCAAATGGTTTCCAACAATCACATTTTGAATGTCTTCAACGCTTTTGTGTCTTTCTATATCAATGTCCAAGATTCCGCCCCACAAAGAAGAACCAAGAATACGCAACAACCCAGAAGTGGAAGTCTGAGAGTTAAATTCAGGTCGTGGTTGCACAAAGCAAAGTGTCGTGTATATTCAATTCGGTGTTTTATATCCACTGAATTATACTAATGCTGTTGATTTTACTTCCTAGGTATGTTAGGTTAGCCATAGGTTCAAGTTGTATACCATTCAGAAGAATTATTGTGTAAAGTTGCTCTTGTTTTGATATAACTATATATTTAGTTTTGCAGAGATTTTATGATAGACCGAAACCCTTGCGTAAATTTATTAACAATGTCCATCACGTGTTGGAGGGCCTCTACTCTGCTTGTCGTAATGACAGATATTCTGGAAAAATGTAGAATGTAGCTCATTGGACTTATAATGCAAAGATACCTATTCTACTTTGCGTCAGTTTACAATACAATTTAGTAAAATAACAAATGATAAAAAGTTTTATTTTCGTGAAGATAAATAAAAACTATAACAATTTATGTATGTGACACCTAATAACTTCCACACAGTTAGTTAATCTATAGAGAAAATCTCCATATAAGTTTGGACACATTTCATGTGGAATTAATTCTATAACATTTCTTATGTTAATTTTAATTTCTTCCAAGTTTCGTGGTAGAGCATTGTAGCACGCTTCCTTCACATAACCCCACAAAAAAAAGTCTGGGATTGTTAGATCTGGGGAATATGGAGCCCACGGTATAGGACCTACCCTGTTTGGAAAAACTCGATCCAATCTTGTTGGAAATATATGTCATTAATTTTCCCTTCTTCTTCAAGTTGCGGATAAAAGAAAAGTTTTACAGATCGGTGTAGTTAGCTGCAAAGACGGTATTCTCCATATAGAAAAAACGACCGTACACCTTGGCGGACGACACCGCACACCAAACATTTACTTTTGGCGAATCCTTTTCAAATTCGACAAATTCCTGCGGATTTTCCTCTACCAACCATATATGGCAATTATGTTTATTAACCTTTCCGTTTAAATGAAATGTTCCTTCGTCTGACATTATTATTTGCTCTTTAGGAAATTGTCTCGTTAAATTTAGAGTTGTTTCATATGTGTAGTATCTTTGTTCGTAAGGGTGGGGTATAAATCGTTGAAATGTTTGAATTTTGTATGCCTTAAATTTAATTATCTTTAAAAGTCGCTCTACTTTACTTTTGCACATCATCAATGTGCTGGCTGTTTTACGAATAGATATTTTATAACTATTATTACTTAAAATTTCCCTTACAGCTAAGAATTCGTTTAGTAGCACGTCTGCTCGATTGTCACGTCGCTTGATTCTCTCCAAAGAGCCTGTATCTCTAAACAGTTGCACCCATAACGCAATCGACTTTCTGGATGGGGGAATTTTTGGTGTACTGTACGAAATCTGCGTCTGCATATTGTTACTGATTTCGTTTCTACATACTTTTGTTCCGAAGCACACTTGATAGTTATGGTGACGCATAACTTGAATAACTGAATAGCGATGGATGACATCGAAAAGTAGAGCGACTTTTAAAGATTATTAAATCTAAGGCATACAAAGTTCAAGCATTTCAACGAATTATCCTCACGCTTACGAACAAAGACACTACACATATGAAGCAATTCTAGATTTAACGAGGCAATTTCCTAATGTGTAATTAATAATCTCAGACGAAGCAACATTTCATGTAAACAGAAAGTTAATTATTATGAAAGAGTTTATAAAGTTAATTTTAAAATCTAAGAACTTAAAATAAATATCCCCAAACTATGTATCTTAGAGAAGAAGTGTCAGGCTACCCAAGACCATAAAAATATATAGGGTGTCCCATTTAAAATAAAAGAGTAATTTAGTCCCAAAAAATAGCTATTTCTCCGCGACCCTAGGTTAAATGGGAAAATTTGGCAACGTTGGCAAGAAAAAACTCGGGGTAAATCCAAGCCATTCGTTGAAAACCGCATTTCGATATCATTTTTTGTTTTCGAGCTATTAAGCCGCGAATTTACTTTTCCGTGGGACACCCTGTAAATTGTACTAAAAAGCTTAAGTAGTATTTTCTTTCCTTGGTTTTCTGACAGTGTTAGTATTTCTGTTGGAATTTGTCTAAACGTGTTGCTTTTCTCTTTTCAATTAATTGCAATGCTTTTTTTATTTATCTATTGTGACAGAGAGACCAGGAGCAGCGTTTACTAATCCACAACTGTCCAATTTATGATCTTTAAAGAGATATTTCATGCATTTTTTCCACGTTCTAAGTTTCGATTCTATATCTCATATGAGAGTTCCATTTCATCAGCTAGTTTTGAGGTATTTTTATTTTTGTATAAACCAGCAGCTTCTTTAACTTTTTTGGGCATATTAAATACATATTTTTTTTCAGATCTTTAGTAATATCACATTCGTGTAATACGGAGAGCTTTAGTTCATCTCATAACTTTCTGAGTCTCTTAAATCTCTGATAGTTGTTGTACCCACTTACTTCCATAAGGAACAATTATAACCTGTCATCCAACTATTCTTTTTTTAGTGGCTTGGTTTTCGATATTCTTTATAAATATCTTATCTATAATATTTTAATTTTTCCGTTTATCTGAAATTTATTTTATAGTTCTTCTATTCCTGTACTCTTGCCACTTCTTGGTGTGACTGGTCATGTTTAAATTTTGTTGTTCTATTTGTTTTGCATCTTCTTGTATATCTGTGTTATTAAATCAATTAGGATCAAGTTTGTTTCTCGTTATGTTATTATTTATGCAATGAGGTGATTATGATCTCAGGGTATGTCAGCACCTTGATACATTTCCACTGGTTTCGTGCTTCCTGTATAGTCGATCTAGTTGCGTATTCTTAAATTTTTTTGCCGGCGGATGCTTTTGCTCTCTCAGAGAGTTTTAAAAAAGTACTCATGATAGTCATATTATTTTCTAAACAAAATTAGACGAGACTGTCCCTCTTATAATCATTCTCCTAATCCAAAACTTCAAGCCACTTATTCTACACTTCTTGATTCTATTTTGACGTTAAAATCTCCCATCAAAATCACGATCTCACTTTTCTTTGTCATTTTTAGTACTACTTTATTTCTTCAGCATCGCAAATTGATGTTGGTGTATAAATTTGAAGAAAGCTGATATTTACTGGATAAGCTTGAATTTGTCAAAGCATAGTTCTCGAAGAAGAAGAAACAGAGTTCTCGCATGGTTCCATTGGCTTTTTCTGAGCCTATCACTATCATGTCATTTTTGTAGTTAGTTCTATCTTCCCCTGAGTGATATTTATTATAATTATCTATTGTACATCTGACTAAAACTCTAGTCATTATCAAACGCAAACTAAAATTAGTCCAAGGGTGGCTGCAACTCAGTCAGTGTCTTACACATTGGATATTTCAATACTCGGCTTGCTGAATATATCCATGTTCTATTGAATGAAATTTTCTATTTCTCTTGTACGGTGTATGATTTTGGTCTCAGAATAGACGTGTTTGCAATGTTCAAAAATTCTTACAACAAAAGATCTGATAGTTCACATACAAGGGATTTTATAAAATTTTTTTAATCAATAAATATAATTCTTTTGTAATTAGTTAAAAAGCTCGTTAGAGTCTTTTAAGATTTGAAGGCGGTTTTAAGTTCCCCTTGTTTTTCCAAATATTCTTATTTTATTCAAAAAATCTTGTAGATGGAGAAAGACTCGTTAACTAACCGCTAGTTGTGCGTACATTGCTTTTCCTTGAGATTTTTCTACTATGTTAAGAATCAACTTTTTGTACAACCACTGTGGTTGTATTTGTTTATATTGCCAGTTTTCACATGTAGAGATGTGTGGTTCTTTACCATTCCTTGATTCGTCGATACATACTAGTTGCCGTATGCGTAACTTTCCTATAAATAGTTTAAATTTTTTTTAACGAGAACCTTAAGAAAGAGTTAACTTTAATCTTGCACCAATTCTATAACTGGGCATATTCAAATCTTTCCATAAATATGTTAATTACCACCGTAGAAAGAGATGAAACCATAAGGAAACCGTCTTTTCTGGATGAAAAGCTCAACTTTCACTTGGAAATAAGAGCTACGAGGCCCTCAGCTCCCTTTAAATGCTAAGTAGCATGTTTCTTTAGAGTTTAATCATCTCCTTAGTTTTGTTATGAGGATTACCAATAAGTCTTTCAACCAAACAGTTTTTACATCAAACAAATAGTTCAGTATGTATTAATAGAGCTGATCAACCATCTCTTGTCGCAGAAATTATTGATATTAAAAAATAAGCTCATGCAGAGTGGTAACGCTAAACAGAATAAGCAAATATCAAGAAAAGAAGCTAATACCTCATTAAGATACATAGAGTCCACTTGATTTCTGAACACAGAAAACACACGTTGCCAAAACATATTGGGTATTGCCGGGCTTGCGTGAACTAAACCCTCTAAGATATAGTGGATCGATACCATAATCATGCACAAAGATCAGAAAACTAAAATTCAAAAGCATTAATAATTGATAATAACACGGAAGTTTTAGCAAGCAGAATGTTCAGATGCCATGGTAGGCTGTCTTTATTGGATAGCACTGACTATCTCAAGCTCCTTGTCTAGTAGGCCGGGCTTTACGCGTCACTACCTACAACTAGCATGTAGCCTTAAGATAAGCTCTAGTTTGCGCTTGATAACGACAAGATAAACTATACTTATTGAAACGTTGCAAAGGAAGTTCTTTTTGTATATAGATACTGTTCTATCTCAATTCAGATAGCATACTAATCTAATTTACAATATTTACAAAAAGCCAGATCTAAGAGGGGTTTATTAAAAATCTTCTTTTCTAATTAAATAGCTTAGTCTGTGGAAGCTTCCATACAACGTTACACTTTCCTAAATTAAAAATATCCTTCGTTTTAGAATATTATTCCGACAACCAGCCCGCAGAATATAAACGTAAGTGATATGTTTCTTGTAATGTTAGAAGCAGTTTGTCAACAAGGTAAGTAGAAGAGAGAAATATACACCGTTAGCCCTAAAGAAAATATTTCATTACACTAATGAAACTTACTTTGTCTAGAGCGGAGTAAGACAACACTCTTATTTATGTGCTTTAAATTATCACAAACAAAATTATATAAACACTTTTGGTTTTTTCGTCAAAAAGTTTAAAGGCATAATATTTGCAAACATCTGTAATGGTTTATAAGCATTATCTGTCGCTCCTAGGACTGCATAATTTTCCTTTAAATATAATTTGCGTTTAAATGCAAATAAATGTTCTGTCACTTACTTTAAAGGAAAAAAAACCAGGCAGTGTCCATAGGGCAATAAAAATTGGTGAAAGATTGTGTAAAATCTTTAGCATTGCACTTGGAGTCTGGGCTGACATTCAACACTCACGTTACAAGTTTGCTGCAAAAATCCTTCATGAACTCTTGTGTTGTCCTTTTTTAACTGTTCTTATCATGTTTATGGCCCCTTTCTGGACATAAAAAATGAAAACCGAACTCAAAAAATACAAAACTCTTGCTGCCGATTTGTTTTTGGTCTCCGCAGGTTCGATCATGTTTCTACTAAAATGGCTAAGCATGAAAAACAGAAGGAAACTGCACATCGCCGGATTTGTCCAGCCAGTAATGACAACTAGATACCCTCCATACCTAAGAGCCAAGCTACAGTTTAGGAATGAAACACATAACCTTATCAGGAGAGTTTGCACCTCTTTTTCCGTTTTTAGATGTAAACCTTCCACATTTCAGAACTGTTTTTTATCACGTTTCAGTTCTTTCTAATAGCTTAACTACTGAAATAAAAACTCTAAGCAATAAGGCTTTTAAGAAAAAATACAAAAACATAATTCTAAGTGAACAAAACAGTATGTAAATAAGTAATCCATTTTATGCTTTATTTTTATAGTTTTATCTTGTGATCAGTTTAATGTCTTGTATATTTATTTCTCCGGTTTTTTTCTTCCCTCTGATGTTTTTTAATTTTATTGATTGCATTGGTAAACCTGCGTTTTATACACACACAAATTTTTTTTTAAGAATGTATGTAATAATTTTAACACTTTTTAGCACAAGTTCTCCTTTTCTAATATGCAGATTGTCTGTTTAAATTGAGTACATTTCACTAGGTTTTTGATTTCAATTGTGTATGAATCATTGTTTAAGTATATTAATTAGTACACTGTGTTGCTATGATTAGGTTAAGTGTAAGAATAGCTGTAACCAAAGCTAAACTACGCCTACTGATAGCTTCAATATCAAATATTTTGTTTATTTTATAAAAATGATTATTGCAAATGAGATTGATTAAAAACAAAAAGACGTTTATAATTATTATTAATTACACATTAACTGAAAAATATTAAAAAAGTATTCTACAATTTTTCTCATAAGTATCTAGAATTAGCCTGACATATTTTTTGTTTCGTTGTGGATAAGGCAAGAAGTTTCTTTAGAATCCTAAATACATTTTTACTCCTTGTTCTAAAATACCCTGCAATTTTAATTTTAAACCGGTTGTAATTTGATGTCAGCTTTTAAAATCATAAAAGTCGGAAAATTACTTATTCTGTTGTTGAATAAAAAAAGATCTCCAAAGATAGGTTAGTGTGTTCCTCTAACAAACATTATGTATGTTAACATTATTGTATGAATAATTTATTAAGGGCTTAAAATCTCCCTAATTCGTTGGTCGATCAAAACCAAATTTGGTACATCAGTGTAAAGAGATATTATTATGATAGTATAGGCGTTGTTGCCACATATCTAGATCTATTTTGTCATAAAATTTAAAGAATTATAATTTTTTAAATGGAATAACCTGCATATTTTTTTATTTTTACATTTGACATCAATTTCTAATACTTTTCGTCTTATCCCTAATACATTAGTTTTTGAAATTAAGATGTTAGGCCACCAATATATAATTAAGAGCCTTAGTTTTGAATTATTACCGTTATTGCTAATGAGACATTAAAATAGCAGATCGAAACATCACAGCTAATAAAGTAGATAAGCGATAATTCAGTTGACCTAATACAGAAACCAACGAATAGAACAGTTTAGGTATTTTACAAAATTTTGTCAAAACCACTGCTTTCTCTCTGTTGATGTCTGCTTCAAATCCGTGCATAATGTTTTAAGGAAACTTAAATATCATCCTTTGAAAATTCATTTAGTGCCAGAGTTATTGGAAGGAATTTTTCGATATTATGATGTCTTTTCGAATGAAGCAATATTTATGTTAAAGGGTAAAGTCAATAGACCAATCTGCAGATTTTGGACCTACGATACAAGATCGCTCCTTTTTTTGAAATTTGACATCACAGTTTTACCTTCAGCTCTTGGGAAATCAAATAGTGCCTGCTATTCAAAACGCAAGGGGTCCGAATTATGTAATTACATACTATAGGACAGTATTTTGGAGTGAACATGCGAGAATATTTAAATAATACATTTCCGGACAGGTTGGTTGGAAGAAGAGGCTTGTCGAGTAGCCGCCTAGGTCCCCTGATTTGGCGCCAAACGATTACTTTTGGAGACCTTTAAAAAAATATTGTTTTCCCCCTCCCTGTATTGTAAGCAACCCATTTTGACACTGCTTTGACAGACGTAAGTTAAAGTTACTCAACAAGGTATTGGTTGGCCTTAACGACAGAATGTAAGTCAGCTTACATCCCCTAGGGAAATAACAATCTAAAAGTATTATAAGTAGCTTTAATTTTTGATTTCATCAACATATTACAAAAATCCAGACAAAAATCTGGTGATATTAATTTAAATGAATATTAATGGTACAATTATTACATATTCACATTATTAACAAAATTTGGAAACACGTTTTCTCGTTTCTTCTCAATGTGTATTACATTTTCTGACTCCACAGATCCTTCATTTCTAACCAATGTTTCTGTCACTGTTGAAGCACTGCAAGAGACTTTTGGCTGGGCGTTATTGTATAAAATTTTATTCGCTACTTCCTTTTTATTATTGAAGCTCTCAGCTACGTAACTTTCAGCAATAGTAGCCGATTTCCATCCACCATGTCGCTTGATAGCTTATACATCAACTCCAGTATTTGCTAATAAAGTTGCCGACGCTCTTCTAAAAGAGTGTCCAGTATACATTTTGAAGTTCTCAAACTTTAGAAATGTCGCAATTTTACTCGGAATTGACGAAATTTCCTCTATAAAAATGATGGACTTGAACATCGAATACTCACACATAAGCTTGATAGGGACTCCAATATAGCACTTTTTTCGTGGAAATACGCCAAAAGCAAGGTTTCTGAGACTGCAGTAACAGTCTTGCTTTGGCACCCATTCTTAAAGGATTTATATGCTGCTTCATACCTTTTTTTTCGACTTTTCTGATAGTAGAGATAAATAAGCAATATTCACTGATTCTTCTATGTCTGAAACATCCATTTTGTCCACACAGAATCAAACAATTCGACTTCTTCAAACTTTTCGCTATGAATTGTCCACTTGACGTTGTTGGTAAAATAAAAACTGCTTATGTTGCTCTGGCAACGGATCATGGCTGCCTTCATAATTTAATGAGAATGCTATCGAATGTAATGATAATGAAAATCCAAAAATATATCCAGCATTTTCTTGTAAAAACATACAATACAGGGAGGCGAAAAATGTTAGATACTGTATGGGATGTAAGTACGTTAACCAGTCTCGAACTTTTTTGCCAGCCCTCGCTATCGCTCGGGCGCACACTCGTCCTCGGCTGGTAAATGTTACTTACATCCCTTATAGTATAAATAACTATTATGCAACAAAACATCAAGAATTCTCTCAATTACATCGCCGAATACTAGATGTAATGGAATTAATCTCAATGTCAAGCAGTTCAGGAAAAACAATTTGTTATAATTTATTATTTAACGCTTTTGAAAAACGTCTTTATTTCAAAAACTATTGTCAAGCAGTATGCTTTGTTGTCGGAAAAACAATTTGATTATAAAAATTAAAAATATTATTTAACGCTTTTGAAAAACGTCTTTATTTCAAAAACTATTGTGACTAGGAATAAGACATATTATACAAACAAAAGTATGCTTTGTTGTCGCAGGAAAATTGTTACAATTTGATAGACAAAGCGAAATTTACCTTAAAAATTAAAAATATGAAAAAAAAAACCAAATATTGATTGAAAAGCATCATATTTTTCGATAGGTCAATGCAAATACATAAACTGTTAATATAATATTCGAAACATTGCCGTAAAGCGGTTAATGAATCCAGGTGACCTAACAAGAGGAAATCAACAATACATATGCGAGGTTAATAATTTCGATGACATTGAAATTAAAATTACGCGACCTTTAACTCTATTTTGTTATCGTTATACGAGCAAAATAAGTGAAGTTAAACAAAAAGTGTACTGAACCAATATAGTAAATAAAGTGTGTTAGAAAAAAAAAAAGAAATGTATAACTTTAATCTAATATGTAACAAAAATAATTAATGTTAACGGATCAGACAGTTCAATACTTATAAAATATTTTCAAATGCCTTGCAGCAATATGATTTAAGTAAACATGTAAATAAAAAACATTTTCATACATTATTCATTATAAAAATCAATAACGCAGTAAAAAGGTCTTTCAATGAGATACGCTTTGTTTTTTTTTTCAGAAAAGTGCAAACATAGTAAACAATTGTAAAGTTTTATGGCATTGTAAATAATTGATTTTTTTATTAATTCTATGGAAGGAATGGGAAGGTATATGTCATGTCTAGAGTTTCTGGTAGGATATACGGCCATTGTGGCATTTACTGGGAATGTGCTGATATGTTTTCTTATCAAACAGACGGTTTCGAAAATAAATAATGCAGGAAGTGTTAATATTTCATGTTTTTTGAAATAGTATTGACAGTGTGCTCTATTATTTAGACCAAACAAATAGCGGATTGCTCTCCTTTAAATCTTAAAAATACTAAGAAATTGCTCGGTGGTACAGCAGCCCAGGTACAGGGAAAGCCATAACGGAGATGGAGTTCGAATAGAGAGAAATGAGTAAGTCTGGCAGAAGACACGTTCAGCTCTTTTGAAACTGATCGAATGGCAAAGCAGGCAGTAGAAAGTTTTTTAGTTAAGGTGTCAATATGCATAAACCATTTTAGGTTGTTATTTATATTCAAGCCCAGGAAATTAACCGACTCAATGTATTTAATATTACTGTTGACTAGCTGAAGTGGTTGTAAAATCCACTTATAATATAAGGCCACCATTTTATCGACATTGAAGCAAAGCAGATAGGAATCGGACCAAACCTTAATCATAGCAAGGTCGGTGGAAATATTAGAATGTAAAGACGTATTAAAATCACTCCATGTTAAGCTTGTGTAGTCAGCAAAGAAAGAGATTTTTCCATTAATTTTTAGGTTGGTTATATCATTAACGTATAATAAAAAAGAATAAGTCCCAAGACCGAACCTTGATGGACTCCACTTGTAATCAATTTACAATCAGAATCAGAACCATCTGCCCTTACAAATTGTTGCCTATTCCCGAGATAAGATTTAAACCAATTTAATGAAATACCCCGGATTATATAAAAATTCAGCTTGCTTGTTGAAATGTCATGACTAACACAGTCAAAGGCTTTTGCATAGTGACAAAAAACTGAGGCGGTGGAGTGGTTGTTATTGAGGGCTAAGTAGACGTCGGTAAGCAACGAGAACATGGCGCCACTGGTGCACTTGTTGGTTAAAAATCCAAACTGATCCAGGGATATTATTTGATGTTTAAGGAGAAATGGCATAAAACGATTCTTTAGTAACCTTTCAATGATTTTTGATAGCACTGGTAGTAGAGCAATTGGGCGATAATTGCAAGAGTTAGTGTTTTCGCCCCCTTTATGAAGAGGAATAATTATAGCTGTTTTAAGGCATTCAGGGAATATACCTTGTATAAGGGATTCATTTATTAGTATTGTAAGGGCCTCTATGACTGGGAGCCGCAGGTTCAGGAATATTTTAATTGAAAGGCCATCAGTGCTACATGTAGATTTGCTTGTGATCTTATTTAATTCTTTCAATAGTTACATGCTGCTTACAGGTCTTAAGGAAAGTCTATCAGCGACATTTTTTATAGCAAAGGTATTAGAAATTTACTATAAAATGTAAAAATATAAAATACACAGGGTATTCCAAGTAAAAAATTAAAATTCATTAGATTTTCAGAAAAACTAGACATGTGGCAACAACGCCGATACCATCATTAGGTCCATAATATTCCCTAACACTGCCGTACCAAATTGGGTGTAAATCGGCTAACAAATTATGGAGATTTTTACAGACCCTGTATATTTAAGGCACAAAGCGATTTTTACTTCCCTTTCGTAGCTACCCACAGACGTGTTATCACACTACCACTACTAATACTTTTTATTTTTGTGAAAGAATTTTCCATACGTGAGGCGAATTTGTTCAAAATATGCTTAAAATCCAGTCAAAACACGTCGGTTTTAAAATACATTTTGAATTTTTATTTTTCTTTTATTAATGTCCTTAAAATGTCTCTTTTTTTTTTCATTTTTATCTCTGAGCATACCACGAAAGCCGAACGCCTCGGAGGAATTAAAGGCTGCTCCCCATATATGCGATCAATACTCAAGACTGGGTCTGAGTTGCGAAATGTGAAAGGTCTGCAGAAGAAGGCTACTTTGGCTTCAAACATTTCATTACTCCTTTGAATGGTGTGGCTATTGGGAGGTAATTGTGAGATAGAAAACATTATTTTGTCTTAGTGGCTCTAAATTGGACAATGACGTCCTCAGTTAGGGATAAAGCTAACATCAAAATCTTGGAAATAGGTTTAGGAAAATGTATGTTGGAATGGAGTATAATACTATCGTCAGCATAGGTATGAATATGATTGCTGGTAGAAGAAAGCACATCTTTGAGGTGCAGGAGAAATAGGGTAGGTGCCAGCACTGAACCCTGTGGAACGCCTGCATTGATTTGGTGAAAGTTAGATAAATGGTTGTTGCCACTACAGAAATTCTTCTGTTGGAAAGAAAACTGACAATTCAATTTTAGAGGAAGACCATGGGACCATAGGCAAGAAGCTTGTCATGCCATAATTGATCAAATGTTTTGGATATATCAAGGGCAATCATTTGGGTGGCTCCGTGGAATTTAGTGCACTTATTCCAGTTGTCGGTTAAGAAGTTAAGCAGAACTTGTAAGGATTTTTGGTGTCGAAAGCCGTATTGGATAAGTTTATACTTTTCAAGTTAATTTAAAAGATTATTATTGGTATACTTCTCCATTGCCTTACTCATAATTAGAAGTAGGGATATGGATCTGTAGTTAGAGGGAAAAGTTTTGGAACCCTTTTCGGGAACAGGCTTTACGGGACCAAATTTCCAGCTCTTAGGAAAAATCCCCATATCATAATTGGAATAACCTGGCAGCAAGAACATGGGCCAGTTCAGGTTCAGAAGCGCACTATTTTAGGACTATGGCCAGAATACCATCAAGGCCAGAGGACTTAAGTGTTTTGAGAATGCGTTGTACCATTCTAATCCAGAAGGTAATTTTGTGCATATTAGCTGGTACTGATGGAAAAGGGTGAAGGAAAGTGAAGAAGATGGATTAAAGTCGAATTTGCGAATTGTTTTGCAAAAAGCTCAGCTTTTGCTTCAGACGCGGAATCGATTTCATTACCAGAAGTTAAACTTCAATATTAATATTAATAGTAAAATAATTTAGTAGTTTAACGGCATTTTTATCTTAGTAAGCCTTTACTTATAAACCACCATGTGATTAGTATTTATAAATAATTAAAAACATGTGATGTGTCTGTATTTTTTAGGCACCGTTATAGAATCTTTCAGAATTTCTGGAAGGCTAATTCTGCTGATAATATTTTTTCTATTTATGTTCATATATGTTGCGTATTCTGCTGGAATACTGGTACTTTTGAGATCCACAGCGCACATGAACTCATTGTGGGACCTTTTGGAAAGTAGATATGAAGTAGGAGGAATTAACGAAACCTATATCAAACATTATTTTCAGGTATTATATAGCATATTTCACTTAAAATATTTACAAACTCTGTTAAAATGGTATCAGTCATCGACGTTGCGCTCTCGCTCTCCAGTTAACTCGAGAGCTATAATTTGTGCTTGCCCATAGACATAACGACAAAGATACTAAATTGTTTTGATTTGAACGCAATTATACGTTGCCAAAAGTATCACTTGTTTGGTCTATTGTTGTCTATAGGTTCAAAACCGTCAACACAATTGTATTTTTGTAAATTGTCCATAATAAAATCGCAAATGGAACAATGCGGTGTTGCGTTGGTTTGCTTGGTATTGCTTATTTTGCGTTCTTGGGCATTATTATGCGTAAGTGCGAAATGTACAAAGATTCGGACTATCTAATTTTTTACGTCTCTTTTCTTGGGTAAGTCAAAATGTTGTTGTTTTTGTATTAATTGGCGTACGCGATAGCTTGATTCTTTCTAGAATTTTATTAATTTGTAGGTACGATAAATTAATTTAAGGGTTAATATTACTTGTAATTGCTATATTATCATTCTTTAGAAAGCAAAGTTACATATCTGCTCTTGTTTCCTAAGCTACATATTCATAAATTTCTGGGCAAAACCAAAGTATATAGATACAAAAAGGCACGTATACATATCTCTTTAAACATATTTGACATAAAAAATATACATTTTTTACATTAAATTATTTTAAAATAATGAGCTATAATAAGTTGTTTTGAATTTAGAATAAAGTAATCAAACATAAAGAGCTCAGGTATACGTTATTATGAATAATGTAAAGAGAATAGATTAAGTATGTTATTAAATATGCCCGTTGTGATAACAGATTTTAAATTTGATTGTGATACAAAGAAGTTTAAAAACATTAATTTTACTAACGACTACGCTCATTGTCATTGACATATTATATGTCAGCGGCAAGATGAAAAGACGGCTGGCATTAAATGTTTACGGGGTTGGGTAATATTAGGTCCGACAAGGAGGATAGATGTTTTCGTCTTTGTCACACTTACTTTTAGTACATCTTTATTAATTTTAATCATTGCATCAAAACACATACGATTTTATAAAAAAAAACATCACAAAATGTTGGGTCTCCCTGTTGTTGTGTCTGAGAGCTTGCCCAGAGAATTCGATAGGAATAATATAAATCTCTGTACGGGGATTTTATAACTATTTGTATAAAACCAATCAGAATTTTTATTGTATTTCTATAACGATAAAAATATGCCAGCAATTTAAGTTGTTTAAGAAATCAATTTATGTCACTGGTAGAATTCAGCAATTTAATAGATATTACATTTTTGTATTAAAGTTTATAACTTTTTCTCTCTTTCGTCCTTTCAGTTTCTCTCTTTCTTTGCTCCTGATTTAAATACTAGTTGGCAGAAAAATATATAACAAATACGTAGGGTCCATTATATTGTAGGGTCCAAAAACGGGCGTACTACGGAAGCTGTACTTGAAAAAAATCACGTCTAAAAGCTATTTTGAAGAGTCTATTGGGCTAAAGAAGGTACAAGAAGGAGAGTTTGCATTCTTCGCACCTGTCTCCTCTTCATACACGTACATCTTAAAAAACTTTACAAACTTTGAAATATGTTCCCTTCAAGAATTGCCTGGATACATGTATGTAAGTGACAATTGTTTTGAATAGTTAATTTCAGAGAAGGTTTAAGAGTTAGACCAGGTATAGTTGCCTTCGCAATTCAAATTTTTAGTATATAATTTCAAAATTAAATAATGGAAAAATCATTTGTTCCATTGCCGCCTATGTAATTTTAAACCTGGTAAATTTAGACCAGGTTTAAGTCTTTACTGAATACGGGTGTTCAAGTTTTAATTAAGAGAGAGCTGCTCGCCAGTATACTTAAAAACTCATAGCCCAAGAGCTCATAACAAAAAACTGCAACTCATATTTCAATATAATGTAGTATTAAGGAAATACATGAGCCAGCACCCACTGGCAAGGTCAGGTAGTGGGACACCTGGCAGTGGCGCGCTTTGCATTATGTTAAATTATTACATGCACCGCTAAACTATTTCGTAATAGTTCAAAATTGACGCTAAACTTGTATATAAACCAAAAGGAATACGTGAGAGATATTTATTATTGCTACCTAGTATTTATTGTAATGATATAGATATCCGATATTGTTAATTAATTTGAATATCACGTACTATCAAATAAACGTAGATGCATTTGTTGAAGTTATGTTACATGCAGTAAATACTAGGTGACAAAAATAAAATTATTTTAAATACGCCCTTGGTCCAATACATATGCGACTGGGCTCGTATATATATATATATATATACTATATTTTTTTCTGACGGTAGGAAATTTTTATTTCTAATTTTAAAAATATATAATATGATAACATTTGCTTAATTCCTTTTTTAAATGCTTTTATTTAAACAGCGGTAAAACGGTTTTTTTTTAAGAACAATCTAGTTGTTGGTATTGTTAAAGGAAACGAAGTGTCATATTTAAAATAATGTTTAGAGGTACTACCGTTATCTAACTGTCAGTTAACTTATCAACTGAATGTTTTTCTATTTGTAGATGAAATCCTACCCAGCAGTTCCAAAGTCGTCAGGATATGCAGAGATTTTCAAAATAGGGTACAGTACAAATTTATAACCTGTAGTTCGTGTATTATTTTACCTTTGATTAGGTAAAAAAAGTCACAAAACAAAAATTACACCACACAATAAAAATTGAAATATACTATTCACTTAAACTAATAAAAATGGAGAAAATATCGAACCAGCAGCAATACGCGCCGTGCATAGTAAGCACATATAACTCATTTTAACATATTTGCTCATTAAAAAAACGTGCACCTCGTGACTCATATGTTTTAAATAGTTCCTGCAAAGAAAATAGAATTAAATTCTATGTTTTGTGTTTTTTTTTATTTCCACTTTTTGCAATAATAAATAGGCGTAACCAGTGAAATAATATACATGCAAATATGTTTTGAAAAACATGAGAGCAGGCACTTAAATATGCATTTATTTTAGAGCAATAAATAAATAAAACAAAATGAATGGCAATAAAATATGTATTAAAAAAGGGATATTGAAAAATTTGTACAATGCTTGTTGATTTTATACAGAAAGGGACAAAATAAAAATATTTGTGCAAATTAAAATATGATAAGAAAATAAAGCCAAACTAATTCAGGCAGCAGCTTTAACTAAGCTGTTAGCCATTTGCTTTGCACATCTCAAAATTTTTACCCACATTTAAAACGGATTTTTTAAAAAACTAAAAAAGTTACATATGTTTGAAGGCTCTATCTATCTAGAATTGGTCAACCCTGCTTCGGTTCATCAAAATGGTCCTTTGCATAATATATAGGGCAGTGGCGGCTCGTGAGTATATTGAAGGGTGAGGCTACATGAGGTTAATTTTGTTTAAATGTGAATAAATTTCCGCGTCACCCATGAGGTATTATTCTGCGACGCGTTGACCTTTTTCTTTTAATGGAGGTCATCGCCAATAGCCCTACTAAACCATTAAAAACTAAAAAAATAAACTCTAAAAAAAGTAAACAAAACAAGTAAAATATGTACACCTATCACTAAAATATAGCGGTGATTGCGATAATAAAAACATAATTTAGCTTATTAAAACTTAAAATAAATAGTTGTATGAAATAAGATAAAAAAACTACTTTTTGTACATTAAATCTATACGTGTGTCTTTTAAGGTTGCAAATTTATCTATAATTTGGTCGTAAAAGTTTTGGTCTTCACTAAGTTCTGACAGTAATTCCTGCTCTATTGACATCATTGCTAAACCCGAAAGCCGTTCTTGTGTCATTGTGTTTCTTAGGTAGGTTTTGATCCGTTTAAGACATGAAAAATTTCGTTCGGCCGATACACTTGTTGCGGGAATAGTTAAAACTAAATTAAAAAGCTTATATGCTTCCGCAAAAATTGCTTTAAAATCTTTAAATAACAAAGCTAGACTTTTTTCGACATCTAAATTTGAAAATTGTGCATCCCTATACAATACAGAAAGCTCATTCTTTAATCTATCTCTGTCAAAAATGTTTGGATAATTTTTTAATAAATTATTTAATAAGTCGTCTGGAAAGCATTTAACATATTCCGAATATTTTGTGCAATCGACTAAAGCAAAGAAATTTAAATTATTTAAATTTTCAAACAGCGTCCATAATTGAAGAATTATACAATCTATTATTTCGAAATATAATATTTTATACTTAGTAAAAATATCAAAGTCGCTAGAACATTGCCCTCGACGTGTGTTAGTTGGCAGAATAGTGGCTTTTTTAGCAATATTGAAAAGTTCTTTGAAATGGTCCTCGTTTCTAAATTCAATAATTCGTTGCTTGGCAAGGTTTATTTGGGAAATGCAGTAATTTATATCTAAATGCTTTAACTGTAATATTCGAAACAGTACATCAGTGCAACTAAAAATTTGTTTATAAATATGCGTTAAAAGGCAAAATTCGAAATAATTAAAATGCTTTAGAAATCCTTTTGCACCATTAATAGATTCTGTTCCAGAACTTAAGTCATTAATAATAGTTTCAAATACTATAATTAAATTGTCCCATTCATTAGCCACTAAGTTTAAAATTTTAGACCGTGTATACCATGGCGTTTCTACAGCTCGCGGAATTCTTTTACCTACTATCTGATTAAGCACAAAAGACCGTTTTGGTGATTGGTGGAAATAATTTGGTATTCCTAATAAAGTGGCAAAAAATATACGACTTTGGGTAATCAGTTTTGTTCCCTGTTGTAAAACTAGATTTAATCTGTGGGCGCAACAATGAGTAAACATAGCTAAAGGAGCAATAGATCTAACTTTTGTTTGAAGCCCATTTATTTCACCTGCCATAACACTAGCCCCATCGTAACACTGCGCGACCAATTTATTTTTAAAGTCATAAGGCTCTAAGCTGTTTTGTATTAAATGAAAAAGGCTCTCTGCTGTTCTATTATCGCTAACGTCAAAAAATCCTAAAAATCTTTCTTTTAAAGATCCGTTGGTCACATACCTAACTGTTATCGAACACTGTGATTTTTCTGTTATGCATCCGCAATTGTCGCCCTATTTTGCTCCAGTCTTGTAAGTGCTACCGAATTTTTAATATACCCTCTTGAACTTTCATGCGATTTTACTGCTATGAAAAATTTTTTAAATCCGAATATCCGCCCCCTGAACTCCAATTATTTTTGACGCAACCTAATAAAATACAAGGCCAACAATATAAGCCTTCTTTATAAATACTTCCGCATAGCCACCTATAAGTTTCGTACCAAGATATTTGAAAAGTTCTTGAATATATTTTACCTTGCCTCTTATCTTTAAATATTGCTAAAATTTTCGGCGTCGGACGGCTACCTAATATCTGTTTCTTTTCAGTTTCGCTTCTTCTTAAAAAAGGCGTTTCAATTAATGAAGCAATAATGTCGTGAATAGGATTCATTTCAAAAGCAAAAAGCAAATACAAAAAATGGAACGGTCCAACTTACCAAATCAAAACAAAACAAAAACTTACTCACGCGTATTTATTCACCTTAAAAGACAGAACGCCCTCAATCAGCGATTATCGCAATCTATTTCCTATTTCCTTCTCAGCCGCACGCACCACGTAAAAAGAAGCCGTTGGAATATTTCGCTAGTCATGTGATTTAAATAACCAATAAAAGCATATCCAAGCTACAGATTTATCGCCTCAAGAATGCAATAGAAAACGCGTGCATCGGCAATCGCCATCCCGCTCTGTCGTAATCAGGTGACTCGCCGGCATCGACACCGGCCGTTGATAAATAGGTCAGAAGTCGAAACTTTCCAAGCTAAAATTATTTCGCCTCATTCGAGAGCACTTTCTTTAGGAATGGGTTTGCACGGATTGCACGGTCGGTTTTTTGATGTGGTCAGAATTTTTTTCTAAAATATTTATTATGGGATTATATTTTGTTTTTTTTTAATGTTATTATGTTGTAAAACTGTTAAAAAGTATATTTCTAATAGGTAATAGATAAAAAGTTATATAAAAAAATTCTCTTTTCCTTTATTTTGGGGGTGAGGCGCGGCCTCAGAGGCCTACCCTGACGAGCCGCCACTGATATAGGGTGTTATATAAAATCAGCAAATCAAGCCAATTTTACAAAAGTTCGTAATTCCCGAGTTCCTGCAATTTTTAGTTTTGTTTAATTTTGGGCATGTTATGATATTCTACGAACCATTATCTAAAACCAATTTGGCGAGTTTTTAATTCATTCATTTGTTTTTAATATACAGGGTAAATTTAGTATTTTCTTCTATAAAATTATTTTTACTATTCTCTTATTATTTTAAATTATTAATTCATACATAATTTTATCTTAATTAAGATTGCGTTAATCAAAAAACCACACCTGTATTATTCAGGGTGTTGTGTGTAACAAAGTTTTTGTAATTTTTTTAAAGATCCTCCTCAATATAAGTTAAGCTAATTTTAAGAGACCAAAGAAAAAGTTGGCGTTGATGTTGACGCAATTTTTATAAGATACAGTCATATTTACCCAAACGGTTTTTTACCTTTTCAAAAAAACTTTCAAGTTGCTATAGAAACGTTTGTTATATAGGCTCTTCTATTAAATTTATCTTAATTACCTGTGTGAGCAAAATTTTATACACGTTGATAGAACTATAATTTCAAAACTAAATATACAAAATGGCGGCGTTAATATGGTGGTGAGCTAAAATTTTACGATTAGATTTATTTTACTTTGCACATTTCAAATTTCTTAAACCATTTTAAATTGATATTGGTTGAAAATTAAAAAATTATAAAAATACGGTTTTCGATGTTTAATGGCTTTATATGTCTGTAGTTAGCCAAAAACATGGTTTGTTAATTCTATCGGTCTGTCTGTCTGTCTGTCTGTCTTTCGGTCTGTCTGTTCGCGGCATAGCTAACAACTACTTACCGGATTGGCTTCAAATTTTGCTCAAAAATTGAGGGTTATATTATGGGGATGACCTGGTAATATTTGGGTAAAAATCCAATATGGTAGCATAAAATGGCGGCCTAGGGAAATGTTAAAAAAAATATCACTAAAAAAGTGATTATCCAATTTATCTCAAATTTTGCCAAAAAAGGATTATATAAGAATCAACTGGTAAATATTTAGTACGAATCCAAAATGGCGGAACAAAATGCCGGCTTAATAAAATATTGAAAAATTCAGCCTGAAAAAAACTACTTAATGAAATGTTGTGTGCCATAATTGATTGTAGTATAGAGTTAAACTAGTAAAGCTGTAGTAGTATTCAAGATAGTGGAACAAAATGGCGACCAAACTAAATTTTTGTAATCTGAAAAAAATCACCGTCTCAGGTTTTACATATCTTATGTTAAGAAATATGTTTTATCAATTCCGTCAGTCCGTCTGTCGGTTTGTCTGTCATCTCATCAGATTGACTTCAAATTTTAGACCAAAATTAGGGCTCCTGGTAATATTTTGGTAAAAATTCAATATGATGGAACAAGATGGCGGCCTTGAAACTCTGTTTGTCAGTCCTTAAAAATGATTCGACTTAAAATTAGAAAAAAACAGTAGTCTTGGTCTCAGACAAATAATTTTACATTAAAAAAATGTTTAAAAGGTTACACGTGTTTCGACCTTCCGGTCATCATCAGACCTTAAATATAAACGAGCACTTGAACCTATTTTTACAATTACGGTTATTATACATACAGGTGGAGTGTTCTCGAATTTTTCTTGCTTAATAAAGACACAATGGGGAAAATGTAAAAATTTTAAGAATAGTTATACTTTGTCATCACTTTATTATGCCTATATTTTTATTACATTAAACATTGCCTCATCAGTATGAAACCCGCAATACAACGTTTATAAATCTCGTCTAGAATCGATTCAGAATAAGTTTTTGAAGTGTTTTGCTTTTAAAAATAATTTACGTTTTGAAAATTACAGTTTCTTGCGCGCTCACTTTAATATTTTATCACTAGAAGACCTGGTAAAACTATAAAAAATTGTTAATTCAAAAATTGATTCATCTGAACTATTGGCCCAAATTACTTTTGGTGTGCCCCAAAGATATCTGAGACATTTTATTCAATTTAACACAAATAGTTCGTTGAACTCTCCCTTGTCAAGAATGTATAGACTTGCTAACGCTTTTTGGGATAACTTTGATTTCTTCTATCTGCCCGTGCACTTATTAATGAAAAAACTAAAGGACTACTTTTTAAACCGGTCATCACATGATATGTTTGCTTGTTTTTTCGGTACTCTTACTTGTAGGAATACAACTTATTATTGATGGTTTTATTTTTGTATTTAGCTTTGTTTTGGCTTGCTTTTTTTTACCTTGCAAATAGTGTTTAGTGTAAGTAATAGTTATTGTAGCGATGTAATACAGTATAAATATAAATTGTGGATACTTCGCTGGGAACCTTTGTTTCTGTTTGTATCCTGAAGAGAAATGGAAATAGAAAAGACAATCTGAGATGTTTCAAATTGGACATTTATTACCAAAGAGAGTCCTTTCATGTCAACTAGTTTTGTAGCATGGGATAAATAAGCAGAATTGGTTTTAATGCAAATTGGATTCTCACCTATATCTTTTCTGAATAAAATCGTTTGTGTGTCTTGTATGCCATGCGCATCTTTACAATTAAATTCGTTTTCTACATTCTTTAAACACAAACGTAGTAATTAGCATAATTTATCCACATTTCCTGTCTTGTTTTGTTGTAGCCGGAAGAAGGAAAAATCCGTTCCAATCTCTAAATTTTTCAACCCGCGATGGAGCTTTTAAAAAAAAATTTTTCACTACTGAACTAATTTATTAAAACAGTTAAAACGCTTGGACTAGTTCAGCAACAAGCTGAAGTCTATGTACAAGGCCAGTAACTTATATTATTTCTGGAGACAAAATGTGCAGACCACCCATTGTTCTACAAATTATCTGGTGCAGCATCTGTAACCGTTACTAGTTACTTTTTATAAATGATTTCCTCAGCTCATAAAAGGTTAACTCTACAGTGCACGGATTAAATTTTCAACCTTAACCAAACGGATTGGGTCTGCTAGACCTAATAAATAGAGGAAATTATGTTTTATGTAAAATATAATTATGATATCTAAATACTATTTTTCTGGTTTGCTAAATTTATGAGCTACAACAATAAAAACTTACTTATTTCGGTCTGAAACTTTTGTATATACTAAATAATTTCAGCACAAACATGACCAACGGGTATAGAATATTCTAAACAAACATGTTTTTTGCAGATTATGTAGTTGTAACGTCTTTGATGATCTTTACGGAATCAACATCGAACTCGTTTATTCTTAACTTAAATAGGGGCTTTTTGCGATTCAATTCCGCTTAGCTTGAAAATATAAGTGGTATCTTGTGCCATGGTTGGGGATTGGAAAATTGCTCTCCATTTCTTCGTCTAAGCTGACTTTCTTCTCCGAGTTACTGTCGTAACCACTTCATTGGCTAAGCAGTCATCTGCGTCACTCATTTTACTATCGATGCGTCTTTCTCGTCTGTCGAGTTTACATGATATAATATTTGCAAGGTTTCATCTTATTCTCCACAAGGATCAAGCATTTTTTAAGCTATAAATACAATGTGTCCCAAATTTGGCTTACATGCATTGCTATCTCGTAAACCGCTATAGCTACAGGGTGGGTTAAATTAGGAAAGTTTTAGAGAATTTTATTACAAATTTGATGACGTTTTGAAGTTTAGGATATCTTTTGTGGTTTTCAAGATAATTGGGAAAAATCAAAATGGTGCATTTTCAACTTTTGCCCGTAGCTTCTAAACGACTCGTATTATAGTTTTATAGTTTATACATTATTAGGGCACTTTTATTAGAGGAACATTATGCAGGTAAAACGAAGTTTCTAGCTTCAATTGTTTTTGAGATATTGGCATCAACTTTTTATTTTCTTACCGACGCCATATTGGATTATTGTATTTTTGGAAAGATCTTTTTAAGAGCTTTCCAATGATGTATAACAAGGTAAGATTATTATTTTTCTTGAGCTCTAAAAACCAAAATAATTGTTTTTTTTTAAATAGGCTTTGATTACGCATGGCGGCAATAATGAAACAAAAGAATGCCGCATGTCAACAATCATTTTGTGTTCCTGAATAGTACTTGTTATCATTTTCTCATTGTGCCGAGTTTTTACAAAGTTTATTTGAGTTTCTTATACTACTTAAAATGGAGGGTAATTATTCCAACGAAGAGAATTTGGATATGATAGAACTTTATTTTAAAGCAAATAGAAATACACAAGCAGCTGCGCGTTCATACGAAGAACAATTTCCAGACCGACATCAACCAAGCCAAAGGCATTTCAGATTTCTATTTGTTAACCTGTTAGCTTATGGGTAAAAATATTAATTCAACCATCGATGTTTCAGATTTTCAACTGAGATATTATACTAACAGTGAATACCTAGTGACTAAAATGTAACTATCACACTATTGAAAATACCTAAACTAAATTTAAATTAACACATAAAAAAAATATAAGTTACACCACATGCCTCCCTCCATTTTCCACACATTTTTGACATTTCTCCAATACCTTCCGTGTAACCCTTCTTAAGGTGTTCCTGTTAATATTAGCAAAAACATCTCGGACTCTGTCTTCTAGCTCTCTGAGACTTTCTGGCGGAGAAAATTCGTAGACCTCATTTTTTGCGTATCCCCATAGATAAAAATCGGGAGGAGTAATATCCGGCGACCTTGCCGGCCAAGCAACAGGGCCATTATTAGCGATAATATTTTCCCTGAAAGTATTTCTGAGGACCGCCATCACCTCTCTGGTACCGTGAGCCGGACAGCCATCTTGTTGGAACCAAATATTTTGCAGGTCGTTTGGGGGAACAGAATTTATAACTTCTGGAAAAATTTGTTCCCGTAATAGTTGCAAATATCTGTTACCCGATAAATTTTCTTGGAAAATGAACGGCCCAATCAAACGGTTATCTAAAATACAAATTGTTATGAGTGATTTAAAGCAGAAGTGCATTGTTTGGAATTACCTATAATGCAACACCACACATTGAACCCAAATTTTGTTTGTAAACGTCTTTCTTCTAAATTATGAGGATTCTCGGTGCCCCAGTAATGAGTATTATGTTTATTAAAAATTCCACAGTTTTTAAATCGTGTTTCATCTGTCCAAAGTACTTTAGAATGAAAGTTGGGTATTTGCTGGCATTTGTTGATTCACTAAACGTGATTCTTCTAGCAAAATCATTTACCTGAAGACCCTGTACAATAGTAGGTTTATAGGGATGAAAGTGAAGTTTTTTCAAGACTCGTTGGACGGTTGATTTGGGAATTGCCGTTTGTTCTTCAATCTTTCTTACTGAGGTTGTTGGGCTGTCCCTGACACTTTCTATTATACCTGCGTTTCTTGCTTCATTATCTATTGAATAGGTCTTTGGTTTCGGTTTCAAAAAAGACCCGTAGGCTAACAGGTTAACAATTAGAAATCTGAAATGCCTTTGGCTTGGTTGATGTCGGTCTGGAAATTGTTCTTCGTATGAACGCGCAGCTGCTTGTGTATTTCTATTTGCTTTAAAATAAAGTTCTATCATATCCAAATTCTCTTCGTTGGAATAATTACCCTCCATTTTAAGTAGTATAAGAAACTCAAATAAACTTTGTAAAAACTCGGCACAATGAGAAAATGATAACAAGTACTATTCAGGAACACAAAATGATTGTTGACATGCGGCATTCTTTTGTTTCATTATGGCCGCTATGCGTAATCAAAGCCTACTTAAAAAAAAAACAATTATTTTGGTTTTTAGAGCTCAAGAAAAATAATAATCTTACCTTGTTATACATCATTGGAAAGCTCTTAAAAAGATCTTTCCAAAAATACAATAATCCAATATGGCGTCGGTAAGAAAATAAAAAGTTGATGCCAATATCTCAAAAACAATTGAAGCTAGAAACTTCGTTTTACCTGCATAATGTTCCTCTAATAAAAGTGCCCTAATAATGTATAAACCATAAAACCATAATACGGGTCGTTTAGAAGCTACGGGCAAAAGTTGAAAATGCACCATTTTGATTTTTCCCAATTATCTTGAAAACCACAAAAGATATCCTAAGCTTCAAAACGTCATCAAATTTGTAATAAAATTCTCTAAAACTTTCCTAATTTAACCCACCCTGTAGCTATAGCGGTTTACGAGATAGCAATGCATGTAAGCCAAATTTGGGACACATTGTATGTCCTCAATTTACAAATTTGTATGAATATGACATAAACAAAAAAAACTTATCGGAAAGAACGGGTTGGGTCTCATAGATCCAAATTAGTCATATCACCAATACCACTTACTAAAACGGACTGCCGAATGCCCTGAATTATCCTTTGGTTTAAATGGTTGAGGTACCTAGTTGGAAAAACTCCAAACCCGAAAAAAATTGGGTTCGATCACCAGTGTAAAAAGCCTGTAAGACCCTACCAGTGCACTGAAGGGGAGCCATTAAAAAATGAAGCAATAGTTAAATGGTTTACTTTGTCCAATATTTTTAAAGTCAGTAAATATGTTCTGTCTTTTTCTTCTTCCACTCCCATTAGTTATAGCATCTAACAAAACTCATATACTTTTGTTTTCTACTTTCTCTTGCAATACATTAATAGTGTTGGTATATAAATCAGGCACATAGTTTTTTCTTCAGGTGTATTCATGTTTAATTTACGTCTTGGTATACTTTTCCAATAAAACTTTCCAAGATAAAATTACTTAGTTTGTTTAGTGGCATTTGCATAAGTCTTCTGGTTGTCTGTGGTGAAAAAAATGTTTGTTTCTGAACAGATTTTTTACTTTTTTGCCTCTAATATTTCACAGTTTGCTAATCGTTGGGTCACTTTTTCGTTGGCAGTAACAGTTACTTTATAATATATGCAAACACTATAATCATCACTAAAATCTTTTATAAACTGACACAATACGATACTTGTCAAAGTCAAACGCTTACAGAAGTTGGTTTCTGTGGCGTCGCAAAGAGAAAAAAATAATAACATATGAATGTACATAAATTATGTACAGCATTTTACAATAAATATAACCAAAAATAACTTTAGACCTGAAATAAACAAAATAATGACTTAAATTCTCAAATATTTAGAAATACAAACTTAAGCGACCATCTTTCTTAGATATAACAGTTTAAAAATAACTTTCACAAAAATTATGTTTTTTTATATTGTTTTTTCCAGAAATAATTATTTCTAATTACTTGTAATAGGATTATTGTCTTAATCGTGCATTATAAATTTATCATATTGTCATCAAATATTTAAATTGTTAGTATAAATTAATTAAATATCTTTTACCAGCAATTCAGCGGCCACTCATATCTCGAACAACAGTAAACTGCAACAACGTAAGCATCTTGTTCTTGAATGTAGTTGATTTAACAAACAGGTGGTTAATTTAAATAAAAGGTTTGGTTTTTTAAAAACAACTTCTAATAATAAAAATAAACATATATAAATTATGGCACAAATTAATACCTAAAATTAATGAAATCTAAAAAATGACGGAATTTACTTAAAATTCCCAATCTTAGAACAAAAGAAAAGAGAATAAAAATGTTTAAAAAACCATAAATTTAAGTACTGAAAATACACAAAATTTAATCCCTAAATATAAATACGAGAATCGAAATAAAATATCCTTGATGATCCTTCAACACTGTATATGTAAAGCCCTATAAACCACCACAAAAGGAGAATTTATAATCAACCGTAACAACTAGAACTTTAACCCAGACTAACTCTTGTTTTAGAAATCAGAAAACAGGTCGACACCTACTTTGACAAGAACTTAAAAGTATCTTATTGGCTAGAATGCGAAGCGTCCTCATAGACATATCCTGACCTTCAATTAATACTTTTTTATTTTTGCCTAGAGTTCTACGTTATGTGATATTTCTACTAAATTGAAATATAATTACATTTCTATCTAAATAAAAATATCTTCTATATAAATGTCTAAAACTTAAACTAACTTATCAGCGTTGTGATTCGTAAAGACCACGGCGAAAAAAGAAAACACTTTTATCCAATGTTTTCTGAAGGGAAACAATGTTTTTACAAAAAAAATCGCCATTTTGAAAAATTTCTATTATAAAATATTCTAATGTATTTTTAACATAGTAAATTGATAATTTATTATAATTGAATCGAATCAAGTGAAATATTTCAATTATTTTTTAACTTAAATGAAAGCGGGCAAAGAAATCTTTCCACGAAAAAGACCATAATATAACCAAAAATTTAACTTTTAAGGGGATCTGCATCCTATATATTTTTTAGGATTCAAAGTCTACTTTAGAAACTTAACTATGGAGATATTTTGGCAAATATTTAAAGGTTTAAGATGGTTTAAGTATTTTATTGGTGTTTGTAGCTTTTTCTTAGCGGCGGATTTTTGGTCAACAACACATCCTGTTTTTTTTTGTTTATATTTTCCATTCTGAGCTATTTATTCTGTGACTGGTATTAGAAGACAATGCTGCCATATATTTTGAATAATGTATATTGTTTCTAAAGTATTAATTTTTTATATCTATCATTTTGCATATGCAAATGCATACATATCCTAAGCCTAATTAATAAAATTTCAAACTCATAACTCATTTTTTGTAGGTTATTAAATCTGCAGGAAAGAGGTTTAGCGGAAAGATCCAAGGTGCGATTCGTAAGGAAACCTAAGTGTCACAACCAAGCTGGAAATTTCCAGTCCGTAAGAATATTTGATTGTCTATACGTCATAATGATTTTCATTTATGGAACAATATTGTCCATTTTTGTGATGCTCGTGGAGGTAGCTATCCAGAGATATTCGCTTCTCAAACAGCCGTAAAAAGGAAAATTTGAAATGTAGTTTTTGCAACGCACAATATTATATCAGTAAAATAGAAAATATAATTTTAGAAAGCAATCTGTGATGTTTTAATGTTATTTGTTAATATTTATAATTTTGTAGTCTTCCTTTGGTTTACTGATGTGAAATTTGCTTTGTTTTAACAGGGTGCACGAAAATCAGTAGCCTTCCAGTCCAGGCATGAATTCCGTCCGATGCATTTTGATAAAATTTTAATAAAATGGACCCAACATTTTTGGATAATTTATATAAGTATATTCTTCTGTAAAATTAGTATAAACGAAAAACTTAAGAATTTTGAAACCTAAGTTTAAGTTCCAGTACTTATAATTTTGTCTTAGCTTGACTAACCTTGACTAATTGGTAAATTTCATGTGAAAATTAAGCAGTATGATAGTACCAAATAATAGGCATGTATTCTATAACGTCTTATTGTATGGACAGGAAACAGTAATTAGACCGTGGCTAGAAAAACGCAGAGGAGACGAAATGAAAGACTGATAAACAAGAGTCTGGGGAACAGATTTGTCGGAGCTCCGAGTATACACGATTGCTATCGACAACGCATGTAACGCTCTTGTGTTGTTCGACCGTGTAGTGTACTAGAATACTTATATTTTAGTGTTTTACACCTGTTTTCAAATAGATCACAGAACACTGTTAAGTATTAAATTCAATTAGATTTACTTTTATAAACTAGTTTTGGGGAAAGTGATTAACCATTCAGAGGTGCGTATTATTATATTATACCTAAAACGCTTTCTATCCTTTTATTATTTCTAAAAGTTAAAGAAGTTAGACAAAAAAAAACAAGCTCTGCAGAGGAAATTATAGTCTAGCTAGGGTGACAAGTTATGTACTCTTTTTAAGAGTAAAGTTCTTTTTTCAGATCCATGAACTCTGTATTGTAACTATTGCAATATGTATGACAAATATTCTCTATTTTGAGAAACATGGTCGTGTTTTCTAAGTTACTATAGACGTTAATAAAGTTTGGTTGCCGTTATCTTAATACAGATGGTACGATTTTTTTAGTTAAAGTATAAAGTATATTTTTCTTAATTAAAGAAAAGAAAAAAGCCATATTTTTGTAGCTTAAAATTTTTAGAGTGTTCATACAGGTAGTGTAAAAATTATTCGTTAAAATTGGTAATCGACTCTGGAAAAAAAAGGTATAATTACACAGGCCAACACACATTTGGGTGCCTGCGATTTTTTAACTGTTCCTGGGTAATTTTTGAATGCAGAATGTAAAAAAAGTTCTCAGATTTGGAAAATTTTATATATATTTTACGTTATAACTGTTATAATATATAATATTACTATTGCCAGTTAAAAAAACAAAGACACATGGATTTAAGTATTTATTGCAAAAATTTAATTTATATAATTACATTAGTCACTAATAACATAAAAGTTTTCTTTTATATGACTTTCTAGAATGGAGTTTACTAGGGCAGTCTCGCTGAAGGCTCCAGCAGTTTTCTGGAAAACGATCTAGGTGGCTGTGCAGGTAGTGAACTTTTATACTCATGTTACAGCCGAGAATATTAAAATTTGAAAGCATAGTTTCCACTAATTCTACGTAATTCTCTGCTTTATGATTGTCAAGAAAATTTTGTACTACTTGAATAAATGAACACCAAGCGTTAGATTCAGTTCATTGATGTGGTGAATTGTGGATCTTTAACAAGTTGCCTAATCTGAGGACCATCAAATATACCAGCTTTTAGTTTTACCGTTCTAATGCCAGGAAATTTACTTGACAAATACCCAAAACAATTTCCATCCCGATTTAAAGCCTTCACAAATTGCTTCATGAGGCCTAGCTTGATATGCAAGGGCGGAAGTAAGGTTTTTTTCTCTTGAAACCAAAGGTTCGTTAATCACGTTTTGTTTTCCTTGAATCATGACATCTCTTGAAGGCCAATTTTTGTTAACCTAGTGCTAGTTTTTAGCTCTGCTGTCTTAAAGGCACAAAAAACAAGGATATAACCACTGTGCTGTCCAAGGAGGAAGTTAACCATTTTTAAATCAACACAAATTGTCCACTGATGTTCTTCGTATTTAATTTTTCTCAAAACTATTGCAATTGTTTCATATTCTTTCTTCATGGTAGTAGAATGACCAATAGGAACTGAGCCATATTTGTTACCGTTATGTAAAAGAACACATTTTAAATAACGTTTTGAACTGTCAATAAATAAAAAGGCGCCAATCATCTGGAGTGTATTCAGGCAAACCCATTTTTTCTAAGAGCCCTTTTATATTGTTACAGAATACCAAGTTATTTTCCTGAGCGAAAAAAGGCAGCAGATCCTTATCTCTTTTACGATAAAATGTAATATTAGTACCTGGACAAAGTACATTTTTTTCTTTTAATCTAGATGCAAGTAATTCAGCGGATTCCTTTGAGAGATTCAGGTCTCTTATAAGATCGTTTAGTTCTTCTTGATTGAAACACTGCGGAGTTGCTAAATCTACTTCAAATTCGCTGTCGTTTTCTGATTGAATTCTTTGAACTTCGTCAGACGTGGATGTTTCTGTATGATCTTCTGTCAGTTCGGGTAGACTGCTGAATGATGGAACGGGTATTTCTTCCGAACACGCTACAGGCTTTCTTGCAGAATCTAGATCAGGATATTTCCATTTGTGTCTATTGTTTTTATTTATGCCTTTAATATTAACGAGACCTAAAAAATAGCAGTCGTCATGATGGTTTCGCGGTTCTCTCCAAACCATTGGTACACCAAACTTTAGGCACTTCCTCTTTCCAGTTGTCCACTGTCGAAAATGTTCAACACATCTTTTACATATGAAATGTGGGGCCCAAGATTTATCTTGATCTCCTAAAGGAACGCCAAAATAGGCAAGATAAGCTCTTTTTATAAAGTCAGAAAACGTTTTTCTGCACTCTTTCAAAGTGTATTCACCACACACATAACAAAAAAACATCAAGATGATTTACACAGGTACGTCTGCTTGTGGATGCCGTTGTTTCAGTTTAGTGTCTTGATACTACAAAACGACCAAAATTTACACAATATGATAGCACAACTTTACTTGGGAAAACTCAGTAATATACTAAATCGAGTACAGCCAAGCAGGTATAGGAGGATCGGGTCATAGGCAATTACAGGTATAAAAGTAATTAAGAGCAGTGTATTAAGTAGTTCCTAGTATAGGAACATTGGGTAAGGGACAATTCCAGGTATCCATGTGGTTAATTAGATTCTGGGAAATTTCTATTTTGACGATTAAGTACATATTTATCTCTTTATTTGTTGTCCTTTATCAGAAAAAAATATCAATTAACCTGTAACCTGTATCTCAAAAACTAGAGCTGATAGAACAAATCTGGTGGCATTTTTGGAATTAGCACATTAAAACATCTAAAATCAGGTGTTCGATTTCCGGCACCAAATTTTTGTTTTCATTTTGTTACCCTGTGTTATTTATTTATAAAGGCTATTCATAAAAGGGGCCCATGGGGCTAACATTTAGGGGACGTATAGCTCAATGTATACAGGAAATATCAAAAAGAAAAATATATTATCATGCAAAAATTGAAACAGTAAAGAAATTCAAAATAACTGTAATGTACAAGTGAGGAAAAAAAAGCTAATGTTTACCCCGAACTCTCAACAATTTCTGGCGGCCAGACATACTAGGAACTCTGAGTATTTCCTTTGGTAAAAAAAAACCATCAAAATTCAAAATACATATCTCTGGAGATATATCACTTTTAGATATTTGACAATAAATTTTCACATTAAAATAATTAGTAGCAAAAGATGTACCATCTCGCAGCTGCCAAGAAGCTTTTTTTCCTCTCTTTAAGAAATGAATTGAATTTACTTATATTTATTAAATGTGGACTTCTCAAAAATCTGGTAACTTTATTTAAAATTGTATATCTCTTACGATCACGAAAAAGTTAGTGAAGCTCTTTAACTACGAGGACCAGAGGAATTCTAAGATTACTCCATATTTTTAACCATTTTAACAATAATATAAAAGTAGGTAAATTAATTACAATATGGGTTGATTAAGAGTATGATCGACCTATTTCGGAGCTCCCACAAATCTGTTTCCCAGACTCTTCTGCCCGATAAGGCTTTGGGAAAAAGGTCCAAAGAGTTTTGAGTGTGAGGATGCGCGGGAAGTAAGTAGGGTCTTTAATAAGGTTGGTAAAAGATGGTCTGATTTCAAAGAACTCTGATGCTCTACCTTGGGGATCAGTTTTAATAACTATTCTATATTATGAACACTTAAGGAAATTCACAGATTAGGAAACTACTTTAGCGGAAAGCAAGTCGAAAAGCTCGTTGAAAGGATTGTCTGAGGGAGAACGATAGATACAACATATATTTACTGGAAGTTGCTATTTTGAGTCACAGGAAATCACATCTGTTCAGCTCAAAAATCTGGTAGCTTTATATAAAATTGTACATTTTATATCTCTTACGATCACGAAAAAGTTAGTGAAGCTCTTTAACTATGAGGACCAGAAGAATTCTAAGACTACTCCATATTTTTAACCATTTTAACAATAATATATAAGTAGGTAAATTAATTACACCATGGGTTGATCAATGTATGCATAATTTGAATTTTGGCAATGGTGTCTATGAGTTTTTTTTATGTTAAAATCTCTTGTCAAGCGAGTACACGCGATGCGCGTAAATAATAAAATATATTTCTTGTTTTATTTCAGACATATAACGAATATTAGTTCACACAGCAGGCCCAAAAATGTCCAAAATTTTATTTGTTTTCCTTGATCTTAAAATATCGCCGCCAAATTTAGTTTGATCAGTAAGTAAAAATATAGGGCATTATTATTAGTAATTATGCAATAAAAACAAACAAACATATTCCCCTCTTACTTTGTGGATACACATTTTGCCCTAATTCGGGGATGATGTCGTAGTTTGTCTCCCTGCCTCACTCTTAACAAATTTTTATAAAAAAATTTCACACCATTTTTCTGACATCGCCTTGTAACACTTTAAAAGCATCACCCGTTATTACTTGTTAAAATTATTTATAAATACACATTATTCTCCTACTTTTAGATTTAATTATGTTCATTCATTTCGTGTTTTTATTATTTTTTTATACTACTTGTTAAAAGTATTAATAGATACACTTATTCTACTTTTTCTTTGCAAAAAGTAGTTAAAACGGCTATTTGAAGCTATTTCCCTCGCATGGTGCGTGGCCGTGCACACAATATATCAGCAAAATCTATCACTAGCACCCTGAATACAAGAGTATGATCGACCTATCTCGCTGCCACAAATCTGTTCCTCAGACTCTTGTGACTCATAAGGCTGTGGGAAAAAGGTCCAATGAGCTTTGAGTGTGAGGATGCCCGGGAAGTAAGTAGGTTCTTTGATAGGGTTGGTAAAAGATGGTCTGATTTCAAAGGACTCTGCTGCTCTACCTTGGGGATCAGTTTTAGTAACTATTCTTTATTATGAACAGTTAAATCTACAAGGATTATCATTTCAGAGGAAGGGAATTCACAGATTAGGAAACTACTTTAGAGGAAAGAAAGTCGAAAAGCTTGTTGAAAGGATTGTCTGAGGTAGAACGATAGATACAACATACATTTAGTGGAAGTTCTAAATACTATTTTGAGCTACAGGAAATCACATCTGTTTAGCTCAAAATTGGGAAGTCTTATGTAGGATATTACGGACATAGGCGCAAATGCCAACCTTGGTGGAATGATGGGAAAAGTTCATAGTCAGGAATACAAAGGCGATTTTGGTTTCGGTTAGGAAGACAATATGAATCTTGAAGGAGTAGAAATAGTCGTGAACAGATTTGAGGTTTTTACTCAAGCGACAGTTATTGGGGAATGGCAAATAACATTTTGATGGTGAAACGCCATAAGTACTCACCTGGAGATCCAGACGGAAAGATATTTTGACTCCGGAATATTTTGCTAACAAACGTCCTTATTTTCTCATATAAAATTATTCGGCCTGGATAAAATAAGCAAGAAGGAGAATAAGAAATTGAGGGAATAGGAAAAGCGACAGGGCTGAAAACGTCAGTAAATAAGTCACCAATCCTTAATGCGTGTATGAGAGTTTATACCGCATCGGTCGAGGAAAAAACTCATGTACTACCTTCTATTTTAATCAAAAAATAAAAGAAGAGAAATAAAATAGAAAAAATAAAATAAAAAATCCGGTTTCACCGGATATGACTCTAGTGTCAATTTTTTTAATGGAACACTTTCTGTATATTTTTACATTTTTGAATGCCTGAGACAATTCTGCATCAGAATTATTTTTGTATAGCCATTTTTAAAATTACATCTGGATGGCCATGACCGGACGCAAATTATTCTAAGGATCTGAAATGACGACAGAATAATAAAATCGCTAAATTTTAGTGATTAATCTGATAGCTAGGAACAAGAGAAACTGATAAACTTAATTTTTTGTGTCTAACTATTTTTTTTCAAATGTCGACCCTTTTTAGACAAGCACTTTTTGAAAAGAGGATTTTTTGCGAATCTAACGGTACTAACATTTTTCCGATGGGATTAAAAATAAACTCAAAAATTAAATATTACTAAGAAAAATACTCGATAATCAATTACTTACTTTTATGAAGCGTGCCATGGATAGCCATGCTGGATATTAAGTAGGATTTTTCTTTTTGACAGTGACACTTACCCATTCTTTCTGAGTAGACATAAGATTTCCTTAATTTTCTTGATTTTCAGTATTATTTTGGTTTTCAAAAGACAAAATAATGTATACTCAAAGTAAAAGAGTCGATATGTCATTAATATCTGAAGAATATCATAAAAATTCAAGGAATGCTGCTGAGTTGTATGCTCAGAGATACTCCGACCTGCAACATCCAGTCCGTCAAAATTTTCCATACCTTGAGAATCGTTTTAGGCATCAAGAAGGAAATCAAGTGGCGGAAGACAGATTTATTATAAATGAAGAAATGGAGATTAAGGTTCTTGCTATGGTTGAAATTGATAAAACTGTTTTTTTAAGAAAAATTAATCACGAACTGGGTTTAAGACATGAATCAGCTAGAAAAGTACTAGAGAAAGACGGATATCGAGCTTTTAAGTACCAGTTACACCAACATTTGTATCCTGACGATGGCGATAGACGGGTATTGTTTTGTGATTGGTTGCTCTAAAATTGTAAAATTCACCCAAATTTTATCAACTTTGTCTTATTTTCTGACGAATCCAGAGCAGCAAAACACTCGTTACTGAGCCCAACAAAATTAAAGTGAAATGAAAGTAGGAAATTTTCAAGAAAGGTTTGGTGTCAGTGTCTGGGCTGGTGTCGTTGGTAACAGAATAATTGGGCAAATTTTATTTCAAGGCTAATTAACAGGGTTAGGTACTTAGGCTTTCTCCAAAGTGAAATTGAGCAACATCTTAATGATCTACCTTTAGAAGTTTTACGCCGAGTTTACTTCCAGCAAGATGGAGCACCGCCTCACAATACCAGAGAAGTTCTTAACTATTTAATTCAACATTTTAATAATAAAGTTATTGCGACCAAAGGCCCCAATACTTGACTTATTTATTTGGGGATATGTGAAAGAATGAGTCTATGTAACAGCCCCAGCCACTCTTGAAATCTTAGAAGAAATGATTGTATGTGTATTTAGAAGTATTACGACTCAAATGCTGCACAACGTGTTGAGAGAAGCAATTGAACGAGCGTAAATGTGTCGTGAACAACGAGGAATGCACTTTGAACAACTACAGTGAACTCGAATATTGTGCTTTTTTTTTGTTTAATACTCTGAACTATTTGTTAGCCAAAGATACAGATTTGCACGCCTAAATTTGTTGAGGATATCTGAGGAGGAGAAGCAGAAAACTGTATAAAAATGCTGTTCCGAGCATTAGGGGCATAGGCGTGCATTCTTTGCATCAACAAAGATAGGCTGTATTTTTCTTTATTATTTTTTATTACCGTTAGATTCGCAGAAAATTCCTCTTTTAAAAAATACTTGTCTAAAAACGAACGCCGTTTGAAAAAAAAATTAGACACACAAATTTGATTTTATAAACTTTTCTTGTTCCTAGCTATCAGACTAATCACTAAAACTTAGCAATTGTATGCACCTAGATGCAATTTTGAAAATGGCTATAAAAATCAAGTAGGCGTAAAAAGTTTTTAAAATGTCACGCTCTGATTCAGAATTGTCTCAGGAATCCAAAAGTGTAAACATATACAGAGTGCTCCATTTAAAAAATCGAAGCTGGAATCATTTCCGTTTGAACCTCAAGTGACCGGAAAGTGAAAAATCTGCGAAAACTCTCCTCTTTATGTACCATTTGCCTATACGAAGTTTGGTTATGGTACATCAAATACTTTAAAAATTATGGCCTGTTACAGTTTTTGCATCTAAGATAAACAAACGTCTTGTCCATAGATCTAATATATCATGCAAATTAACAGTCTCGTCTTTTGTATATAAAGCGGGTCATATTGAATTTATTTGTGGTAAAGAACAAATCTGCTCCGCTTTGATTTAGTAGTGTGGCATTAAAGTGACAGAGGGATCGTGTTAAGCTCGCCACAGGCTATAATTTTCAGTCGGCGTGCACATAAAAGCCCAAGGTTTAGATCTGCTTTATTTAAGCCGTAAAAATCCATAATTTAATGAGCAAAATAATGCTACTGAAGTAGAGGGAATATTTCACTTCGCGAATTGTATTTTTAATAACGGGGGAAAATTAAGCTATTTAGATAAATTATTTTTTGACGTTTTGATAAAGCACGGTCTTATCATGGTAAATAAGTGTGCAGTCAAAAAAAGCTGTTTACTTTTTAATAAAACGTAAAAACTTAATATTTGATTTAGTCAATGTTTATACACTGCGCAAAACAATTAACGCAACGCCTAAAATTTCGTCTAACTTTGAATGGAAATTTCTCGGGAATGGTTGATCCGATTTTGATGAAGTTTTTAACGAAATTTAGGTTAATTCCTCGTGAATATTATTTTGATATTAAAATTCAATGTTACTTTGCTCTAGGCAATAGTACAGGGTGAAAAAGAAAGACATGTTTTATTTATCAAAGTTTAAAACACCCTGTAGAATAAATCAGATGGATTCAAGAGATCTAACCAAAAGTATGTTGTAGCCCAGTATGTTTCCAACAAATCGTTTTTTTATTCGCTTCAATAGCACAATTTTTGCCTGAGTTACAGGACTTATTGAAAAGTACTGCATTTACTATGTTTTAAATGAATTTACCAGTTCATGTTTGAATTGATTCTGTTGAAGACGTTTGTAATTTGTAGCTTGGTTGTGAAGATTTTTTTTTTAGATCACTAAAACTCAATATTAGTTTTGTTCAGTCAGTAATACAGGGTGTAACGAAAAATAAATTATACTGTTTTTAAATTACGAACACATCGGTTACCGGATATTTGAACATAGCGCTATTCTACATTTTAGTTTAGTTATACGAAAATTTCTTTGTGATATCAAGGGCCAGGAGCGGTTTAGTTTTGTCAATAATACAGGGAGTTAGAAAAACATGTTTTAATAGGTAAGATTAAGATATGAACACGACAGTCAAAAAAACAAAACACTAAGAACTAAAACGAACAAAAATAAACTTTATAACTATTGAACTAATATTTCGTATTTCCCCTCTGTTTCTTATGACTGCTTCGCACCTTCTATTCATGCTTAATATCAAATTTGGTATGAGTACCTCATCCAACCCATTCCAAGTATCGATGAGTAGCTCACCCAGCTCTTCCACGTTATTTGGCTGTCTTTCATTAGCCCCTAATCTCCTGCCCAATAAATCCCAAACATGTTTGATTGGGTCCGGACTACGTGCCATTGCATAATATCGATCCCAACATTATTAACGTAATTT